>OZ030022.1:71920000-72335404 GCA_964023405.1 Apodemus agrarius
TTGTAAACGAAAAACGTCTCGTCATTAGACCTGAATGCTACATGAATCCATTCACTTTTTAGAGTTTTTTGTGTTGCCTCTAATTTTAAGCATGTTTTCTCCTTGTCAAGGGCATTGTATAACTTTCACTCCTAAATGCATATGAAAATCCAACATACTAATGAAATATGGTGTTCCAGGTTAGGGTAATGGTCAACATTAGAGTTAGTGTTAGGGTTAGGGTAGGGTTAGGGTTAGGGTTAGGGTTAGGGTTAGGGTTAGGGTTAGGGTTAGGGTTAGGGTTAGGGTTAGGGTTAGGGTTAGCATTAGGGTTAGGGCTAGGTTTAGGTTTAGAGTTAGGGTTAGGGAAATTACACTTTTAAACGCATAGTGTTTTAAAACTTACTGAACATGTTAATTGTAAATGATGAAATTCTCGAAATTAGACCTGAATGTAACAGGTTTGTATTCACTTTGTAGTGTGTTTGGTGTTGCATCTAGGTTTAAACACGTTTTCTCCTCATAAAAGGCATTGTACAACTTTCTTTCTTAAATGAAAATGAAAATCCAATATACTAATGAAATATGTTGTTCTAGGTTAGGGTTAGGCTTAGGTTAGTGTTAGGTTTAGGTTTCGTGTTAGGGTTATGGTTAGAGTTAGGGTTAGTGTTAGTGTTAGTGTTAGTGTTAGGGTTAGGGTTAGGTTTAGGGTTAGGGTTAGGTTTAGACTTAGGGTTAGGGTTAGGGCTAGGTTTAGGGTTAGGGAAATTACACTTTTAAACGCATAGTGTTGCTAATTTACACTTTTAAATGCATAGTGTTTTAAAACTTACTGAATGTGTTAATTGTAATCAAAGAAACTTCTTGTCATTAGACCTGAATGTAACATGAATGCATTTCCTTAGTAATATGTTTGGTATTGCCTGTAGGTTTAAACACGTTTTCTCCTTGTAAAGGGGTTAGGGTTAGGGTTAGGGTTAGGGTTAGGATTAGGGTTAGGGTTAGGGTTAGGGTAATTACACTTTTAAACGCATAGTGTTGCTTAATTACACATTCAAATGCATAGTGTTTTAAAACTTACTATACATGTTAATTGTAAATGAAATTCTCATCATTTGACCTGAATGCAACATGATTGTATTCACTTTGTATTGTGTTTGCTGTTGCCTCTAGGTTTAAACTGGTTTTATCCTCATAAAACGCTTTGTACAGCTTTCTCTCTTAAATGCATATGAAAATCCAATATACTAATGAAATATGTTGTTCTAGGTTAGGGTTAGGGTTAGGGTTAGGGTTAGGATTAGGGTTTCGGTTTGGGTTAGGGTTAGGGTTAGCATTAGGTTTAGGGTTTGGGTTAGGGTTAGGCTTAGGTTTAGGCTTAGGGTTAGGGTTAGGGTTAGGGTTAGAGTTAGGGAAATTACACTTTTAAACTCATAGTGTTGCTAAATTACACGTTTAAACGCATAGTGTTTTAAAACTTACTGAACATGTTAATTGTAAATGAAGAAATTCTCGAAATTAGACCTGAATATAACAGGAATGAATTCACTTGGTAGAGTGTTTGGTGTTAGGTTTAGGTTTAAACCCGTTTTCTCCTCATAAAAGGCATTGTACAACATTCTTTCTTAAATGCATATGAAAATCCAATATACTAATGAAATAAGATGTTCTAGGTTAGGGTTATGGTTATGGTTATGGTTATGGTTATGGTTATGGTTAGGGTTAGGGAAATTACACTTTTAAACACATAGTGTTGCTAAATTACACTTTTAAACCATAGTGTTTTAAAACTTACTGAAAGTGTTAATTGTAATCAAAGAAACTTCTTGTCATTAGACCTGAATATAACATGAATGCATTCCCTTAGTAATATGTTTGGTATTGCCTGTAGGTTTAAACACGTTTTCTCCTCGTAAAGGGGTTAGGGTTAGGGTTAGGGTTAGGGTTAGGGTTAGGGTTAGGTTTAGGGTTAGGGTTAGGGAAATTACTCTTTTAAACGCATAGTGTTGCTTAATTACACTTTTAAAAGCAAAATGTTTTAAATCTTACTGAACATGTTAAGTGTAAGTGAAGAAATTATCATCATTAGAACTTAATCCAACATAATTGTATTCACTTTGTATTGTGTTTGGTGTTGCCTCTAGGTTTAAACTTGTTTTCTCCTCATAAAAGGCATTGTACAGCAGTCTCTCTTAAATGAATATGAAAATCCAATATACTAATGAAATAAGATGTTCTAGGTTAGGGTTATGGTTATGGTTATGGTTATGGTTAGGGTTAGGTTTGGGTTAGGGTTAGGGTTAGGGTTAGGGATAGGGTTAGCATTAGGGTTAGGGTTAGGTTTAGGGTTAGGGAAATTACACTTTAAAACGCATAGTTTTGCCTAATTGCACTTTTAAACGCATAGTGTTTTAAAACTTACATAACGTGTTAATTTTAAATGAAAACGTCTTGTCATTAGACCTGAATGTTACATGAATCCATTCACTTTTTAGAGTTTTTGGTGTTGCCTCTAGTTTTAAACATGTTTTCTCCTTGTCAAGGGCATTGTACAGCTTTTACTCCTAAATGCATATGAAAATCCAACATACTAATGAAATACGGTGTTCCAGGTTAGGGTTAGGGTCAGCGTTAGAGTTAGGGTTAGGGATAGGGTTAGGGTTAGTCTTAGGCTTAGGGTTAGGGTTAGGGTTAGGCTTAGGGTCAGGGTTAGGGTTAGGGTTAGGGTTAGGCTTAGGGTTAGGGTTAGGGAAATTACACTTTTAAACGCATAGTGTTGTTAAATTACACGTTTAAACGCATAGTGTTTTAAAACGTATTAAACATGTTAATTGTAAATGAAGAAATTCTCGAAATTAGACCTGAAGGTAACAGGAATGCATTCACTTTGTAGAGTGTTTGGTGTTAGGTCTAGGTTTAAACACGTTATCTCCTCATAAAAGGCATTGCACAACTTTCTTTCTTAAATGCATATGAAAATCCAATGTACTAATGAAATAAGGTGTTCCAGGTTGGGGTTAGGGTCAGCGTTAGAGTTAGGGTTAGGGATAGGGTTAGGGTTAGGCTTAGGCTTAGGGTTAGGGTTAGGGTTAGGGTTAAAGTTAGGGTTAGGGAAATTACACTTTTAAACGCATAGTTTTGCTAAATTACACTTTTAAACACATTGTGTTTTAAAACTTACTAAAAGTGTTAATTGTAATCCAAGAAACTTCTTGTCATTAGACCTGAATGTAACATGAATGCATTCCCTTAGTAATATGTTTGGTATTGCCTGTAGGTTTAAACACATTTTCTCCTCATAAAGGGGTTATGGTTATGGTTAGGGTTAGGTTTAGGATTAGGGAAATTACACTTTTAAATGCATAGTGTTGCTTAATTACACTTTTAAACGCATAATGTTTTAAAACTTACTGAACATGTTAATTGTAAATGAAGAAATTCTCATCATTAGACCTGAATGCAACATGATTGTATTTACTTTGTATTGTGTTTGGTGTTGTCTCTAGGTTTAAACTCGTTTTTTCCTCATAAAAGGCATTGTACAGCAGTCTCTCTTAAACGAATATGAAAATCCAATATACTAATGAAATACGATGTTCTAGGTTAGGGTTATGGTTAGGGTTAGGGTTAGAGTTAGGGTTAGGGTTAGGTTTAGGGTTAGGGTTAGGGTTAGGCATAGGGTTAGCATTAGGCTTAGGGTTAGGTTTAGGGTTAGAGTTAGGGTTAGGGAAATTACACTTTTAAATGCATAGTGTTGCTAAATTACACTATTAGTGTTGCTAAATTACACTATTTTTGCATCGATATTCATAAGCGAAATTGGCCTACAGTTCTATTTTTTGTTGGTTCTTTGTGTGATTTTGGTATCAGCATAATTATGGCTTCATAGAACGAGTTGAGCACTGTTCCTTCTGTTTCTATTTTGTGGAATAGTTTGAAGAGTATTGGTGTTAGGTCTTCTTTGAAAGTCTGATAAAATTCTGCACTAAAAGCATCTGGTCCCATACTTTTTTTGGTTGGGATACTTTTTATAACCCCTTCTATTTCTTTAGGGGTTATGGTACTGTTTAGCTGATCTAATTGTTCCTCACTTAATTTTGGTATTGGTATCTGTATTGGAAATTGTACATTTCCTCCAGATTCTCCAGTTGCTTTGAGTATAGGCTTTTGTAGTAGATTCTGATGTTTTTTGAATTTCCTCAGTTTCTCTTGTTATATCTCTCCATTTCATATCTAATTTTGTTAATTTGGATACTGTCTCTCTGCCCATTTGTTAGTCTGTCGAAGGGCTTATCTCTCTTGTTGATTTTCTCAAAGAACCAGTTCCTGGTTTTGTTTATTCTTTGTATTGTTTCCTTTGTTTCTACTTGATTGATTTCAGCCCTTAGTTTGATGATTTCCTGTCTTCTATTTTTCCTGTGTGAATTAGCTTCTTTTTGTTCCAGGGCTTTCAGGTGTGCTGTTAAGCTGCTAGTGTATGCTGTCTCCAGTTTCTTTTTAGGGACACTCAGGGCTATGAGTTTTCCTCTTAGCACTGCTTTAATTGTGTCCCATAGATTTGGATATGTTGTATCTTCATTTTCATTGAACTCAAAGAATCTTTGATTTCTTTCTTTATTTCTTCCTTGACTAAGGTGTCATTGGGTAAAGTATTTTTCAGTTTCCATGTGTATGTGGGCTTTTTGTTGTTTTTCTTGCTAAAGGGAGAACACTCTTACTCCACAGTGATCTGATAGGAGGCATGGATTAGTTCGATCTTCTATTTGTTGACATCTCCCTTGTGACCAATTATATGATTGATTTTGGAGAAGGTATCATGCAGTGCTGAGAAAAAGGTGTATTCTTTTGCTTTGGGATGAAATGTTCTATAGATAGATAGATAGGTAGGTAGGTAGGTAGATAGATAGATAGATAGATAGATAGATAGATAGATAGATATCTGTTAAATCCAATTGGTCCAAAGCTTCAATTAGTTTCACTGTGTCCCTGTTTCTGGTTTTCTGATTGGTCCGCTGAAGATAGTGGAGTATTCAAGCCAATCACAATTATTGTGTTAGGTGCAATGTGTGCTTTGATCTTTAGTAAAGTTTCTTTTACAAATGAAGGTGCCATTCCATTTCAAGCATACTTGTTCAGAATTGAGAGTTCTTTGTGAATTTTTTCTTTGACCAGCAAGAAGTGACCTTCTGTGTCTCTTTTGATGACTTTAGGTTGAAAGTCAATTTTATCTAATACTATAATGGCTACTCCAGCTTGTTTCCTGAGACCATTGTTTTTCTTTGACACTGATATATGTTTCCTGTATGCAGCAAAATGTTGTTGATATTTGCATCTATGGCCCCTGATTTCTTCCCAAGGTTTTGTATCTCCAATGTTGTCTCCCTTTGCGATTTCTTAGCTGTTTCTACTTCTGTTTTTAGATTCTGGATGGTTTTGCTCAGATCTTCTGCTTGCTTGTTTGTATTTTCATGTATTTCTTTAAGAGATTTTTGTGTTTCCTCTTTCATGACTTCTCCTTGTTCACCCACATTCTCCTGTATTTCTTTAAGTGATTTTTGTAATTCCTCCTTATTGGCTTCTATTTTTTGATCCATATTCTCCTGAATTTCTTTAAGTTATTTTTGTGTTTGCCTTGTAAGGGCTTCTAATTTTTGATCCATTCTCTCCTGTATTTCTTTAAGAGATTTATCTCTGTGTTCTGCTATCAGCATCCTGACCAGTGTTTTTAGATCCAAATCTTGTTTCTCTGGTGTGTTGTGGTATCCGGCACTTACTGTTTTTGGTGAACTGGGTTCGAATGCTGACATATTGCCTTGATTTCTGTTAGTAACATTCCTACCTTTGCCTTTTGCCATCTGGTTATCTCTGGCCTTAGTTGGCCCTGTAGTCACTAGCTGGTGCTTGAACCTCCTGTGGGCTTATAAGGCTATTTCCCACCACTGGATGACTGGGTTTCCCATGGCACAGATTGCTGATGTGTTGTTCTCTTCTTGGGTGCTGTTGAACTCCTGGTGTATCTTCTGGTTCTGTCTGCTCAATTCAAGTAGTGGCCACCATGATGGCAGCAGTTGCACGGAGTGCAGGGTCCCCCTTCAGGGCACAGAACCCACGCCTGGCTGGGATCCAAGGAACCACTGCTCTGCCCAGATCGCTGCCTGGCAGCCTTGAGTTCCCAGAGATCCCAAATTTTGGATATCACGTGTACCTGGTTCAGCTCACTTAGTCCAGTAAGCTTCAACGATGTCTGCGGTGTCCACGGGGAGTGGGGAGTGCTGACATTTTTATTTAAAATTGGAAAATTTCCTCTAAAACATCTATGATAAAATTGAGGATAAATTAAGGTAAATTATAACATTGAAGAATTTTTTGAAAAAATAACTCAGATACAATGATAGGCATACAAATACTCTTAGAATATAATTGAAAGAGAATGTGGAGACATTTTCATATAAAACTGAAGATTTTCATATAACATACAAATCATTAAAATGAGGATATCATGAGGTAATTTATAAAAACTAATTTTTTTGGAAAAACAGTCAGATACAATGATAGGCATAAAAATAAAGATTACATAAGATAATTGATAAAATTGAAGACTTATTTGGAAAAATACTCAGATACAATGATCTGCATACAAATACAGTTAGAATATAATTGAAAAGGGAAGTGGAGATATTTTCTCATAGAACTGAACATTGTCATTTAAAATATGCATGATAAAATAGAGGATTACATAGGATAACTGATAAAATTTTAGATTTTTTTTGAGAAAAAACTCAGATACAATGATAGGCATCCAAATAGAATTATCAGATAATTGAAAAGGGAAGTGGAGATATTTTCTGGTAGAACTGAAGAATTTAATCTAACATATGTATCATAAAATTGAGGATTACATATGATAACTGATAAAATTGAAGACTTTCTTTTGGAAAAAACTCAGATACAATGATAGGCATGCAAGTATATTTAGAATATAATTGAGGGAGGAAGTGGAGACATTTTCATATAAAACTGAAGATTTTCATATAACACACATTATAAAATGAGGATATCAAATGGTACTATATAAAATTAAAGATATTGTGTGGAAAACACTCAAATACAATTATGGGCATAGAAAAACACTTAGAATACAACTGAAAAATGATGTGGAGACATTTTCTGATAAAACTGAAGATTTTCATCTAACATATGAATGATAAAATAAAGGATTATGAGGGTAATTGATAAAATTGAAGATTTATTTGGACAAAACTCAGAAAGAATGATATGCATAAATATACACTTAGAATATAAATAAAAGAGAGGTGGAGACATTTTCATATAAAATAGAAGATTTTCATCTAATATATGTATGATAAAAATGAACATAAGAGAACATAATTTGTAAAATTGAATATTATTTATAAAAACCTCAGTTACATTGATAGGCATATAAATAGAATGTAATTTAAAAATAAATGGAGACATTTTCATGAAGTAATTAAGGTTTTCATCAAACATGTGTATGATAAAAATTGAGGATAACATAAGACAATGTATAAAATTGAAGGTTTTTTTTTTTGGAAAAACTCATACAATGATAGCCATACAAATATAATTATAATTCAATTGAAAAAGGAAGTGGAGACATTTTATGATAGAACTGAAGATTTTCATCAAAAATAAGCATGATAAAATTGTGGGTTACATAAGATATCTGATAAAATTGAAGATGTTTTTGGAAAAATCTCACATGCAATTATAGGCATACAAATAGAATTATCAGATAATTAAAAAGGAAGTGGAGATATTTTCTGATAAAACTAAAGATTTTGTGCAGCGTATTTCTGATAAAGTAAGAAAAATTCATAGGAAAAAATTTAAAAATTGAAGATGTTTGTGGTAATTTTCACAGATACAATGGTAAGCATACAAATACAATTAGAATGTAATTGAAAAAGGAAGTGGAGCCATTTTCCTAAAAAGCTGAAGATTTTCTTCGAACATATGTGTGATAAAATTCAGGAAAACTTAGCATAATTTATAAAATTGAGGATTCTTTTGCAAAAAAACCTCAGATTCAATGATAAGTTTACAAATACTTTAAGAATTGAATTGAAAAAGGAAGATGAGATATTTCATCATAAAATTGAAGATTTTCATTTAACATATGTATGATAAAATTGATGATTACATAGGATAACTGATTAAATTGAAGATATTCTCTAGAAAAATCTCAGATACAATGATAAGCATACAAATACAATTAGAATAAAATTGATAAAGGAGTTGGAGACATTTTTGTATAAAACTGACGATTTACATCTAACATATGTTTAATAAAATTAAGGATACCATAAGATAATTTTTAAATCTGAAGATTTTTTTTGAAATAAAAACTCAGATACAATGATAGGCATACAAACACAATTAAAATAGAGTTGAACAAGGAACTGGACACATTTTATGATAGAACTATAGATTTTCATGTAACATATGTATGATCAAAGTGAAGATTACATAGGATAACTGATAAAATTGAAGATTTTCTTTGAAAAATCTCAGATACAATGATAGGCATACAAATACAATTATCATATATTGGAAAAAGGAAGTAGAGATATTTTCTAATAAAACTGAAGATTTCATATAACATGTTTCATATAAAATAAGGGAAATTCATAGTAAAAATTTAAAAATTGAAGATGTTTGTGGTAATTTTCACAGATACAATGGTATGCATATAATACAATTAGAATGTAATTGCAAAAAGAAATAGAGGCCTTTTCTTATAAAACTGAAGATTTTACTCTAACCTATGTATTATAAAATTGAGGATAACTTAATTCATGAAATTGAAGATTTTTTTTTGAAAAAGCACCTCAGATGCAATGGTAAGCATACAAATACAATTAGAATACAATTGAAAAAGTAAGAGGAGACATTTTCTAATAAAACTGAAGATTTTTATCTAATATATGTATGGTAAAATTGAGAATTATATAGAATAATTTATAAAATTGAAGATTTACTCAGGAAAAAATTTGAATACAATGATAGGCATAAAAATATAATTAGAATACAATTGAAAAAGGATATGGAGACATATTCTGTTAATTCTGAAGCTTCACATCTAACTTATGGATGATATAATCTATGATAACATAGGAAAATTGATAAAGTTGAGTATTTTTGTGATAAAATCTCAGATACAATAAAAGGCATACAAATACAACTATAAATAAGTGAAAAAGAAAGTGGAAGCTGGGTGGTAGTGGTGCACACCTTTAATCCTAGTACTTGGGAGGCAGAGGCAGGCGGATTTCTGAGTTCGAGGCCAGCCTGATCTACCGAGTGACTTCCAGGACAGCCAGGGCTATACAGAGAAACCCTGTCTTGATAAAAAACGAAAGAAAGTGGAGACATTTTCTGATAAAACTGAAGATTTTTGTATACCATTTCTGATTAAATTATGGAAATTCATGTGAAATTGTAAAAATTTGATGATTTTTGTCATAATTTTCACAGATACAATGGTTGGCATACAAATAAATAATAATATAGTTGAAAAAGGAAGTGGAGTTATTTTCTGATAAACCTGAAGAATTTTACATAACATATCTGACATAATTATGGAAATTCATAGAAAAACTGTAAAATTTGAAGATTTTTGTGGTAATTTTCACTGATACAATGGTAGGAATACAAATAAATTATAATATAGTTAAAAAGGAAGTATAGATATTTTCTGATTAATGTGAAGAATTTTTCATAACATATATCTGATTAAATAATGGAAATTTATAAGAAAACTGTAAAATTTGAAAAAAATTGGTAATTTTCACAGATACAATGATAGGCTTACAAACATAATTAGAATGTAATTCAAAAAAGGAATAGAGACATTTTCTGATAAAACTGAAGATTTTTACCTAACATATATATGTTAAAATTGAGGATTATGTAAGATAATTTATAAAATTGAAGATATTTTAGAAAATAAAATGTCAGATACAAGTACAGGCATACAAAAACAACTAGAGTATTATTGAAGAAGGTAGAGGACACATTTTTTCAAAGAACTGAAGGTTTTCATGTAACATATGTATGATAAAATTGAGGATTTCATAAGATTATTGATAAAATTGAAGATTCATTTGGAAAAATACTCAGATGCAATGATCTGCATACAAATACAATTAGAATATAATTGAAAAGGAAAGTTGAGATATATTCTGATAGAACTAAAGCTTTTCTTCTACAATATGCATGATAAAATTGAGGATTACATAGGATAACTGATAAAATTTTAGATTTTTTTGAAAAAACACTCAGATACAATGATAGGCCCCCAAATAGAATTATCAGATAATTGAAAATGGAAGTGGAGATATTTCTTGTAGAACTGAAGATTTTCATCTAACATATGTATGATAAAATAAAGGATTACTAAGGTAAATGATAAAATTGAAGATTTATTTGGACAAAACTCAGGTACAATGATAGGCATAAAAATAAAATTAGATTATAACTAAAAAGACGTGGAGACATTTTCATATAAATCTGAAGATTATCATCTAATATATATATATATATATATATGATAAAAATGAAGATAACATAGCATAATATATAATTGAATAATCTTTTAAAAAACTCACGTACATTGATAGGCAATTAAATAAAATTAGAATGTAATTGAAAAAGTAAATGGAGACATTTTTGTAAACTAATGAAGATTTTCATCTAACATATGTATGATAAAATTGAGGCTAACATAAGATAATGTATAAAATTGAACATTTTTTAATAAAAAACCCCTCAAATACAATGATAACCATACAAGTATATTTAGAATTCAATTGAAAAAGAAGTGGAGACATTTTATGATAGAACTGAAGAATTTCATCTAAAATCTGCATGATAAAATTGAGGAATTTTTTCAAATGCTTTTTAAGAATCTAATGAGATGACCATGTGGTTTTTTTTCTTTTAGTTTGTTTATGTAGTGGATTACATTGATGAATTTTTGTATATTGAACCATCCCTACATCCCCGGGATGAAGCCTACTTGATCATTGTGAATGATCATTTTGATGTGTTCTTGTATTCGGTTGGCAAGAATTTTATTTAGTGTTTTTGCATCAATATTCATAAGGAAAATTGGTATATAGTTCTCTTTCTTTGTAGAATCTTTGTGTGGTTTTTGGTATCAGCATAATTGTGGCTTCATAGAAAGAGTTGGGAAGGTTCCTTCTGTTTCTATTTTGTGGAATAGTTTGCAGAGTATTGGTGTTAGATCTTTGAAAGTCTGATAAAAATCTCCAAGAAACATCTGGTCCTGTACTTTTTTTGGTTGGAAGACTTTCTATAACCCCTTCTATTTCTCTAGGAGTTATGGAACTGTTTAGCTGATCTAATTGATCCTGATTTAATTTTGGAATTTTGTATCTGTCTAGGAAATTTTGCATTTCCTCCAGATTCTCCAGTTGTGTTGAGTATAGGCTTTTGTAGTAGGATCTTATAATTTGTTGAATTTCTGCAGTTTCTGTTGTTATATCCCCTTTTCATTTCTAATTTTGTTAATTTGGATACTGTCTCTTTGCCCTTTGGTTAGTGTGGCTAAAGGTTTACCTATCTTGTTGATTTTCTCAAAGAACCAGCTCTTGGTTTTGCTCCAATCTATTCATAGCAGTCTTATTCATAATAGCCAGAAGTTGGAATGAACCCAGATGTCCCTCAAAGGTGGAATGGATACAGAAAATGTGGTATATTTATACAGTGGAATACTACTCAGCAATTAAAAATAATGGATTCATACAATTTGTAGGCAAATGCTTGGATCTGGATAATATCATGCTAAGTGAGTTAAACCAATCACAAAAGAATACACATAAAATGCAATCACTGATAAGTGGATATTATTGAACCCAAAAGCTCTGAATACTAAAGACATAATTAGCAAATGAAAAGATTCCCAAGAAGAAGAAAAGAGAGTACACTGGTCCTGAAAAGACTGGATCCAGTGTTTTAGGAGAGCAACAGAACAGAAAAAAGGCAGGGGGTGGGGTGACAGGGGAATAGGTGGGGGGCAGGGGATGGAGGGTGGGGGGGAAGAGGACTTATGGGACATAGGGTGCAGGGGAAACTGGGAAAGGGGAAAGCCTTCGGAATGTAAACAAAGAATATAGAAAATAAAAAAAGAATATATCAAATAAAAAGAGGAATAGAGACTTTTTCTGATAAAACTGAAGATTTTCATCTAACATATGCATGTTAAAATTGAGGATAGCATAAGATAATTTACAAAATTGAGGATAATTTGGAAAACAAAATCTCAGATACAAGGATAGGCATACAAATACAACTAGAGTATTATTGAAAAAGGAAGATGACATATTTTTGTAAAGAACTGAAGACTTTCATCTAACGTGTGTATGATAAAATTGAGGATTATGTGAGATAACTGATAAAATGTAGATTGATTTGAAAAAATACTCAGATACAATGATCTGCATAAAAATAAAATTAGAATATAATTGAAAAGGGAAGTGGAGATATTTTCTGATTGAACTGAAGATTTTCATCTAAAATATGCATGATAAAAATTAAGGATTACGTAGGGTAATTGATAAAATTGTAGACTTTTTAGAGAAAAACTCAGATACAATCATAGGCATTGAAATATAATTAGAATATAATTGAAAATGGAAGTGGAGATATTTTCTGGTAGAACTAAAAATTTTAATCTATCATATGTATCATAAATATGAGGATTACATATGAAAACAAATAAAATTGTAGATTTTTTGAAACAAACTCAGATACAATGATATGCATACAAATAGAATTATCACATATTTGAAAGTGAAGTAGAAACTTTTTCTGAGAAAACTGAAAATTTTTTAAAATAGAGGATTTTTTGAAAAAAATTCAGATACAATGATAGGCATACAAATACATTTACAATATAATAGAAGGAGGAAGTGGAGTCATTTTCATATACACCAGAAGATTTTCATATAACATATGTATGATAAAATGAGGATATCATAAGTAAATTCATAAAAATAAAGAATTTTTGGAAAAACACTCAGATTCAATGATAGGCATAGAAATGCAATTAGAATGTAATTGAAAATGGAAATGGAGACATTTTCATAAAGTAATGAAGATGTACATCTGACATATGTAAACAATCATATACAAGAAGATTTTCATATAACATATGTATGATAAATTGAGGATGTCATAAGGTAATTTATAAAATTAAAGGTTATTTGGAACAAAAAGCTCAGATACAATAATAGGTATAGAAATACAATTAGAATACAATTGAAAAATGAAGTGGAGACATTTTCTGATAAAACTGAAGATTTTCATCTAACATATGTGTGATAAAATAGAGGATTACTAGGGTAATTGATAAAATTGAAGCTTTATTTGTACAAAACTCAGATACAATGATTGGCATAAAAATACAATTAGAATATAACTCAGACATGGAGACATTTTCATATAAAACTGAAGATTTTCATCTAATGTGTGTATAATAAAAATGAGGATTACAACATAATTTATAAAATTGAATATTTAAAAAAACACAGATACAATGATAGGCAGAGAAATACAATTAGAATACAATTGAAAAACAAAGAGGATAAATTTGCTGAAAAAACTGAAGATTTTCATCCAACATAAGTATGATACAATAGAGGATTAATAGTGTAATTGATAAAATTGAATATTTACTTGAAGAAAACACAGATACTATGATAGGCATAAAAATACATTAAGAATATAACTCAAACAGACATGGAGACATTTTCATATAAAATTGAAGATTTTCATCTAATGTATGTATAATAAAAATGAGGATAACATAAGATATTTTTAACATTGAATATTTTTAAAAAGAACACATATAATGATATGCATATAAATACAGTTAGAATGTAATTGAAACTAGAAGTGGTGACATTTTCCTAAAGAATTGAAGATTTTCATCTAACATATATGGTAAAATTGAGGATAACATAAGATAATGTATAAAATAGCAGATTTTTATGTTGGAACTCAAATACAATGATAGACATACAAATATAATTAGAATTCAATTGAAAAAGGAAGTGGAGATATTTTATGATAGAACTGAATATTTTCATCTAAAATATGCATGACAAAATTGAGGATTGCATATGATATTTGATAAAATATTTTATCAATATATAAAATGAAATCTCTCCACTTCATTTTTCAATATTTGAGACTTTCTTGGAAAAATCTCAGATAAAATGATAGGCATATAAAAACATTTAGTATATAACTGAAGGATGAAATGGAGATATTTTCATATAAAACTGAGGATTTTAATATACCCTACATATGATAAAATGAGGATATCATAAGGTAATTTATAAAAGTAAAGATTTTTTGGAAAAACACTGAGATACAATGATAGGCATAGAAATACAATTAGAGTACAACTGAAAAACGGAGTGGAGACATTTTCTCATAAAACTGAAGATTTTCATCTAACATATATATGATAAAATAAAGGATTACTAGGGTAATTGATGAAATTGCAGATTTATTTGGACAAAACCCAGATAAAATGAAAGGCATAAAAATACAATTAGAATATAAATAAAAGAGACATGGAGACATTTTAATATAAAACTGAGGATTTTCATCTAATATATGTATGATAAAAATGAGGATTACATAACATAATTTATAAAATTGAATATTTTTTAAAAGAACCTCAGATACATTGATAGGCAAATAAATACAATTAGAATGTAATTGAAAAAGCAAATGGAGACATTTTTGTAGAGAAATTAAGCTTTTCATCTAATATAACTATGATAAAATTGAGGATAACATAAGATAATATATAAAATTGAAGTTGTTTTTGAAAAAAAATCAAATACAATGATAGCCATACAAATATAATTAGATTTCAATTGAAAAAAGAAGTGGAAACATTTTATGATAGAAGCAAAGATTTTCATCTATAATCTGCACGATAAAATTGAGGATACATAGGCTATCTGATCAAATTGCATTTTTTTGGAAAAATCTCACATACAATGATAGGCATACAAATAAAATTATCAGATAATTGAAAAGGTAGTGGAGCATACAAATACAATTAGAATGTAATTGAAAAAGGAAGTGGAGCCATTTCCCTATAAAACTGAATATTTTCCTCTAGCATATGTGTGATAAAATTGAGGAAAAGCTAGGATAATTTATAAAATTGATGATTTTTTTGCAAAAAAAAAAAAACCTCAGGTACAATGATAAGCTTACAAAAACTATTAGAATTGAAGCTTTGGACCAATTGGATTTAACAGATATATATAGAACATTCCATCCTAAAACAAAAGAGTATACCTTTTTCTCAGCACCGCATGGTACCTTCTCAAAAATTGATCATATAATTGGTCACAAGACAGACCTCAACAAATACAAGAAGACCGAACTAATCCCATGTCTCCTATCGGATCACTATGGAGTAAAAGTGGTCTTCAATAGCAAGAAGAACAACAGAAAGCCCACATACACATGGAAACTGAACAATACTCTACTCAATGACACCCTGGTCAAGGAAGAAATAAAGAAAGAAATCAAAGACTTTTTAGACTTCAATGAAAATGAAGGTACGACCTACCCAAATCTCTGGGATACAATGAAAGCAGTGCTAAGAGGAAAACTCATAGCCCTGAGTGCCTCCAAAAAGAAACTGGAGAGAGCATACACTAGCAACTTAACAGCACACCTGAAGGCCCTGGAACAAAAAGAAGCTAACTCACCCAGGAGGAGTAGAAGAGAGGAAATCATCAAACTAAGGGCTGAAATCAATCAAGCAGAAACAAAGAGAACCATACAAAGAATCAACAAAACCAAGAGCTGGTTCTTTGAGAAAATCAACAAGATAGATAAACCCTTAGCTAGACTAACCAAAGGGCACAGAGATAGTATCCAAATTAACAAAATTAGAAATGAAAAGGGGGATATAACAACAGAAACTGAGGAAATTCAAAAGATCATCAGATCCTACTACAAAGGCCTATACTCAAAACAACTGGAGAATCTGGAGGAAATGGACAATTTCCTAGACAGATACCAAATACCAAAATTAAATCAGCATCAAGTAGACCAGCTAAACAGTCCCATAACCCTTAAAGAAATAGAAGGGGTTATAGAAAGCCTCCCAACCAAAAAAAGTACGGGACCAGATGGTTTTAGTGCAGAATTCTACCAGACCTTCAAAGAAGACTTAACACCAATATTCTTCAAACTATTCCACAAAATAGAGACAGAAGGGACACTGCCCAACTAGTTCTTCAAAACCACAATTACGCTGATACCTAAACCACAAAAAGATCCAACAAAGAAAGAGAACTACAGGCCAATTTCTCTTATGAATATAGATGCAAAAATACTAAATAAAATTCTTGCCAACCGAATCCAAGAGCATATCAAAATGATCATTCACCATGATCAAGTAGGCTTCATTCCAGGAATGCAGGGATGGTTCAATATACGGAAATCCATCAATGTAATCCACTACATAAACAAACTAAAAGAAAAAAAAACCACATGGTCATCTCATTAGATGCTGAAAAAGCATTTGACAAAATTCAGCATCCTTTCATGCTAAAAGTCTTGGAAAGAGCAGGAATTCAAGGCCCATACTTAAACATAGTAAAAGCAATCTACAGCAAACCAGTAGCCAACATCAAAATAAATGGAGAGAAACTTGAAGCAATCCCACTAAAATCAGGGACTAGACAAGGCTGTCCTCTCTCTCCATATCTTTTCAATATAGTACTTGAAGTTCTAACGAGAGCAATTAGACAACATAAGGAAGTCAAAGGGATACAAATTGGAAAGGAAGAAGTCAAAGTATCATTATTTGCAGATGATATGATAGTCTACTTAAGCGATCGAAAAAACTCCACCAGAGAACTTCTACAGCTGATAAACAACTTCAGCAATGTGGCTGGTTATAAAATTAACTCAAGCAAATCAGTAGCCTTCTTGTACTCAAAGGACAAGCAGGCTGAGAAAGAAGTTAGGGAAATAACACCCTTTTCAATAGCCACAAACAACATAAAGTACCTTGGCGTAACTCTAACCAAACAAGTGAAAGATCTGTATGACAGGAACTTCAAGTCCCTGAAGAAAGAAATCGAAGAAGACCTCAGAAGATGGAAAAATATTTCTTGCTACTGGATTGGCAGGATCAATATAGTAAAAATGGCCATCTTGCCAAAAGCAATCTACAGATTCAATGCAATCCCCATCAAAATCCCAAATCAATTCTTCATAGATCTAGAAAGAGCAATTCTCAAATTCATCTGGAGCAACAAAAAACCCAGGATAGCTAAAACTATTCTCAACAATAAAAGGACTTCTGGGGGAATCAATATCCCTGACCTCAAGCAGTACTACAGAGCAATTGTGTTAAAAACTGCATGGTATTGGTACAGCAACAGGCAGGTAGATCAATGGAATAGGATCGAAGACCCAGAAATGAACCCACAGACTTATGGTCACTTGATCTTTGATAAAGGAGCCACAACCATCCGGTGGAAAAAAGATAGCCTTTTCAACAAATGGTGCTGGTTCAACTGGAGCTCAACATGCAGAAGAATGCGAATTGACCCACTCTTATCTCCTTGTACTAAGATCAACTCCAAGTGGATCAAGGACCTCCACATAAAACCAGACACACTGAAACTATTAGAAAAGAAACTTGGGAAGACCCTGGAGGACATGGGCACAGGGGTAAAGTTCCTGAACAGAACACCAATAGCTTATGCTCTAAGATCAAGAATTGACAAATGGGACCTCATAAAATTACAATGTTTCTGTAAGGCAAAGGACACTGTCAGAAGGACAAAACGGCAACCAACAACGTGGGAAATGATCTTCACCAACCCCACATCCGACAGAGGCTAATATCCAATATATACAAAGAACTCAAGAAGTTAGACCCCAAAGAACCAAATAACCCTATCAAAAATGGGGTACAGAGCTAAACAAAGAATTTTCACCAGAAGAAATTCGGATGGCCGAGAAACACCTTAAGAGATGTTCAATATCATTAGTCATCAGGGAAATGCAAATCAAAACAACCCTGAGATTCCACCTCACTCCAGTCAGAATGGCTAAGATTAAAAACTCGAGAGACAACAAGTGCTGGCGAGGATGTGGAGAAAGTGGAACACTCCTCCACTGTTGGTGGGATTGCAAAATGGTAAAACCACTCTGGAAATCAGTGTGGCGGTTCCTCAGAAAATTGGGCATGCCACTCCCAGAGGACCCTGGCATACCACTCCTGGGCATATACCCAGAGGATTCCTCTGCATACAACAAAGACACATGCTCCACTATGTTTATAGCAGCCTTGTTTATAATAGCCAGAAATTGGAAGGAGCCCAGATATCCCTCAAAAGAGGAATGGATACAGAAAATGTGGTATATTTATACAATGGAGTACTACTCAGCAATTAAAAATAATGAATTCATGCAATTTGTAGGTAAATGGTTAGATCTGGAAACTATCATCCTAAGTGAGCTAACCCAATCACAAAAGAATACACACGAAATGCAATCACTGATAAGTGGATATTAATGACCCCAGAAGCCCTAAATACTCAAGGCACAATTAGCAAGTCAAATGACTCTCAAGAAGAAAAAAAGGAGAGGACCCTGGGCCTGTAAAGATTGGATCCAGTATTGTAGACCCAGAACAGAGAAATCGTGGGGGGGTTAAAGCGTGGGGAATAGCATGGGGGGGAGAGGAATTATGGGACATATGGTGGGGGGTAACTGGGAAAGGGGAAAGCCTTTGGAATGTAAACAAAGAATATAGAAAATAAAAATAAAAAAATAAAAAAATAATATAGTTGAAAAGGAAGTGGAGATATTTTCTGATAAATCTGAGGAATTTTGCATAACATATATCTGATCAAATTAGGGAAATTCATAGGAAATCTGGAAAATTTGAAGATTTTTGTAGTAATTTTCACAGATACAATGGTAGGCATACTAATAAATAATAATATAGCTGAAAAAGGAAGTGGAGATATTTTCTGATAAATCTGAAGAATTTTGCAAAACATTATCAAAAAATTATAGAAATTCATAAGAAAATTAAAATTTGCAGATTTTTGTGGTAATTTTCACAGATACAATAATGGGCTTACAAACACAATTAGAATGCAATTTAAGAAAGGAAGAGAGATATTTTCTGATAAAACTGAAGATTTTCATCTAACACATGTATGTTAAAATTGAGGATTACATGAGGTAGTTTATAAAATTGAAGATATTTTGGAAAACAAAACAGATACAAGGATAGGCATACATAGACAACTAAGTATTATTGAAAAAGGAAGAGGACAAATTTTGGAAAGAACTGAAGATTTTCATCTAACATATGTATGATAAAATTGTGGATTGCATAAGATATTTGATAAAATTGAAGATTTATCTGGAAAAATACTCAGATACATTGATCTGCATACAAATACAATTAGAATATAATTGAAAGCCATTGGTGTTCTGTTCAGGAATTTTCCCCTGAGTCAATGTCCTCAAGGGTCTTCCCTAGTTTCTTTTCTATTAATTTTAGTGTGTCTGTTTTAATGTGGAGGTCCTTGATCCACTTGGAGTTGAGCTTAGTACAAGGAGATAAAAGTAGATCAATTCTCATTCTTATGCAGGTTGACTTCCAGTTGAGCCAACACCATTTGTTGAAAAGGCTATTTTTTCCAATAGATGTTTCAGCTCCTTTGTCAAAGATCAATAGCCATAGATGTGTGGTTTCAATTCTGGGTCTTCAGTCCTATTCCATTGATCCACCTCCATGTCACTGTACCAATACTATGCAGTTTTTTTTAACACTACTGCACTGTAGTACTGCTTGAGGTCCGGAATATTGATTCCTGCAGAAGTTCTTTTACTGTTGATGATAGTTTTAGCTATCCTGGGTGTTTTGTTATTCACCAACCCTACATCTGACAGAGGGCTAATATCCAATGAATACAAAGAACTCAAGAAGTTAGACCCCAGAAAACCAAATAACCCTATCAAAAATGGGGTACAGAGCTAAACAAAGACTTTTCACCTGAAGAAATTCAGATGGCTGAGAAACACCTTAAAAAATGTTCAACATCATTAGTCACTAGAGAAATGCAAATCAAAACAACCCTGAGATTTCACCTCACATCAGTAAGAATGGCTAAGATTAAAAACTCAAGAAACTGCAGGTATTGGCAAGGATGTGGAGAAAGAGGAACTATCTTCCACTGCTTGTGGGACTGCTAGCTGGTACAACCACTCTGGAAATCAGTCTGGAAGTTCCTCAGAAAACTGGACAGGGAAATTCTCGAGGACTCAGCCATACCACTCCTCGGCATATACCCAAAAGATTCCCCAGCATGCAATAAGGATATATGCTCCACTATATTCATAGCAGCATTATATATAATAGCCAGATGTTGGAAAGAACCCAGATGTCCCTCAACGGAAGAATGGATACAAAAAAATGTGGTATATATACACAATGGAGTACTATTCAGCCATTAGAAACAATGAATTCATGAAATTCTTAGAGAAATGGATGGAGCTGGAGAAAATCATACTCGCTTAGAGTTAGCCCAGCCTCAAAAGAAAACCCATGGTATGCATTCACTGATAAGTGGATATTAGCCTAGAAACTTGGGACACCAAAGACAAAATCCACATACCAAATGATGTTCGACAAGAAGGAAGGAGGGCACTCTGGTTCTGGATAGGCTCAAAGCATCAGTGTAGGGGAATACCAGAACAGGGAAGTGGGAAAGGGTGGATGGGGGAACATGGGGATGGAAAAGTGCATGTGGGACATTTGGGGGCAGGGAACAATGATCTTCATACAAATACAATTCAAATATAATTGAAAGATATGTGGAGATATTTTCTGATAAAACTGAAACTTTTCATGTAAAATATGCATGATAAAGTTGAGGATTACATCAGATAACTGATAAAATTTTATGTTTTTAAACAAAAAAACTCAGATACAATGATAGGCATCCAAATATAGACTATAATTTAAAAAGGAAGTGGAGATATTTTCTGGTATTTTATAATATTTTATTATAACATATGCATCATTAAATTGAGGATTATATATGATAACTGATAAAATAATGATTTTTTTGGATAAAATTTTCAATAAAAATACAATGATAGGTATACAAATAGTATTATCACATATTTGAAAATGAAGTGGAGATATTTTCTGATAAAACTGAAGATTTGATATAACATGTTACTGATAAATTAAGGGAAATTCATAGGAAAAATTTAAAAATTTAATTTTTTGTGGTTATTTTCACAGATACAATGGAAGGCATACAAATACAATAAGAATGTAGTCAAAAAATGAAGTGGAGACATTTTTATTTAAAATTGAAGATTTCCCTCTAAAAAAATCTATGAAAAAATTGAGGATAACATAAGATGATAAATAAAATTGAAGATATTAAAAAAACCCTCAAATACAATGAAAACCATACAAATATAATTAGAATTCAATTGAAAAAAGAAGTGAAAACATTTTATAATAGAACTGAAGATTTTCAACTAAAATCTACATGATAAAATTGAGGATTACATAGGATATCTGATAAAATTGAAGATTTTTTTTGGAAAAATCTCACATAAAATGATAGGCATACAAATATAATTATCAGATAATTGAAGAGGAAGTGTGGACATTTTGTGATAAAACAAACAATTTTGTATATCATATTTCTGATAAAGTACGGGAAATTCATAGCAAAACTGTAAAATTGAAGATTTTTGTGGTAATTTTCATAGATACAATGGTACACATACAAATAATATTAGAATGTAACTGAAAATGGAAGTGGAGACATTTTCCTATGAATCTGAAGATTTTCCTTTAGCATATGTACAATAAAATTGAGGATAACAAGGTATTTTATGAAATTGAAGATTTAAAAAAAACTGGGATGCAGTGATCAGCATAGAAATAGTATTAGAGTACAATTGAAACTGGAAGAGGAGACATTTTTTGATAAAATTGACGATTTTTATCCAACATATGGATGATAAAATTGAGAATTCCATAGGATAATTTATAAAATTGATGATGTATTCAGAAAAAACTCGGATACAATGATAGGCATACAAATACAATTAGAATACAATTTAAAAAGGACATGGAGATATATTCCGTTAATTCTGAAGTTTACATCTAACTTATGTACGATAAAATTGATGATAACATAGGAAAATTGATAAAATTGAAGATTTTTGTGATAAAATCTCAGATAAAATGAAAGGCATACAAGTACAACAATAAATAAGTGGAAAAGAAATTGGATACATTTTCTGATAAAACTGAAGATTTTTTTTTTCTTTTGGTTTTTCGAGACAGGGTTTCTCTGTGTAGCTCTGGCTGTCCTGGAACTCACTCGGTAGACCAGGCTGGCCTCGAACTCAGAAATCCGCCTGCCTCTGCCTCCCAAGTGCTGGGATTAAAGGCGTGCGCCACCACCGCCCGGCTAAAACTGAAGATTTTTGTATAACATTTCTGATTAAATTGTGGAAATTCATGTGAAAGTGTTAAAATTTGAAGATTTTTGTGGTAATTTGCACAGATACAATGGTAGGCATACAAATAAATTATATAGTTGAAGAAGGAAGTAGAGATATTTTCTGATACATCTGAGGAATTTTGCATAATGTATATCTGATAAAATGAAGGAAATTCATAGGAAACTAAAATTTTAATATTTTTCTGGTGGTTTTCACAGATACAATGGTAGGCATAAAAATAAAGAATAATATAGTTGAAAAAGGAAGTGGAGATACTTTCTGATAAGTGTGAAGAATTTTGCATAATAAATATCTGATAAAAATATCTAAATTGATTACAAAACTAAAATTTGAAGAAGTTTGTGGCAATTTTTCACAGATAACATGATAGGCTTACAAACACAATTAGACTGTAATTGAAAAAAGTTTTAGAGACATTTTCTGATAAAACAGATGATTTTCCTCTAACATATATATGTTTAAATTGAGGACAACATAAGATGATTTATAAAATTAAAGATATTTTGGAAAATAAAAACTCAGATACAAGGATAGGCATACAAATACAGCTAGAGTATTATTGATAAAGGAAAAGGACACAATTTTTTTAAAGAACTGAAGATTTTCATCTAAAATATGTATGATGAAATTCAGGATTATATAGGATAACTGATAAAATTGAAGATTTATTTGGAAAAACACTCAGATACAATGATCTGTATAAAAATACAATTAGAACATAATTGAAAAGGGAAGTGGAGTTATTTTCTGACAGAACTGAAGCTTTTCACATAAAACATGCATGAGTAAATTGAGGATTACATAGGATAACAAAATTTTAGAATTTTTTGAATAAAACTGAGATATGATGATAGGCATCCAAATATAATTAGAATATAATTGAAAAGGGAATTGGAGATATATTCTGGTAGAACTGAAGATTGTAATCAAACATATGTATCATAAAATTGAGGATTACATATGATAACTGATAAAATTGAAGATTTTTGGAAAAAACTCAGATACAATAATAGGTATACAAATAGAATTAACACATATTTTAAAATTAAGTGGAGACATTTTCTGACAAACTGAAAGTTTCCTATATCACATTACTGATTAAATAAGGGAAATTCTTAGGAAAAATTTAAAAATTGAAAAATTTTATGGTAATTTCCACAGATACAATGGTAAGCATACAAACACAATTAGAATGTAATCGAAAAGTGAAGTGGAGACATTTGTATTTTTTTAAATTTTTATTTATTTATTTATTTATTTATTTATTTTCTATTTTTTGTTTACATTCCAAAGGCTTTATACTTTCCCCATTCCACCTCACCATATGTCCCATAAGTCCTCTCCCCCCCTGCCCATTCCCTAATCACCCTCCAATCCTTTCTCTGTTCTGGTATTCTCCTAGGAAACTTTAACCAGTCTTTTAGGGACCAGTGTCCTCTCCTTCATTCCTCTTGGGAATCTTTTGATTTGCTAATTGTACCTTGAGTATTCAGAGCTTTTGGGCTCATTAATATCCACTTATCAGTGATTGCAATTCACGTGTATTTTGTGATTGGGTTAACTCACTTAGGATGATATTTTCCTGATCCAACCATTTGTCTACAAATTGCATGAATTCATTATTTTTAATTGCTGAGTAGTATTCCATTGTATAACTATACCACATTTTCTGTATCCATTCCTCCTTTGAGAGACATCTGGGCTCCTTCCAGCTTCTGGCTGTTATAAACAAGGCTTCTATGAACATAGTGGAGCATGTGTCTTTATTGCATGAAGGGGAATCCTCTGGGTATATGCCCAGTAGTATGGCAGGGTCCTCTGGAAGTGTCATGCCCAATTTTCTGAGGAACTGCTACACTGATTTCCAAATTGTACCATCTGGCAAACCCACCAACAATGCAGGAGTGTTCCTCTTCTCCACATCCTCACCAGCACCCCAGAAGTCCTTTATTGTTGAGAACATTTTTACCTATCCTGGAGTTTTTGTTACTCCAGATGAGTTTAAGAATTGCTCTTTCTAGATCTATGAAGAATTGATTTGGGATTTTGATGGGGATTGCATTGAATCTGTAGATTGCTTTTGGCAAGATGGCCATTTTTACTATATTGATCCTGCCAATCCAAGAGCAAGAAATATTTTTCAATCTTCTGAGGTCTTCTTCGATTTCTTCAGAGACGTGAAGTTTTTGTCATACAAATCTTTCACTTGTTTGGTTAGAGTCAGACCAAGATACTTTATATTGTTTGTGGTTATTGTGAAGGGTGTTATTTCCCTAACTTCTTTCTCAGCCTGTTTGTCCTTTGAGTATAGGAAGGCTAGTGATTTGCTTGAGTTGATTTTATAACTAGCCACTTTGCTGAAGTTGTATATCACCTGTAGGAGATGTCTGGTGGAGTTTTTTGGGTCACTTAAATATACTATCATATCATCTGCAAGTAGATAGTTTGACTTCTTCCTTTCCAATTTGTATCCCTTTCACTTCCTTATGTTGTCTAATTGCCCTCGCTAGAACTTCAACTACTGTATGCTCTCTCCAGTTTCTTTTTGGAGGCACTGAGGGCTATGCGTTTTCCTCTTAGCACTGCTTTCATTGTGTCCCATAGATTTGGATATTTTGCACCTTCATTTTCAATGAATTCTAAAACATCTTTGATTTCTTTCTTTATTTCTTCCTTGACCAAGCTGTCATTGAGTAAAGTATTGTTCACTTTCCATGTGTATGTGGGCTTTCAGTTGTTTTTTTTGCTATTGAAGACCATTTTTACTCAACAGTGATCTGATAGGAGGCATGGGATTAGTTCGAACTTCTTGTATTTGTTGACATCTTTCTTGTGACCAATTATATGATTGATTTTGGAGAAGGTATCATGTGGTGCTTTTAATATATGTATATATGTTAAATACAATTAGTCAATAGTTTCAATTAGTTTCACTGTGTCCCTGTTTGGTTTCTGGTTTCCTGATCGGTCCGTTGAAGAGATTCGAGTGTTGAAGTCACCCATAATTATTGTGTTAGGTGTAATGTGTGCTTTATGCTCTAGTAGAGTTTCTTTTACAAATGAGGGTGTTCTTGTATTTGGAGCATAGATGTTCAGTATTGAGAGTTCTTCTTGGTGGATTTTCCCTTTGACCAGCAGGAAGTGACCTTCCGTGTCTCTTTTGATGACTTTAGGTTGAAAGTCAATTTTATCTGATTTTAGAATGGCTACTACAGTTTGTTTCCTGAGACCATTTGCTTGTAAATTGTCTTTCAGCCTTTTACTCTAAGGTAGGGTTTGTCCTTGACACTGAGATGTGTTTCCTATATGCAGCAAAATGTAGGGTCCTGTTTCTATAACCAGTCTGTTAATCTATGTCTTTTTATTGTGGAATTGAGTCTATTGATGTTAAGAGATATTGAGGAATAGTAATTATTACTTCCTGACATTTTTGAAATTATTTTTATATATTTGATTGGTTATCTTCTTTTGGATTTGATGAGAGGGGGTTTCTTTCTTGCTTCTTCTGGGGTGTGGTTTCCCTCCTTGGGTTGGTGTTTTTCCCCCATTATCCTTTTTTGGACTGGGTTTGTGGAAAGATAATGTGCAAAATTGGTTTTGTCATGGAATACCTTGGTTTCTCCATCTATGACGATTGAGAATTTTGCTGGGTATCTTGGTTTTGGCTGAAATTTCTGTTCTCTTGTAGTCTGTATGATATCTGCCCAGGATCTTCTAGCTTTCATGGTCTCAAGTGATAAGTCTGGTGTAATCCTGATAGGTCTTCCTTTATAGGTTACTTGGCCTTTTTCTCTGACTGCCTTTAATATTCTTTCTTTGTTTAGTACACTTGGTGTTTTGATTATTATGTGACGGGAGATATTTCTGTTCTGGTCCAGTCTGTTTGGAGTTCTGTAGGCTTCTTGTATATTCATGGGCATCTCCCTCTTTAGGTTGGGGAAGTTTTCTTCCATAATTTTGTAGAAGATATTTGCTGGCCCCTTAAGTTGTATATCTTCTCTCTCATCTATTCCTATAACCCTTAGGTTTGTTCTTCTCATTGTGTCCTGGATTTCCTTGATGTTTTGGGTTACAAGCTTTTTGCATTTTGCATTTTCTTGGACTGTTGAATCAATGGTTTCTATGGTATCTTTGGCATCTGAGATTCTTTCTTCTATGTCTTGTATTCTATTTTTGATATTTGCATCTATGGACCTTGATTTCTTCCCAAGGTTTTCTATCTCCAAAGTTGTCTCCCTTTGTGATTTCGTAGTTGTTTCTACTTCTGTTTTTAGATCCTGGATGTTTTTGCTCAGATCTTCTGCTTACTTCTTTGTATTTTCATGTATTTATTTATGAGATTTTTGTGTTTTCTCTTTCATAACTTCTACTTGTTGACCCACATTCTCCTGTAGTTCTTTAAGTGGTTTTTGTAATTCCTCCTTATTGGCTTCTAACTTTTGATCCATATTGTCCTGAGTTTCTTTAAGTGATTTTTGTGTTTGCCTTGTAAGGGCTTCTATGTTTTGATCCATTTTCTTTTGTACTTCTGTAAGAGATGTATCTATGTGTCCCTCTATCAGCAGTGACCAGTGATTTTAGATCCAAATCTTGTTTTTCTGTTGTGTTGGGGGTATCTGCGACTTACTGCTATTGGGGAACTGGGTTCAAATGCTGCCATATTGCCTTGATTTCTGTTAGTAAAGTTCCTACATTTGCCTTTTGCAATCTGGTTATCTTGGCCTTAGTTGGTCCGGTAGTCACTAGCTGGTACTTAAACCTCCTGAGGGCTTGTCAGGCTATTTCCCCACCACTGGATGACTGGGTTTCCCCTGGCACAGATTGCTAATGTGTTGTTCTCCTCTTGAGTGCTGTTGGACCACTGGTGTATCTTCTGGTTCTGCCTGCTGAATCCAAGCTGCTGCCACCAAGATGGCCGCAGTTGTGCGGTGTGCAGGGTTCCACTCAGGGTGCCGAGCCCATGCCTGGTTGGGACCCAGTAACCACTGCTCTGTCCAGATCCCTGCATGGCAGCCTTGAGTACCCATGGGTCCCCAATTCTGGATATCACGGGTACCTCGTTCAGCTCGCTTAGTCCAGACAGCTGCAAGGAATCCAGCTGTGGCTGCAGTGAGTGGTGAGTGCTGACATTTTTATTTAAAATTTAAATTTTTCCTCTAAAATATCTATGATTAAATTGAGGATAAATTAAGGTAAATTAAAATTGAAGACTTTTTTTTTTAAAAAAAACCTCAGATACAATGATAGGCATACAAATACATTGAGAATATAATTGAAGGACAATGTGGTGACATTTTCATATAAAACCGAAGATTTTCATATAACATACATATGATTAAAATGAGGATATCATAGGGCAATTTATAAAATTAAAGATTTTTTTGGAAAAACACTCAGATACAATGATAGGCATAAAAACACAATTAGAATACAACTGAAAAACAAAGTGTAGATATTTTCTGATAAAACTGAAGATTTTGATCTAACATATGTAGGATAAAATAAAGGGTTGCTATGGTAATTGATAAAATTGAAGATTTATTTGGACAAAACTCAGACACAATGATAGGCATAAAATACAATTAGAATATAACTAAAAGAGACATGGAGAAATTTTCATATAAAACTTAAGATTTTCATCTAATATATGTGCTATAAAAATGAGGACAACATACATAATTTATAAAATTGAATATTTTTCTTAAAAAAACTCAGATACATTGATAGGCATATAAATACAGTTAGAATGTGATTGAAAAAGGAGATGTAAACAGTTTCATAAATTGATGAAAAATTTCATCTTACATATGTATGATAAAATTGAGGATAACAATAGATAATGTATAAAATTGAAGATTTTTTTAAAAAAACTCAAATACATTGATAGCCATACAAATGCAATTAGAATTCAATTGAAAAAGGAAGTGGAAATATTTTATGATAGAACTTAAGATTTTCATCTAAAATATGCATGATATAATTGAGGATTACATAAGCTATCTGATCAAATTGAAGATTTTTCTTTGGAAAAATCTCACATACAATGATAGGCATACAAATAGAATTATCAGATAATTGAAAAGAATGTGGAGTCATTTTCTGATAATACTAAAGATTTCTTATAACATATTTCTGATAAAGAAAGGGAAATTCATAGGAAAATTTTGAAAATTGAAGATTTTTGTTGGAATTTTCACAGATACAATGGTAAGCAAATAAATTCAATTAGAATCTAATTGAAAAAGGAAGTGGAACCATTTTGCTATAAAACTGAAGATTTTCCTAACATGTGTGATAAAATTGAGAAAAATTTAGGATATTTTATAAAATTGATGACTTTTGTGTGAAAAGACAATGTTAAGCTTACAAATACTATTCGAATTCAATTGAAAAAGAAGAAGAGACATTTTCTCATAAAACTGAAGATTTTCATTTAACATATATATGTATGACAAAATTGAGGATTACATAGGATAACTGATTAATTGAAAATAGTCTCTCAAAAAATCTCAGATACAATGATAGGCATACAAATAAAATTGGAATATAATTGAAAGAAGAGGTGGAGACATTTTTGTATAAAACTGAAGATTTTCATCTAACATTTGTATGACAAAATAACATAAGATACTTTTTAAATTTGTAGAAAGTTTTGAAAAAGAAAACTCAGATACATTGATAGGCATACATACAGATCCAATTAGAATAAAATTGAAAAGGACCTGGACACATTTTGTGATAGAACTGAAGATTTTCATATAACATATGTATGATAAAATTGAGGATTATGTAGGATAACTGGTAAAACTGAAGATTTTCTTTGAAAAATCTCAGATAAAATTATAAATTATAGGCATAAAATACAATTATCACATAATTGAAAAGGGAAGTAAAGACATTTTCTGAATAAACTAAAGATTTCATATAACCTATTTGTATAAAATAAAGAAAATTCATAGAAAAAATTAAAATTGAAGACTTTTTGTGGTTGTCACATATACAATGGTATGCATACAAATACAATTAGAATGTAATTGCAAAAAGAAGTGGAGACATTTTCCTATAAAACGGAAGATTTTCCTCGAGTATATGTATGATAAAATTGATGATAACTTAAGTTAATTTATGAAATTGAAGATTTTCTTGAAAAGAAAGTCAGATGCAATTATAGGCATACAAATACAATTAGAATACAATTGAAAAAGGAAGAGGAGATATTTTCTGATAAAATAAAGATTTTTTTCTAACATATATATGATAAAATTGTGAATTACATAGGATAATTGATAAAATTAAAGATTTATTCAGAAAAAATCTCAGATAAAATGATAGGCTTATGCATACAATTAGAATACAATTGAAAAAGGACATGGAGAAATATTCTCTTAATTCTGAAGGTTTACATCTAACATGTATGACAAAATGGATGATAACATAGGAAAATTGGTAATATTGAAGATTTTTGTGATAAAATCTCAGATACAATGAAAGACATGCAAATACAACTAGAAAGAAGTGAAAAAGAAAGTGGAGAGATTTTCTGATAAAACTGAAGAGTTTTGTATAACATTTCTAATTACATTATGGAAATTCATGTGAAAATGTTAAAAGTTGCAGATTTTTGTTGTAATTTTCATAGATAAAATGGTAAGCATACAAATAAATAGTAATATAGTAAAAAAAATGAAGTGGAGATATTTTCTGATAAATCTAAGGAATTTTCCATAACATATATCTGATAGAATGATGGAAATTCATAGGACAACTATAAAATTTGAAATTTTTTGTGGTAATTTTCACAGATCCAATGATAGGCTTACAAACATAATTAGAATGTAATTAAAAACAGAAATAATGACATTTTCTGATAAAACTGAAGATTTTCATCTAACCTATATATGCTAAAATTGAGGATAATATAAGTTATAAAATTGAAGGTATTTTGGAAAACATAAACTCAGATACAAGGACAGGAATACAAATACAACTAGAGTATTACTGAAAAAGGAAATTTACACATTTTTTAAATAACTGAATATTTTCATCTAACATGTATGATAAAATTGAGGATTACATAAGCTAATTGATAAAATTGAAATTTTATTTAGAAAAATACTCAGAAACAGTGATCTGCATACAAATACAATTGGAATATAATTGAAAAGGGAAGTGGAGATATTTTCTGATAGAACTGAAGCTTTTCATCTAAGATATGCATGATAAAATTGAGGATTACTTAGGAAAACATAAAATTTTAGATTTTTTGAAAAAAACTCAGATAAAATGATAGGCATCCAAATAGAATTATCAGATAATTGAAAAGGGAAGTGGAGATATTTTCAGGTAGAACTGAAGATTTTCGTCTAACATGTATCATAAAATTGAAGATTACATATGATAACTGAATAAATTGAAGATTTTTTTTGGAAAAAACTCAGATACAACGATAGGCATACAAATACAATTATCACATATTAGAAGATGAAGTAGAGATACTTTATGACAAAACTGAAGATTTCATATCACATATTACTGATAAAGAACAATGATAGCCATAAAAATATATTTAGAATATAAATGAAGTAGGCAGTGGAGACATTTTCCTATAAAACTGAAGATTTTCCTCTAACATATGTATGATTAAATTAAGGATAACTTAAGATAATTTAAAAACTGAAGATATTTTTGAAAAAAATTTAGATGCAATGATAAGTATATAAATACAAGTAGAATACAAATGAAAAACGAAGTGGGGACATTTTCTCTTAAAACTGCAGATTTTCACCTAACATATGCATGATAAAATTGAGGATTACATAGGATAAATGATAAAATTGAAATTTATTAAGAAAAAAATCAGATACAATGATAGGTTTACAAATACAATTAGAATAAAATTGAAAAAGGAAGTGGATACAAATTTTGTTAATTCTGAAGATTTACATTTAACTTATATATGATAGAATAAATGATAACTAGGAATACTGAAAAAATTGAAGATTTTTTTAATAAAATCTCAGATACAATGCAAGGCATACAAATACAATTAAAATTATAAGTGAAAAAGAAAGGGGAGAGATTTTCTGATAAAACTGAAGATTTTGTATAACATTTCTGAAAAATTAGGGAAATTCATGTGAAAATGTTAAAATTTGAAGATTTTTATGCGAATTTTCACAGATAAAATGGTAGGCATACAAATAAAATAATAATATAGTTCAAAAAGGAAGTGGAGATATTTTTCTGATAAATATGAAGAAGTTTGCACAACATATATCAGATAAAATGAAGGAAATACATAGGAAAACTGTAAAATTTGAAGATTTTTGTGGTAATTTTCACAGATACAAGGATAGGCTTACAAATACAATTAGAATGTAATTGAAAAAAGGAATAGAGACATTTTCTGATTAAACTGAAAATTTTTCATCTAACATATGTATGTTAAAATTGAGGATAACATGAGATAATTTATAAAATTGAAGATATTTTGGAACACAAAAACTCAGATACAAGGATAGACATATAAATGTCATTTGAATATTATTGAAAAAGGAAGCGGAGACATTTGCATCAAGAACTGAAGATTTTCATCTCACCTATGTATAAAAAATTGAGGATTACAAAAGTTCAACAAAAGTTGAAGATTTATTTGGAAAATAACTCAGATCCTATGGTCAGCATCCAAATACAATTAGAATATAAATGCAAAGGGAAGTGGAGATATTTTCTGATAGAACTGAACATTTTCATCTAAAATATGCATGATAAAATTGAGAATTACATAGGGTACCAGATAAAATTGAAGAGTTTTTTGAAAAAAAAACTCAGATACAATTATAGGCATTCAAATATAATTAGAATATAATTGAAAATGGAAGTGGAGATATATTCTGGTGAACTGAAGATTTTAATCTAACATGTATGATAAGATACACATATGATAACTGATAAAATTGAAGATGTATTTAGAAAAATCTCAGATACACTGAAAGGCATAAGAATAAAATTATTACATAATTGAAAATGAAGTAAAGACAGGTTCTGAAAAAACTGAAGATTTCGTATAACATATTTTTGATAAAGAAAGGAAAATTCATAGGAAAAATTAAAAAATTGATCATCTTTGTGGTAATTTTCACAGATACAATGGTAGGCATACACGTACAATTAGAATGTAATAGAAAAATGAATTGGAGATATTTTTAATTAAAGTTGAAGATTTTCGTCCAACTTATTGACCAAGCCCGCTCAGTCAGTCAACAGGTTTTCCAGCACATTAGTGAGGATTGAAAAGAAAGATACAATTAGACAAAACTGCAGTATGGCCCCAGCCAATTCTGAGACTGAAGGGCGGCTTTAATAATTTTAACCCCCTTTTATACCAGCTTAATTACATGCAGGAACTAAGGTCAAAAGCAGTACAAAGAGGAACAAACAAGTCTATAAACACAAAATTGTCCAAGGTTGTGTAGGGATTACCAAAATACCTGAGCCTATGTCCTTGGCCAAGCCTAGGGTCTTGCCTGAGGCTTGTTCCTCTCTTTCCACCCTAAGATAAAAATTCCTGCCTTAATCTGCTTCCCTATTATGCCTCAAGGTTAGATTCCTGCTTGAGCCCCTGTCCTTGGTCAATGTCAAGTCCCTGGCAGGCATCTTGGCACCCAAATAAGGCTCTCCACACATATGTATGATAAAATTGAGGATAACTTAAGATAATATATAAAATTGAAGATTTTGTTTAAAAAAAAAGAACTTCAGATACAATGATAGTGAGACAAATACAATTAGAATATAATTGAACAAGGAAGTGGAGACCTTTTCTTATAAAACTGAAGATGTTCATATAATATACATATGATATATTGTGGATATCAAAGGTAATTTATAAAATAAAAGATTTATGGAAAAATTCAGATACAATGATACACATTGAAATACAATTAGAATACAATTGAAAAACGAAGTGGATACATTTTCAGATAAAGCTGAAGATTTTCATCTAATATATGTTTGATAAAATAGAGGATGACTAGGGTGATTGATAAAATTGAAGATTTATTTGTACAAAACTCTGATACAAAGATAGGCATAAAATACAATTAGAATATTACTAAAAGTGATGTGGAGACAATTAATTATAAAATTGAAGATTTTCATCTATTATATGTATGATAAAAATGAGGACAGCATAACATAATCAAATTGAATATCTATTTTAAAAAACTCACATACCATCATAGGCATATATATACAATTAGAATGTAATTGAAAAAGGAAGTGGAGACAGTTTTGCAAAGAACTGAAAATTTTCATGAAAATATGTATGATGAAATTGATAACAGGAAATAGTGTATAAATTTAAGATTTTTTGAAAAAAAAAAACCCTGAAATACAGTGATAACCATAGAAATAAAATTAGAATTCAAATGAAAAGGAAAGTGGAGACATTTTATGATAGAACTGAAGATTTTCATCTAAAATCTGCATGGTTAAATTGAGGATTGCATACAATATGATATAAAATTGATATTTTTTGGAAAAAACACAGATACAGTGATAGCATAGAAATATAATTATCACATGATTGAAAAGGAAATGGACATATTTTCTGATAAAACTAAAGATTTCATATAACATATTTCTGATAAAGTAAGGGAAATTCATAGAAAAAATAAAAAATTGAGGATTTTTGTGGTAATTTTCAGATACAATGGTATGCATAGTAATACAAATAGAATGTAATTGGAAAAGGATGTGGAGACATTTTCCTATAAAAGTGAAGATTTTCCTCTAAAATATGTTTTATAAAATTGAAGAAAACATAGGATAATTTATAAAATTGAAGAATTTTATGAAAAAATCTCAGATGCAATGATGAGATTACAATACTATTAGAATACATTTGAAAAAGGAAGATGAGACATTTTCTGATAAAACTACAGATTATAATAAAACATATGTATGATAAAATTGAGGATTACATAGGAAAACTGATAAAATTGTAGATTTTCTTGGAAAATTCTCAGATACAAAGGGTAGGCATGCAAACACAATTATAATATAATTGATAAGGTAGCTGGAGCCATTTTTGTATAAAACTTAAGTTTTTCACATAACATATGTATGATAATATGGATGGTAACATAGGAAAATTTATAAAATTGAAGATTTTTTTCAGAAAAAAACTCAGATACAATTATAGGCATAAAGATACAATTAGAATACAATTGTCAGAGGATGTGGAGACATATTCTGTTAATTCTGAAGCTTTACATCTACCTTATGGATGATAAAATGGATGATAACATAGGAAAATTGATAAAATTGAAGATTTTTTGATACAATCTCAGATTCAATGAAAGGCATACAATTACAATAGGATTATAAGCAAAAAAGAAAGTGGAGACATTTTTGGATAAAACTGAAAATTTTTGTATAATATTTCAGGTAAAACTGATAATTTATGAGAAAAATGTTAAAATTTGAAATTTTTGTGGTAATTTTCACAGATAAAATGATAGACTTAAAAACACAATTAGAATGTATTTGAAAATAGAATAGAGACATTTTCTGATTAGACTGAAGACTTTCATCTAACATATGTATGTTAAAATTGAGGATAACATGAGATAACTTATAAAATTTAAGATGTTTTGGAAAACAAAAACTCAGTACAAGCATAGGCATACAAATAAAACTAGAGTATTATTGAAAAGGGAAAAGGACACATTTTTGTAAAGAACTGAAGATTTTCAGATAACAAATATATGTTAAGATTGAGGATTACATAAAATAATTGATAAAATTGAAGATTTATATGGAAAAATATTCAGATACAATGATCTGCATACAAATAAAATTAGAATGTAATTGAAAGAGGAAGTGGAGACATTTTCGTTTTTGGGGTTTTTTCGTTTTTGTTTTTGATGTTTTTGGCAATTTCGAGACAGGGTTTCTCTGTGTAGCCCTGGCTGTCCTGGCCTCAAACTCAGAAATCTGCCTGTCTCTGCCTCCCAGAGTGCTGGGATTACAGGCGTGTGCCACCACTGCCCAGCTAAACAGGCTTCTTTTTTGTTTGTTTGCTTGTTTGCTTGCTTGCTTGCTTATTTTTCAAGACAGGCTTTCTCTGTAGTCCTGACTGTCCTGGAACTCACTCTGTAGACCAGGCTGGCGACATTTTCGTAAAGAACTGAAGACTTTCATCTAACATATGTATGATAAAATTTATGATAACATAAGATAATGTCTAAAATTGATGATTTTTTGAAGAAAGCTAAAATACAATGATATCCATAAAAATATAATTAGAATTCAATTGAAAAAGGAAGTGGAGACATTTTATGATAGAACTGAATATTTTTATCTAAAATATGCATGATATAATTGAAGATGACATAAGATATCACATAAAAATTAAGATTATTTTCTTGGAAAAATCTCAGATACAGTGATAACCATACAAATACAATTAGAATATAATTGAAAAGGAAGTGGAGATGTTTTTGTATAAAACTGAAGATTTTTATCTAATATATGTATGATAAAATTGAGGATAACATAAGATAAATTTTAAATCTGAAGATTTTTTTAAAAAGAAAACTCAAATACAATGATAGGCATACAATTACAATTAGAATACAATTGAAAAGGGTACTAGACACATTTTCTAATAGATCTGAAGATTTTCATCTAACATATGTATGATAAAAGTGAGGATTACATAGGATAACTGATAAAATTGAAGATTTTCTTGGAAAAATCTCAGCTAAGATAGTAGCCATACAAATACAATTATCACATAATTGGAAAAGAAAGTGGAGACATTTTCTGATAAAACTGAAGATTTTCTATGACATATTCCCTACAAAATAAGGGAAACTCATAGGAAAAATTTAAAAATTGAATATTTTTGTGGTAAATTTTACAGATTCAATGGTACACATACAAATATAATTAGAATGTAATTAGAAGAAGAAGTGGAGACATGTTCCTATAAAACTGAAGATTTTCCTCTAAAATGTGTATGATAAAATTGAGGGTAACTTAAGGTAATTATAAAATTGAAGATATTTTGAAAAAAATTCAGAATCAATGATAAGCATACAAATAGAATTTGAATACAATTGAAAAAAGAAGAGAATACATTTTCTGATAAAACTGAGGATTTTTATCTAACATATTTATGATAAAATTGAGGATTATATATGATAATTAATAAAATTGAAGACATTCAGAAAAATATGTCAGATACAATGATAGGCATAAAATACAATTAAATTATAACTAAAAGACATATGGAGACATTTGCATATAAAACTGAAGAATTTCATTTAATATATGTATGATAAAAATGAGGATAACATAATTTATAAAATTGAATATTATTTAAAAAATCCTCAATTACAATGATAGGCATATAAATACAATTAGATTGTAATTGAAAAGGGAAATGTAGACATTTTATAAAGTAATGAAGATTTCATCTAACATGTTTGAAAAAATTGAGGATAACGTAAGATAATGTATAAAATTGAAGAATTTTTTGAAAAATAAACTCAAATACAATGATTGCTATACAAATATAATTAGAATGCAATTGAAAATGAACTGGAGACATTTTATGATAGAACTGAAGATTTTCTTCAAAAATATGCATGATAAAATTGAGGGTTACATAGGATATCTGATAAAATTGAAGATATTTTTGGAAAAATCTCACATACAGTCATAGGCACACAATAGAATTATCAGATAATTGAAACAGAAGTGGAGCATTTTCTGAAAAAATTATAGATTTCATATAACATATTTCTGATAAAAATAAGGGAAATTCAGAGGAAAAATTTAAAAATTGAAGATATTTGTGGTAATTTTCACAGATACAATGGTAAGCATACAAATAAAATTAGAATATAATTGAAAATGGAAGTGTAGCCAAATTCAAATAAAACTGAAGATTTTCCTCTAACATGTGTCATAAAATTGAGGAAAAGTTAGGATAATTTATAAAATTGATGATTTTCTTTGCAAAATACTCAGATACAATGATAAGATTACAAAGACTACTAGAATACAATTGTTAGATTAGATGAGACATTTTCTGATAAATCTGAATATTTTCAATTAAGATATGTATGATAACATTGAGGATTACATAGGATAACAGATTAAATTGAAGATTTTTTTAGAAAACTTTTTGTGAAAATTACAACAAAAATCTACAAATTTTACAGTTTTCCTATGAATTTCCATAATTTTATGGGATATATGTTATGCAAAATTCTTTTGATTTATTAGAAAATATCTCTACTTCCTTTTTCAACTATTTTATTATTTTAGTTTATACCTAACATTGTATCTGTGAAAATTACAATAAAAATCTTCAAATTTTAACATTTTCTCATAAATTTCCATAATTTTATCAGAATATTATAGAAAAGACATCAGTTTTATCAGATAATATCTCCACTTTGTTTTTCACTTATAATCATATTGTTTTTGTATGCCTTTAATTGAATCTGAGATTTTATCCAAAAAAAATCTTCAATTTTCTTATGTTATCATTCATTTTATCATATTTAAGTTACATGTAAATCTTTAGAATTAATATGTCTCCTCTTCCTTTTCAATTGTATTCTAATTGTATTTGTATGCCTATCATTGTATCTGAGTTGTTTTCTGAATAAATCTTCATTTTTCTCAATTATGCTATGTAATCCGCAATTTTTTCATACATTTGTTAGATGAAAATCTTCAATTTTATCAGAATATGTCTCCTCTTTTTTTCAATTGTATTCTAAGTGTATTTGTATGCTTATCATTGCAACTGAGTTTTTTTTCAAAAAATCTCTGATGCTATAAATTATGTTATCCTCAATTTTAACATATGTATGTTAGAGGATTTTCTTCAGTTTTTTTTTTTAGGAAAATGGCTCCAATTAATTTTTCAATTATGTTCTAATTGAATTTGTATGCTTACCATTGTATCTGAAAATTACCTCAAAAATCTTCAATTTTTAAATTTTAACTATGATTTTCCCTTACTTTATCTGAAATATGTTATACAAAAACTTCTGTTTTATCAGAAAATGTCTCTATTCCTTTTTTCAATTACTTTCTAATTGTGTTTTAATCCTACCTTTGTATCTGTGCAAATTACCACAAAAATTTTCAAGTTTTAACATTTTCACATGAATTTCCAAAATTTTAGTAGAAATATTATACAAAAATTTTCACTTTTATCAGAAAATATCTCCACTTTCTTTTTCACTTATATTCTAATTGTATTAGTCTACCTTTAAGTGTATCTGAGATTAAGTATATCTGAGATTTTATCACAAAAACCTTCAATTTTATCAAGTTTCCTATGTTATCATCCATTTTATCATACATATGTTAGGTGAAAATCTAAGTTTTATTCAAAAAAGTCTCCAGCTACTTTTTCATTTATATTCTTATTATATTTGTATGCCTATCCTTGTATCTGAGAATTTTCTAAGAAAATCTTCAATTTTATCAGTTATCCTATGTAATCCTCATTTGTATCATACATATGTTATATGAAAATATTGTTTTATCAGAAAATGTCTCTTCCTTTTTAAATTGTACTCTAATAGTCTTTGTAATCGTATCATTGCATCTTAGTTTATTGCAAAAACTACTTCAATTTTATAAATTATCCTAAGATTTCCTCAATTTTTTTCAAACATATCTTAGAGGAAAATCTTTAGTTTTATAGGAAAAATGTTTCCACATTATTTTACAATTAAATTCTAATTATATTTGAATGGCTACCATAGTATCTGTGAAAATTACCACAAAATCTAATTTTACACTTTTTTATATAATTTTATCAGATATACACTATGCAAAATATCACCATTTCCTTTTTCAACTATATTATTTTTTATATGCCTACCCTTGTATCTGTGAAAATTACGACAAAAGTCTTCAAATTTTAACATTTTGGCATGAATATCCATAATTTACTCAGAAATGATATACAAAAATCTTCATTTTTACCAGGAAATATCTCTACTTTCTTTTTCACTTATTTATAGTTGTATTTGTATGCCTTTAATTCTATCTGAGATTCTATAACAAAAATCTTCAATTTTATCAATTTTCCTATGTTATCCATTTTATCATATGTAAGTTAGATGTAAATCTTCAGAATTATCAGAATATATCTCCACATCATTTTTTCAATTGCATTCTAACAGTATTTGCATGCCTATTACTGTATCCAATTTTTTTCTGAATAAATCTTCAATTTATCAATTATCCTATGTATTTCTCAATTTTATCATACATATTTTAGATACAAATATTCAGTTTTATCACAAAATATCTCCTTTTCCTTTTTCAATTGTATTCTAATTGTATTTGTATGCTTATCATTGAATCTGAGATTTTTCCAAAAAATCTTCAATTTAATAAATTAAGTTATTGAAGATTTTTTTGGAAAAACTCAAATACATTGATAAATACAAATAGAAATATTTCATAATTGAAAATGACGTGGAGACATTTTCTGACAAAACTGAAGATTTTGTATAACATATTTCTGATAAAGTAAGGGAAATTCATAGGAAAAATTTAAAAATTGAAGATTTTTGTGGTAATTTTCACAGATACAATGGAAGGGATACAAATACAATTAAAATATAATCAGAGAATGAAGTGGAGACATTTTTCAATTAAAATTGAAGATTTTCCTCTAACATGTGTATGATAAAATTGAGGATAACTTAAGATAATATATAAAATTGAATATTTTTTTAAAAACCACAGATACAATGATAGGCATACAAATAAAAATAGAAAATAATGAAAACATATGTGAAGACATCTTCATATAAAACTGAAGATTTTCATCCAATATATGTACAATAAAATTAAGGAAAACATAACTTAATATATATAATTAAATATCTATTTAAAAAAACTCACATACCATCATAAGCATATACATACAATTAGAATGTAATTGAACAAAGGAAGTGGAGACATTTTCGCAATGAACTGAAGCTTTTCATCCAATATATGTATGAAAAAATTGAGGATAACAGGAGACAAAGTATAAAATTGAAGATTTTTTGAAAAAAAACTGAAATACAATGATAACCATAGAAATAAAATTAGAATTCAACTGAGAAAGAAAGTGGATTATATAAGATATCTGACAAAATAGAAGATTTTTTTGGAAACATCTCACATAAAATGATAGGCATACAAATACAATTATCACATAATTAAAAAGGAAGTGGACATATTTTCCGATAAAAATAAAGATTTCATATAACATATTTCTGATAAATAAGGGAAATTCATAGGAAAAATTTAAAAATTGAAGATTTTTTGTGGTAATTTTCACAGATACAATGGTAGGCATACAAATACAATTAGAATGTAATTGTAAAAGGATATGGAGATATTTTCCTATAAAACTGAAGATTTTCCTCTAATATATGTCTGATAAAATTGAGAAAAACTTAGGATAATATATATAATTGAAGATTATTTTGCAAAAAGCCTCGGATGCAATGATAAGATTACAAAGACTATTAGAATACAATTGAAAAAGGAAGACAAGACATTTTCGGATAAAAGTGAAGACTTTCATTTATCATATGTATGATAAAATTGAGGATTACATAAGATAAATGATTAAATTGAACATTTTTCTTAGAAAATTCTCACAAACAAGGATAGGCATAAAACACAATTAGAATATAATTGAAAAAGTAGTTGGAGACAATTTTGTATAAAACTAGATTTTCACTTAACATATGTATGATAAATATGGATGATAACAGAAAAATTTGATAATATTGAAGTTTTTTTAATTAAATCTCAGATATACTTAAAGGCATACTAATACAATTAGAATATAAGTGAAAAAGTGGAGATGTTTTCTGATAAAACTGAAGATTTTTATATAACATTTCTAATGAAATTATGAAAATTCATGTAAAAATGTTAAATATTAAAAATTTTTGTGGACATATTGCCAGAATGGTAGGCATACAAATGAATAATAATACAGTTATAAAAGGAAGTGGAGATATTTTCTGATAAATCTGAAGAATTTTCCATAACATATATCTGATAAAATTATGGAAATACATAGGAAAAGTGTAAAATTTGAAGTTTTTTGCGTGGTAATTTTCACAGATAAAATGATAGGCTTACAAACACAATTAGAACTTAATTAAAAAAGGAATAGATATATTTTCTGATAAAACTGAAGATTTTGTATAACATGTTTCAGGTAAAGTAAGGGAAATTCATTGGAAAAATTTAAAAATTGAAGATTTTTGAGGTAATTTTCACAGTTACAATGATAAGCATACAAATACAATTAGAATGTAATTGAAAAAGGAAGTGGAGCCATTTTCTTATAAAACTGAAAAAAATCTTCTAACATATATGTGTTAAAATTGAGGATAACATAAGATAATTTCTAAAATTGAAGTCTTTTTGAAAAAACTCAGATGCAATGATAAGCATACAAATACAGGTAGAATACAATTGAAAAAGGAAGTAGAGACATTTTCTGATAAAACTGAAGATTTTCATCCAATATATATATGATGAAATTGAGGATTAAATAGGATAATAGATAAATTTGAAGATTTATTCAGAAAAATACTCGGAGACAATGATAGGCATACAAATACAATTAGAATACAATTGAAAAAGGATCAGGAGATATACTCTGTTAATTCTCAAGATTTACATCTAACATATATGAAAAATGGATTATAACATAGGAAAACTGGTAAAATTGAAGATTTTTTTGATAAAAATCTCAGATTCAATGAAAGGTATACAAATCCAATAAGATTATAAGCAAAAAAGAAAGTGGAGATGTTTTCTGATAAAACTATAGGTTTTTTATATTATCTGTGATAAAATTATGATAATTTATGAGAAAATGTTAAAATTTGAAGATTTTTGTGGTAATTTTTGCAGATAAAATGTTAGGTATACAAATAAATAATAATATAGTAAAATAGGAAGTGGAGATATTTTCTAATAAATCTTAAGAATTTTACATAATATATCTGATAAAATATTGGAAATTCATAGGAAAACTAAAATTCGAAGATTTTTGTTGTAATTTTAACAGAAACAATGATAGGCTTACAAACACAATTAGAATATAATTGATAAAAGGAATAGAAACATTTTCTAACAAAACTGAAGATTTTCATCTAACAAATATATGTTAAAATTGAGGATAACATAAGATAAATTATAAACTTGAAGATATTTTGGAAAACAAAAATTCAGATACAAGGATAGGCATGCAAATACAACTAGAGTAATATTGAAAAAGAAAGAGGAGTCATTTTCGTAGAAGAACTGAAGATTTTCATCTTATATATGTATGATAAAACTGAGGATTACATAGGATAACTGATAAAATTGAAGATTTTCTTAGAAAAATCTCACATACAATGATAGGCATACAAATGCAATTAGAATAGAATTGAAAAAGGATGTGGAGATATTTTTGTATAAAACTGAAGATTTTCATCTAACATATATATGATAAAATTGGGGATACCATGAGATAATTTTTAAAACTGAAGATTTCTTTGAAAAACAAAACTCAGATACAATGATAGGCAAAGAAATACAATTTAGAATAAATATGAAAAATTAAATGGACACATTTTGTGATAGAACTGAAGATTTTCATCAAACATATGTGTGGTAAAATTGAGGATTATATAAGATAAATGATAAATTTGAAGATTTCTTGGAAAAATCTCAGATACAATGATAGGCATACAAATACAATTATCATATAATGGAAAAAAGAAGTGGAGACATTTTCTTATAAAAGTAAGATTACATATAACATATTTCTGATAAAGTAAGGGAAATTCAAAGGAAAAATTTAAAAATTGAAGATTTTTGTGATTATTTTCACAGATACAATGGTAAGCATACAAATATAATTAGAATGCAATTGAAAAAGGAACTGGAACCATTTACCTATGAAACTGAAGATTTTCCTCTAATATATGTGTGATGAAACTGAGGAAAACTTAGGATAATATATAAAATTGATGATTTTTTTGCAAAAAACTCAGTTAAATGATATCATACAAATAAAATTAGAATAAATTTGAAAAGGGAAGAGGATACATTTTCTGATAAAACTGAAGATTTTTATCTAATATATGATAAAATTGAGAATTACATAGGATAATTGATGAAACATAAGATTAATTTGGAGAAAATTTGTACACACTCAGAGGCATAAGAATACAATTTGAATACAATTGAAAAAGGAAGAGGAGGCATTTTCTGATAAAACTGATGATTTTTATCTAACATGTAAAATAAAATTGAGAATTACATTGGATAATTGATAAAATTGAACATTTCTTCAGAAAAATCTCGGATACCATGATAGGCATACAAATACAATTAGAATACAATTGCAATTGAAAGAGGACGTGGAGACATATTCTATTAATTCTGAAACTTTATATCTAACTTATGGATGATAAAATGGATGATAACATAGGAAAATTGATAAAATTGTAGATTTTTGTGATAAAATATCAGATACAATGAAAAGCATACAAATAAAACTACAAATAAGTGAAAAATAAGTGAAGACATTTTTTGATAAAACTGAAGATTTTCATCTAACATATGTTTGTTTAAATTCAGGATAACAAGATAATTTATAAAATTGAAGATATTTTGGAAAACAAAAACTCAGTTACAAGGATAAGCATACAAATACAACTTGAGAATTATTGAAAAAGGAAGAAGACACATTCATGTAAAGAACTGAAGATCTTCATCTAACATATGTATGACTAATTTGAGGATTACATGAGATAATTGATAAAATTGAAGATTTATTTATAAAAACACTAAGATACAATGATCTGCATACAAATACAATTAGAAGACAATTGAAAAGGGAAGTGGAGATATTTTCTGATAGACCTGAAGATTTTCATCTCAAATATTCATGATAAAATTGAGGATTACATAGGATAAATGATTAAATTGAACATTTTCTTAGAAAATTCTCACATACATGGATAGGCATAAAAACCCAATTAGAATATAATGGAAAAAGTAGTTGGAGACAATTTTGTATAAAACGGGATTTTCACTTAACATATGTATGATAAAAATGGATAATAACAGAAAACTTGATAACATTGAAGGTTTTTTAATTAAATCTCAGATATACTCAAAGGCATACTAATACAATTAGAATATAAGTAAAAAAGTGGAGATATTTTCTGATAAAACTGAAGATTTTTATATAACATTTCTAATAAAATTATGGAAATTCATGTGAAAATGTTAAAACTTGAAGATTTTTGTGGTAATTGTGACAGAATGGTAGGCATACAAATAAATAATAATATAGTTATAAAAGGAAGTGGAGATATTTTCTAATAAATCTAAAGAATTTTCCATAACACATATCTGATAAAATTATGGAAATTCATAGGAAAAGTATAAAATTTGCACTTTTGTGTGTGGTAATTTTCACTGATAAAATGATAGGCTTACAAACACAATTAGAACTTAATTAAAAAAGTAATAAAAACATTTTCTGATAAAACTGAAGATTTTGTATAACACATTTCAGGTAAAGTAAGGGAAATTCATTGGAAAAAATTAAAAATTGAAGATTTTTGAGGTATTTTTCAAAGATACAATGGTAAGTATACTAATAAAATTAGAATGTAATTGAAAAAGTAAGTGGATCAATTTTCTTATAAAACTGAAAAAATCCTCTAACATGTGTGTGTTAAAATTGAGGATAACATAAGATAATTTATAAAAATGAAGTTTTTTTGAAAAAAAATTCAGATGCAATGATAAGCATACAAATACAGTTAGAATACAACTGAAAAAGGAAGTGAAGACATTTTCTGATAAAACTGAAGATTTTCATCCAATATATGTATGATGAAATTGAGGATTAAATAGGATAATGATAAAATTGAAGATTTATTCAGAAAAATACTCAGAGACAATGATAGGCATACACATACAATTAGAATACAATTGAAAAAGGATCAGGAGATATATTCTGTTAATTCTAAAGATTTATATCAAACTTATGCATGAAAAATGGATTATAACATAGGAAAATTGGTAAAATTGAAGATTTTTTGATAAAAATCTCAGATTCAATGAAAGGCATACAATATGATTATAAGTGAAAAAGAAAGTGGAGATGTTTTCTGATAAAACTAAAGATTTTTGTATAGTATTTGTGATAAACTTATGATAAATTATGAGAAAATGTTAGAATTTGAAGATTTTTGTGATAATTTTTGCAGGTAAAACGTTAGGTATACAAATAAATAATAATATAGTTAAAAAGGAATTGGAGCTGTTTTCTAACAAATGTTAAGAATTTTACATAATATATATCTGATAAAATTATGGAAATTCATAGGAAAACTGTAAAACTCAAAGATTTTTGTTGTAATTTTCACAAAAACAATGATAGGCTTACAAACACAATTAGAATGTAGTTGATAAAAGGAATAGAGACATTTTCTGATAAAACTGAAGAATGTCATCTAACAAATGTATGTTAAAATTGAGGATAACATAAGATAAATTATAAACTTGAAGATATTTTGGAAAGCAAAACCTCAGATACAAGGATAGGCATACAAATACAACTAGAGTATTATTGAAAAAGGAAGAGGAGACATTTTCATAAAGAACTGAAGATTTTCATCTTATATATGTATGATAAAACTGAGGATTATATAGGATAACTGATAAAATTGAAGATTTTCTTAGAAAAATCTCACATATAATGATAGGCATACAAGTGCAATTAGAATAGAATTGAAAAAGTATGTGGAGATATTTTTGTATAAAACTGAATATTTTCATCTAACATATATTATAAAATTGAGAATAACATGAAATAACTTTTAAAACTGAAGATTTCTTTGTAAAACAAAACTCAGATACAATTATAGGCAAAGATATACAAGGAGAATAAATATGAAAAAGTAAATGGACTCATTTTGTGATAGAACTGAAGATTTTCATCAAAAATTTGTATGGTATAATTGAGGATTACATAAGATAAATGATAAATTTGAAGATTTCTTGGAAAAACTCAGATACAATGAAAGGCATACAAATAAAATTATAAATAAATGAAAAGAAGACATTTTCTGATAAATTTGAAAATTTTTGCATAACATTTCTCCTTAAATTATGGAAATTCATGTGAAAATGTTAAAATTTGAAGTTTTTTGTGGTAATTTTTACAGATACAATGGTAGGCATACAAATAATAATAGAGTTGAAAAAGTAAGTGGAGACATTTTCTGGTAGAACTGAAAATTTTAATCTAACATATGTATCATAAAATTGAGGATTACATATGATAACTGATAAAATTGAAGATATTATGGAAAAAACTCAGATACAATGATAGGCATACAAATATAATTATCACATACTTGAAAATAAAGTGGAGACATTTCCTGACAAAAGGGAAGATTTTGTATAACATATTATTGATAAAGTAAGTTAAATTCATAGGAAAAATTTAAAACTTGAAAAATTTTGTGGTAATTTCCACAGATACATGGTAAGCATACAAATACAAGTAGCATGTAATTGAAAAGGGAATTGGAGTCATTTTCCTATAAAACTGAAGATTTTCCTCTAACACGTGTGATAAAATTGAGGAAATCTTAGGAAAATTTACAAAATTGATTATTTTTTGAAAAAAAACTCAGATACAATGATAAGCATACAAATACTATTAGAATTCAATTGAAAAAGGAAGATGAGATGTTTTTTCATAACACTGAATATTTTCATTTAACATATGTATGATAAAATTGAGTATTACATAGGATAACTGATTAAATTGAAGATATTCTGTAGAAAAGTCTCAGATACAATTATTGGCATACAAATACAATTGGAATATAATTGAAAAGGGAGGTGGAGATATTTTCGTACAAAAGTGAAGATTTTCATCTATCATATGTATGATAAAATTGAGGATAACAAGATAATTTTTAAATCTGAAGATATTTTTGAAAGAGAAAAATCAGATACAATGATAGGCAAACAAATACTATTAAAATACAACTGAAAAAGAAAATGCAAACATTTTGTGATAGAACTAAAGATTTTCATCTAACATATATATGGTAAAATTGAGGATTACATAGGATAACTGATAAAATTGAAGATTTTCTTTGAAAAATCTCAGATACAATGATAGGTATACAAATCACATAATTGAAAAAGGAAGTGGAGACAATTTCTGATAAAAATGAAGATTTCATATAACATATTTCATATAAAATGAGGGAAATTCATAGGAAAAATTTAAAAATTGATGAGTTTTGTGGTAATTTTCACAGATACAATGGTATACATAAGAACACAATTAGAATGTAATTGCAAAAAGAAGTGGAGACATTTTCCTATAAAACTGAAGATTTTCCTCTAACATATATATAATAAAATTGAGGATAACAAAATAATTTATGAAATTGAAGATTTTTTTTGAAAAAACTCAGATGCAATGATAAGCATACAAATACAATTGGAATACAATTTAAAAAGGAAGAGGAGACATTTTCTGATAAAACTGAAGATTTTCAACTAACATGTATGATAAATTTTAGAATTACATAGGATAATCAATAAAATTGAAGATTTATTCAGAAAAAAACTCAGATGCAATGATAGGCATACAAATACAATTAGAATACAAGTGAAAAAGGACGTGGAGACATATTCTCTTAATTCAGAAGGTTTACATCTAACTTATGGATGGTAAAATGGATGACAACAGGAAAATTGATAAAATTAAAGATTATTTGATAAAATCAAAGGTACAATGAAAGGCATACAAATACAACTATAAGTAAGTGAAAAAAGTGGAGACATTTTCTGATAAAACTGAAGTTTTTTGCATAACATTTCTGATTAAATTATGGAAATTTATGTGAAAATGTGAAAATTTGAAGATTTTGTGGTAATTTTCACAGATACAATGGTAGGCATACAAATAAATAATAATATAACTTAAAAATAAGTGGAGATATTTTCTGAATAATCTGAGCAATTTTGCATAACATATACATGATAAGATTAAGGAAATTGATAGGAAAACTGTAAAATTAGAAGATATTTGTGGTAATTTTAACAGATACAATGGTACTCATACAAATAAATAATAATATAGTTGAAAAAGGAAGTGGAGATATTTTCTGATATATCTGAAGAAATTTTCATAACATATATCTGATAAGATTATTGAAATGTAAAAGAAAACTGTAAAATTTGAGGATTAGTGGTAATTTTCACAGATAAATTGATAGGCTTACAAACACAATTAGAATGTAATTGAAAAAAGTATAGAGACATTTTCTGATAAAACTCAAGAATATCATCTAACATATGTATGTTAAAATTAAGGATTATATAAGATAAATTATAAAATTGAAGATATTTTGGAAAACAAAAACTCAGATACAAGGATAGGCATACAAATACAAACATAGCATTATTGAAAAAGGAAGAGGACACATTTTTGTAAAGAACAGAATATTTTCATCTAACATATATATGATAAAATTGAGGATTGCATATGATAATTGATAAAATTTAAGATTTATCTGGAAAAATACTCAGATACAATGATCTACATACAAATACAATTAGAATATAATTGAAAAGGTAAGTGGAGATATTTTCTGATAGAACTGAAAATTTTCATTTAAATATGCAGGATAAAATTGTGGATTACATATGATAACTGATAAAATTGAAGATTTTTTTGAAAAAATCTGATACAATTATAGGCATACAAATAGAATTATCACATATTTGAAATTGAAGTGAAGACATTTTCTGAGAAAACTGAAGATTTTGTATAACATATTACTGAAAAAGTAAGGGAAAGTCATAGGAAAAATTTAAGCATTGAAAATTTTTCTGGTAATTTTCAGATACAATGGTAGGCATACAAATTCAGTTTGAATGTAATCTAAAAATGAAGTGGAGACATTTTTATTTAAAATTGAAGATTTTCATCTAAAATATCTATGATAAAATTGAGGATAACAAGATAATTTATAAAATTGAAGATTTTTTTGAAAAAACTCAGATACAGTTATAGGCTTACAAATACATTTAGAATATAATTGAAGGAGGAAGGGGAGACATTTTCATATAAAACTCAAGATTTTCATATAACATATGTATGATAAAATGAGGATATCATAAGGTAATTTATAAAATTAAAGATTTTTTGGGAAAACACAATTGACCAAGGACTTGGAGACATATTGTGTTAATTCTGAAGCTTTACATCTACCTATGGATGATAAAATGGATGATAACATAGGAAAATTGATAAAATTGAAGATTTTTGGGATAAAATCTCAAATACAATGAAAGGCATACAAATTCAACTATAAATAATTGAAAATGAAAGGAGACATTTTCTGATAAAACTAAAGATTTTTATCTAATATTTCTGTTTAAATTATGGAAATTCATGTGAAAATGTGAAAATTTGAAGATTTTTGTGGTAATTTTCACAGATAAAATGGTCAACATACAAGTAAATAATAATATAGTTGAAAAAGGAAGTGGAGATATTTTCTGATAAATCTGAGGTATTTTGCATAACATATATCTTCTAAAATTATGGAAATTTATAGGAAAACAGTAAAATTTGAAGCTATTTTCTGGTAATTTTCACAGATACCGTGGTAGGCATACAAATAAATGATAACATAGTTGAAAAAGGAAGTGGAGATATTTTCTGATAAATCTGAAGAAGTTTACATAACATATACTGATAAAATTATGGAAATTCATAAGAAAACTGTAAAATTTGAAGATTTTTGTGGTAATTTTCACAAATACAATGATGGGCTTACAAACACAATTAGAATGTAATTGAAAAAAGGAATAGAGATTTTCTGATAAAACTGAAGATTTTCATCTAACAAATATATGAAAATTGAGGATAACATAAGATAATTTATAAAATGAAGATATTTTGGAAAACAAAAACTCAGATACAAGGGCATGCATACAAATACAACTAGAGTATTATTGAAAAAGGAAGAGGGCACATTTGTATAAAGAATTGAAAATTTTCATCTTACATGTGTATGAAAAAATTGAGGATTACATAAGATAATTGATAAAATTGAAGATTTATTTGGAAAAATACTCAGATGTAATGATCTGCATACAAATACAATTAGAATATAATTGCAAAAGGATGATAAATTTGAGGATAACCCAAGGTAATTTATAAAATTGAAGATATTTTGAAAAAAAGTTCAGATGCAATGATAACCATACAAATACAATTTGAATACAATTGAAAAAGACAGAGGATATATTTTATGTTAAAACTGAAGATTTTTATCTAACATATGTATGATAAATTTGAGGATTACATATGATAATTGATGAAATTGAGGATTTATTCAGAAAAATCTTGGATACAATGATAGTAATAAAAATTCAATTAGAATACAGTTGAAAAGGAAGTGCAGACATATTCTGTTAATGCTGAACATGTACATCTAACTTATATGATAAAATGGATGATAACATAGTAAAACTGATAACATTGAAGGTTTTTTGACAAAATCTCAGGTACAATGAGAGCCATACAGATACAACTATATATATAAGTGAAAAAGAAAGAGGAGATATTTTCTGATAAAACTGAAGATTTTTGTGTAACATTTCTGATAAACTTATGGAAATTCATGTGAAAATGTTAAAATTTGAAGATTTTTGTGGTAATTTTCACAGATACAATGGTAGGCATACAAATAATAATATAGTTGAAAAAGGAAGTAGAGATATTTTTTGATAAAGCTGAAGAATTTTGCATAACATTTCTCATAAAATTATGGAAATTTATAGGAAAAGTGTAAAATTTGAAGATTTTTGTGGTAATTTTCACAGATACAGTGATAGGCTTACAAACACAATTAGAATGTAATTGAAAAAAGGAATAGAGATATTTTCTGATAAAACTGAAGATTTTCATCTAACATATGTATGATAAAGTTGAGGATTACATAAGTTAATTGATTAAATTGAAGATTTATTTGGAAAAATACTAAGATACAATGATCTGCATACAAATACAATTAGAATATAATTGAAAAGGGAAGTGGAGATATTTTCTTATAGAACTGAAGATTTTCATCTAAAATATGCATGATAAAATTGAGGATTACATAGGATAATTGATAAAATTTTAGATTTTTTTGAGAATATTCTCAGATACAATGATAGCCATCCATATATAATTAGAATGTAATTGAAAAGGGAAGTGGAGATATTTTCTGTTAGAAATGAAGATTTTAATCTGAAATATATATCATAAAATTGAGAATTACATATGATAACTGATAAAATTGAAGAATTTTTGACAAAAGGCTCAGATATATTGATAGGCATACAAATATAATTAGTATGTAATTGAACGGGGAAATGGAGACATTTTTGTAAAGTAATGAAGATTTTCATCTAAAATATGTATGATAAAATTGAGGATAACAGGAGATAATGTATAAAATTGAAGATTATTTGAAAAAAATTGAAATACATTGATAACCATAGAAATGAATATAGAATTCAATTGAAAAAGAAAGTGGATACATTTTATGTTAGAACTAAAGATTTTCATCAAAAATATGCATCATAAAATTGACGGTTACATAGGATATCTGATAAAATTGAAGATATTTTTGGAAAAAATCTCACATACAATGATAGGCATACAAATAGAATTATCAGATAATAGAAAAGGAAGTGGAGACATTTTCTTATAAAACTAAAGATTCCGTATAACATATTTCTGATAAAGTAAGGGAAATTCATAGAAAATTTTAATTATTGAAGATTTTTCTGGTAATTTCTACAGATACAATGGTAAGCATACAAATACAATTAGAATGTAATTGAAAAAGTAAGTGGAGCTATTTTCCTATGAAACAAGATTTTCCTCTAACATATGTATGATAAAATTGAGGAAAACTTATGTTAATTTATGAAATTGGAGATGTTTTTGAAAAAAATAAGCATACAATTAGAATACAACTAAAATTAATAGAAAAGAAACTGGGGAAGACCCTTGAGGACATTGGCTCAGGGGGAAAATTCCTGAACAGAACACCAATTGCTTATGCTCTAAGAGCAAGAATAGACAAATGGGACTTCATAAAATTACAAAGTTTCTGTAAGGCAAAAGACACTGTCAAAAGGACAAATCGGCAACCAACAAATTGGGAAAAGATCTTCACCAACCCCACATCCGACAGAGGGCTAATATGCAATGTATACAAACAACTCAAGAAGTTAGACCCCAGAAAACCAAATAACCCTATGCAAAAATGGGGTACAGAGCTAAATGAAGACTTTTCACCTGAAGAAATTTGGATGGCTGAGAAATACCTCAAAAAATGTTTAACATCATTAGTCATTAGAAAAATGCAAATCAAAACAACCCTGAGATTTCACTTCACACCAGTCAGAATGGCTAAGATAAAAACTCAGAAGACATCAGGTGTTGGCGAGGATGTGGAGAAAGAGGAACAATCCTCCACTGCTGGTGGGACCGCAAGCTGGTACAACCACTCTGGAAATCAGTCTGGCAGTTCCTCAGAAAACTGGCCATGATACTTCCGGAGGACCCAGCCATACCACTCCTGGGAATATACCCAGAAGATTCCCCAGCATGCAATAAGGATACATGCTCCACTATCTTCATAGCAGCCTTATTTATAATAGCCAGAAGCTGGAAAGAACCCAGATGTCCCTCAACGAAGGAATGGATACAAAAAAAATGTGGTATATATACACAATGGAGTACTATTCAGCCATTAGAAACAATGAATTCATGAAATTCTTAGAGAATTGGATGGAGCTGGAGAACATCATACTAAGTGAGGTAACCCAGTCTCAAAAGAATACCCATGGTATGCAGTCACTGATAAGTGGATATTAGCCTAGAATCTTGGAACACCAAATACACAATTCTCATACCAAATGATGTCTGACAAGAAGAAAGGAGTGGATACTGGTGCTGGAAAGTATCAAAGAATCAGTGTAGGGGAATACAAGAACAGGGAAGAGGGAAGGGGTTGAAGAGGGAGCAGGAAGAAGGAAAAGGGCATGTAGGACCTTTGGGGGTGGGGAACCAGAAAAAGGGAAATGAATTGTAAATATAGAATATATCTAATAAAAAAGAATACAATTGAAAAGTGAAGAGGAGACATTTTCTGATAAAACTAAAGAGTTTTATCTAACATGTATGATAAAATTGAGAATTACATAGCATAATTGATAAAACTGAAGATTTATTCAGAAAAAAACTCAGATACAATGATAGGCATACGAATACAATTAGAATACAGTTGAAAAGGAAGTGGAAACCTATTCTGTTAATTCTGAACATTTACATATAACTTATATGTTAAAATGGATGATAACATAGGAAAATTGATAAAATTGAAGATTTTTGTGATAAAAACCTCAGTACAATAAAAGGCATACAAATACAAGTATAAATAAATGAAAAAGAAAATGGAGACTGTTTCTGATAAAACTGAAGATTTTTGTATAACATTTCTGATTAAATAATGGAAATTCATGTGAAAATGTTAAAATTTTGAAGATTTTAGAAGTAATTTTCACAGATACAATGGTAGGCATAAAAATAAATAACATATTAAAAAGGAAGTGGAGATATTTTTTATAAATCTGAGGAATTCTGCATAACATATATGACAAGAGTAAGGAAATTCATAGGAAAACTGTAAAATTTGAAGATTTTTGTGGTAATTTTCACAGATACAACTGTAGGCATTCAAACAAATAAAAATATAGTTTCAAAAGGAAGTGGAGATATTTTCTCATAAATATGAAGAATTTTTCATGACATATATTTGATAAAATTATGGAAATTCATAAGAAAATGTAAAATTTGAAGATTTTTGTGGTAATTTTCAGAGATACAGGGATAGGCTTACAAACACAATTAGAATGTAATTTTAAAAAGGAATAGAGACATTTTCTGATAAACCTGAAGATTTTCATCTAACATGTATATGTTAAAATTGAGGATAACATAAGATAATTTATAAAATTGAAGTTATTTCGGAAAACAAAAATTCAGATACAAGAATAAGCATACAAATACAATTAGAGTATTATTGAAAAAGGAAGAGGACATATTTTTGTAAAGAACTGAATATTTTCATCTAACATATGTATGATAAAATTGAGGATTACATAAGATAAGTGATAAAATTGAAGATTTATTTGAAAAAATACTCAGATACAATGATCTGCATACAAATACAGTTAGAATATAATTGAAAATGGAAGTGGAGATATTTTCAGATAGAACTGAAGATTTTTATCTAAAATATGCCTGATAAAATTGAGGATTACATAGGATAACTGATAAAATTTTAGATTTTTTTGAAAAAACACTGAGATATAATGATAGGCATTGAAATATAATATTAATATAATTGAAAAGGGAAGGGGAGATACTTTTGGTAGAACTGAAGATTTTAATTTAAGCTATGTATCATAAAATTGAGACTTACATATGATAACTAACAAAATTGAAGATTTTTTGGAAAAAACTCAGATACAATGATAGGCTTACAAGTAGAATTATCACATATTTGAAAGTGAAGTAGAGTCATTTTCAGACAAAACTAACGATTTCGTATAACATATTTCTGATAAAGTAAGGGAAATTCATAGGAAAAATTAGAAATTGAAGATTTTTTTTGGTAATTTTCACAGATACAATAGTAAGCATACAAATACAATTAGAATTTAATTGAAAAAGGATGTGGAGCCTTTTCCTATAAAACATAAGATTTTTCTCTAACACATTTGTGATAAAATTGAGGAATACAGGATAATTTATAAAACTGAAGATTCTTTTGCAAAAAATTCAGATAAAATTATAAGCTTACAAATACTATTAGAATTGAATTGAAAAATGAAGACAAGACATTTTCTCATAAAACGGAAGATTTTCACTTAACATATATATGATAAAATTGAGGATTACATAGGGTAACTGATTCAATTGAAGATATTCTCTAGAAAAATGTCAGATACAATGATAGAAATACAAATACAATAAGAATATAATTGAAAAAGGATGTGAAGACATTTTTGTATAAAACTGAAAATTTTCATCTAACATATATATGGCAAAATTGACGATAACATAAGATAATTTTTAAATCTGAAGATATTTTTGAAAAAGAAAACTCAGATACAATGATAGGCATACAAATACAATTAGAACACACTTGAGAAAGAACCAGGACACGTTTTATGATAGAACTGCAGATTTTCATCTAACATTGGTATGATAAAATTAGGATTACAGAGGATTACTGATAAAATTGAAGAATTTGACTGAAAAATCTCAGATACAATGACAGGCATACAAATACAATTATCACATAATTGAAAAAGGAAGTGGATGCATTTTCTGATAAAACTGAACATTTCGTATAACATATTTTGCATAAAATAAGGAATTTTAAGAAAAAATTTAAAACTTGTATGTTTTTGTGGTGATTTTCTCAGATACAATGGTAAGCATATAAATACAATTAGAATGTAATTGCAAAAAGAATTAGAAACATTTTCGTAAAAAAACTGAAGATTTTCTTCAAGCATATGTATGATATAAGATAATTGATAAAAATTGAAGATTTATTTGGAAAAATACTCAGATACAATGATCTGCATACAAATACAATTAGAATTATAATTGAAAAGGGAACTTGAGATATTTTCTGATATAATTGAGGCTTTTCTTTCAAAATATGCATGATAAAATTGAGGATTACATAGGATAACTGATAAAGTTTTAGATATTTTTGAAAAAAAATTCAGATAAAATGATAGGCATCTAAATGTAATTAGAATATAATTGAAAAGGGAAGTGGAGATATTTTCTGGAAGAACTTAGGATTTTTACCTAACAAATATATCATAAAATTGAAGATTATATATTATAATTGATAAAATTGAAGATTGTTTTTGGAAAAAAATTCAGATACACAGATAGGCATACAAATAGAATTAGCATATATTTGAAAACAGAGACATTTTCTGACAAAACTGAAAATTTCATATAACATATAACTGATAAGGTAAGGCAAATTCTTAGGAAAAAATTAAAAATTAAAAAATTGTGCAATAATTTTCACAGATAAAATGGAATGCAGGGGTGGTTCAATATATAGGAATCAATCAATGTAATCCACTACATAAACAAACAAAAAGAAAAATAACCACATTGTCATCTCAGTAGATGCTGAAAAAGCATTTAACAAAATTGAGCATCCTTTCATGCTAAAAGTCTTGGAAAGAACAGGAATTCAAGGCCCATATCTAAACATAATAAAAGTGATGTACAGCAAACCAGTAGCCAACATCAAAATAAATGGAGAGAAACTTGAAACAATCCCACTAAAATCAGGGACTAGACAAGGCTGTCCTCTCTCTCCATATATTTTCAATATAGTAATTGAAGTTCTAGTGAGAGCAATTAGACAACATAAGGAAGTCAAAGGGATACAAATTGGAAAGGAAGAAGCCAACCAATCACTATTTGCAGACAACATGATAGTGTACTTAAGCGACCCAAAAACTCCACCAGAGAACTCCTACATCTTATAAACAACTTCAGCAAACTAGCTGGTTATAAAATCAACTCAAGCAAATCAGTAGCCTTCCTGTACTCAAAGGACAAGGAGGCTGAGAAAGAAGTTAGGGAAATATCACCCTTCACAATAGCCACAAACAATATAAAGTATCTTGGCTTGACTCTAACCAAACAAGAGAAAGATCTGTATGACAGGAACTTCAAGTCCTTGAAGAAAGAAATCGAAGGAGACCTCAGGAAATGGAAAAATATTTCATGCTCTTGGATTGGGAGGATGAATATAGTAAAAATCGCCATCTTGCCAAAAGCAATCTACAGATTCAATGCAATCCCCATCAAAATCCCAAATCAATTCTTCATAGATCTAGAAAGAGAAATTCTCAAATACATCTGGAATAACAAAAAACCCAGGATAGCTAAAACTATTCTCAACAATAAAAGGAATTCTGAGGGAATCAATATCCCTGATCTCAAGCAGTACTACAGAGTAATTATGTTAAAAACTGCATGCTATTGGTACAGCAACAGGCAAGTAGATCAGTGGAATAGAATGGAAGACCCAGAAATGAACCCACAGACTTATGGTCACTTGATCTTTGATAAAGGAGCTACAACTATCCAGTGGAAAAAAGATAGCCTTTTCAACAAATGGTGCTGGTTCAACTGGAGGTCAACATGCAGAAGAATGCGAATTGACCCACTCTTATCTCCTTGTACTAAGATCAACTCCAAGTGGATCAAGGACCTCCACATAAAACCAGATACACTGAAACTACTAGAAAAGAAACTGGGGAAGACCGTGGAGGAAATGAACACAGGGGTAAAGTTCCTGAACAGAACACCAATAGCTTATGCTCTAAGATCAAGAATTGACAAATGGGACCTCATAAAATTACAAAGTTTCTGTAAGGCAAAGAACACTTTCAGAAGGACAAAACAGCAACCAACAAAGTGGGAAAAGATCTTCACCAACCCCACATCTGACAGAGGGCTAATATCCAATATATACAAAGAACTCAAGAAGTTAGACCCCAAAGAACCAAATAACCCTATCAAAAAATGGGATACAGAGCTAAACAAAGAATTTTCACCAGAAGAAATTTGGATGGCTGAGAAACACGTTAAGAGATGTTCAACATCATTAGTCATCAGGGAAATGCAAATCAAAACAACCCTGAGATTCCACCTCACACCAGTCAGAATGGCTAAGATTAAAAACTCAAGAGACAACAAGTGCTAGCTAGGATGTGGAGAAAGAGGAACACTCCTCCACTGTTGGTGGGATTGCAAAATGGTAAAACTGCTCTGGAAATCAATTTGGAGGTTCCTCAGAAAATTGGGCATGTCACTTCCAGAGGACCCTGGCATACCACTCCTGGGCATATACCCAGAGGATTCCCCTGCATACAATAAAGACACATGCTCCACTATGTTTATAGCAGCCTTGTTTATAATAGCCAGAAATTGGAAGGAGCCCAAATATCCCTCAAAGGAGGAATGGATACAGAAAGTGTGTTATATTTATACAATGGAATACTACTCAGCAATTAAAAATAATGAATTCATGCAATTTGTATGTAAATGGTTAGATCTGGAAAATATCATCCTAAGTGAGTTAACCCAATCACAAAAGAATACACATGAAATGCAATCACTGATAAGTGAATATTAATTAGCCCACAAGCTCTAAATACTCAAGGCACAATTCCCAAGAAGAAGAAAGTAGAGGACCCTGGGCCTGAAAAGTTTGGATCCAGTTTTGTAGACCCAGAACAGAGAAATCGTGGGGGGATGATTGGGGAATAGTTGGGAGGAGAGGAATTATGGGACATATGGTGGGGTGGCTGGGAAAAGGGAAAGTTTGGAATGTAAACATAGAAAATAGAAAATAAAATTTAAATAAAAAATAAAAATAAGAGATCTCAGTAAAAAAAAGAAAAAAAACAAAAAAACCTCAGATACATTGATAGTCATATAAATTCAATTAGAATATAATTGAAAAAGGAAATGCAGTCATTTTCGTGTAGTAATGAAGATTTTCATCTAACATATATATTTTATCATATATATAATTAAGGATAACATAAGATAATGTATAAAATTGAAGACTTTTGTGGTAATTTTTACAGATACAATGGAAGGCAAACAAATAAAAAATAATATAGTTGAAAAGTAAGTGGAGATATTTTCTGATAAATATGAAGAATTTTGCATAACATATATCTTCTAAAATTATGGAAATTCATAGGAAAAATATAAAATTTCAAGATTTTTGTGATAATTGTCACAGATACAATCTTAGGCATACAAATAAAGAATAATATAGTTGAAAAAGGAAGAGGAGATATTTTTTGATAAATATGAAGAATTTTGCAATACATATATCTGATAAAAATATGGAAATTCATAATAAAACTGTAAAATTTGAAGATCTTTTGGTAATTTTCACAGATACAATGATAGGCTTACAAACAGAATTAGAATGTAATTGAAAAAAGGAATAGAGACATTTTCTGATAAAATTGAAGAATTTCATCTAAAATATGTATGATAAAAATGAGGATAACAGGAAATAATGTATAAAATTGAAGTTTTGTGAAAAAACTGAAATACAACAATAACCAATACAATTATAATACCATTGAAAAAAAAGGTGGAGACATTTTCTGGTTAAAACTGAAGATTTTAATATAACATATGTATGATGAAATTGAGGATTACATAGAATAACTTGGATACAATGATAGGCATACAAATACAATTAGAATAAAATTGAAAAAGGAAGTGAAGACATATTCTGCTAATTCTAAAAATTTACTCTTAACTTATGTATGATAAAGTGGATAACATAGGAAAATTGATAAAATTGAAGATTTTTGATACAATCTCAGATTCTATGAAAGGCATACAAACACAATAAGATTATAAGCGAAAAATAAAGTGGAGACATTATCTAATAAAACTAAAGATATTTCTATAATATTTCTGATAAAATTATGGAAATTTATGAGAAAATGTTAAAATTTGAAGACTTTCATTATAACTATCACAGATTCAATGTTAGGTATACAAATAAATAATATATTTAAAAAGGAAGTGGAGATATTTTCTAATAATTCTGAAAAATTTTGAACAACATATATCTGATAAACATGGAAATTCATAGGAAAATTGTAAAATTTGTAGATTTTTGTTTTAATTTTGAAAGATACAATAATAGGCTTACAAATACAATTAGAATGAAATTGAGAAAATGAATAGAGATATTTTCTGATAAAACTGAAGATTTTCATCTAACAAATGTATGTTAAAATTGAGGATAACATAAGATAATTTATAAAATTGAAGACATGTTGGAAAACAAAAAGTCATATACAAAGATAGGCATACAAGTACAATTAGAGGATTATTGAAAGGGGAAGAGGAGACATTTCGTAAAGAACTGAAGATTTTCATGTAACATATGTATGATAAAATTGAGGATTACATAAGGTAATTGATAAAATTGAAGATTTACTTGGATAAGCCTCAGATACAATGATCTGCATACAAATACATTTAGAATATAATTGAAAAGGTAAGTGGAAATATTTTCTGATAGAACTGAAGAATTTTATCCAAAATATGCATGAAAAGTTGAGGATTACATAAAATAACTGATGAATTTTAGATGTTTTTTTTTAAAAACTCAGATGCAATGTTAGGCATCCAAATATAATTAGAATATAATTGAAAAGAGAAGTGGAGATAATTTCAGGTAGAACTTAATATTTTAATCTAACAAATGTATCATAAAATTGTGAATTATATATCATAAGTGATAAAATTGAAGACTTTTTTTAGAAAAAATCAAATACAATGGGAGGCATACAAATAGAATTGTCACATAAATAAAAATGAAGTGGAGACATTTTCTGACAACCTGACGATTTCGTGTCACATACTACTGATAAAGAAATTCATGTGAAAATGTTAAAATTTGAAGATTTTAGTGCTAATTTTCACAGATATAATGGTAGGTATACAAATAAAATAATAATATAGTTGAAAAAGGAAGTGGAGATATTTTTCTGATAAATATGAAGAAGTTTCCACAACATATATCTGATAAAATGATGGAAATACATAGGAAAACTATAAACTGAAAATGTTTGTGGTAATCACAGATACAATGATAGGCTTACAAATACATTAGAATGTAATTGAAAAAAGAAATAGAGACATTTTCTGATAAAAGTGAAAATTTTCATCTAGCAAATATATGTTAAAATTGAGGATAACATCATTTATTAAATTGAACATATTTTGTAAAACAAAACCTCAGATATAAGGATAGGCACACAAAACACTAGAGTATTATTGAAAACGTAAGAGGAGACATTTGCATAAAAACTGAAGATTTTCATCTAACCTCTGTATGAAAAAATTGAGGATTACAAAAGATAATTGATAAAGTTGAACCTTTATTTGAAAAAAAACTTAGATACATTGGTAGGCATAAAAAATACAATTAGAATATAAATGAAAAGGGAAGTGGAGATATTTTATGATAGAACTGAAAATTTTCATCAAAAATATGCATGATAAAATTAAGGATTACATAGGGTAATTTATTAACATGAAGATTAATTCAGACCAAACTTGGATACAATGATAGGTATACAAATACAATTAGAATACAATTGAAAAAGGAAGTGAAGACATATTCTCTTAATTCTAAAGATTTTTATCTAACATATATGATAAACTTTATGATAACATTGGAAAATGGATTAAACTGAAGATTTGTTTGATAAAATCTCAGATTCAATGAAAGGCATACAAATACAATAAAATTATAAGCAAAAACAGAAAGTGGAGATATACCTGATGAAACTGAAGATTTCTGTATAACATTTATGATTAAATTATGGAAATTTATGAGAAAATGTTGAAATGTGAAGATTTTTGTGGTAATTTTCACAGATACAATGTTATGTATACAAATAATTAATAATATAGTTAAAAATTAAGTGGAGATATTTCCTAAAAATTTGAAGAATTTTGCATAACATATCTCTGATAAAATTATTGAAATTCATAGGAAAAGTGTAAAATTTGCAGATTCGTGTAGTAATTTTCACAGGTATAATGATAGGCATACAAACACAATTAGAATGTAATTGAGAAAAGGAATAGAGATATTTTCTGATAAAACTGAGGATTTTCATCTAACAAATGTATTTTAAAATTGAGAATAACATAAGATAATTTATAAAATTGAAGATATTTTAGAAAACAAAAACTCAGATACAAGGATAGGCATACAAATACAACTAGAGTATTACTGAAAAAGGGAGAGTACTAATTTTTGTAAAGAAGATTTTCATCTAACATATGTATGATAAAATTGAGGATTACATAAGATAACTGATAAAATTGAAGATTTATGTAGAAAAACTTCAGATACAAGGATCTGCATACAAATACATTTAGAATATAATTGAAAAGGGAAGTGGAGATATTTTCTGATAGAACTGAAGATTTTCATCTAAAATATGCATGATAAAATTGAGGATTACATAAAATAACTTATAACATTTAGACTTTTTTGAACAAACTCAGATACAATGATAGGCATCCAAATGTAATTAGAATGTAATTGAAAAGAGAAGTGGAGACATTTTCTGGTAGACCTGAAGATTTTAATCTAACATATGTATCATGAAATTGAGGATTACATATTATAACTGATAAAATTGAAGACTTTTTTGGGGAAAAAACTCAAATACAATGAGAGGCATAAAAATAGAATTATTACACAATGGAAAATGAAGTGGAGATATTGTCTGACAAAACTGAATTTTTCGTGTAAGATATTATTAATAATAGAGTAAGGGATATTCATAGGAAAAATTTAAAAATTGATTTTTTTGTGGCAATTTTCACCAATACAATGATAGGCATACAAATAAAATTAGAATGTAATTGAAAAATGAAGTGGAGACATTTTAGTTTAATATTGAAAGTTTTCCTCTAACATATCTATGATAAAATTGAGGATAATTTAAGATAATTTATAAAATTGAAGATTTTTTTAAAAAGGACTCAGATACAATGATAGGCTTACAAATACATTTAGAATATAATTGAAGGAGGAAGTGGAGACATTTTCATATACAACTTCAATTTTCATATAACATACATATGATAAATTGAGGATGCCATAAGGTAATTTATAAAATTAAAGATTCTTTGCAACAAAATGTTCTGATACAATGATAGGCATCGAAATAAAATTAGGATACAATTGAAAAGTGAAGTGGAGACATTTTCTGATAAAACTGAAGATTTTCATCTAACATATGTATGATAAAATAGAGGATTAATAGGGTAATTAATAAAATTGAAGATATATTTGGACAAAACTCAGATACAATGATAGGCATAAAAACAATTAGAATATAACTCAAACAGATGTGCAGACATTTTCATATAAAACTGAAGATTTTCATCTAATGTATGTATAATAAAAATGTGGATAACCTAAGATTATATAGAAAATTGTATATTTTTTGAAAAAACACAGAAACAATGATAGGCATATGAAAACAATTATATTGTAATTGAAAGAGGACGTAGAGACATTTTCATAAAGAACTGAAGATTGAGGATAACAAAGTATGAAATTGTTTTTTTGAAGAAATCTCAAATACAATGATAGCCATACAGATATAATTAGAATTCAATTGAAAAAGGAAGTGGAGATATTTTATGATAGAACTGAATATTTTCATCAAAAATATACATGGTAAAATTGAGGATTGCATATGATATCTGATAAAATTGAAGGCTTTTTTGGATAAATCTGAGATACAGTGATAGGCATACAAATGCAATTAGAATATAATTGAAAAAGGAACTGGACACATTTTCTGACAGATATGAAATTTTTCATCTAACATATGTATGATAAAACTGAGGATTACATAGGATAACTGATAATATTGAAGTTATTCTTGGAAAAATCTCAGCTACAATGATAGGCATACAAATACAATTAGAATAGATAGGAAAAAGAATGTGGAGACTTTTTTTTTACAAAACTGAAGATTTTCATCTAATATGATAAAATAGATTTTCATCTAATATGATAAAATTGAGGATAACATAAGATAATTATTGAAACTGAAGATTACTTTGAAATACAAAACTCAGATTCAGTGAAAGGCAAAGACATACAATTAGAATACATTTGAAAAATTAATGACATATTTTCAGAAAAACCTGAGGATTTTCATCAAATATATGAATGATAAAATGGAGGATTACATAGGATAACTGATAAAATTGAAGTTTTCTTGGAAAAATCTCAGACACAATGAGAGGCATGCAAATACAATTATCACATAATTAAAAAAGGAAGTGGAGACATTTTCTGGTGAAACTGAAGATTTTGAATAACATATTTCATATAAAATAAGGGTAATTCATAGAAATATTTGAAAATTGAAGATTTTTTTTGGTAATTTTGACAGATATAATAGTAAGCATACAAATAAAATTAGAATGTAACTGAAAAAGTAAGTGGAGCCATTTTCCTATAAAACTGAATGTTTTCCTCTAACATATGTGTGATAAAATTGAGGAAAACTTAGGTTAATTTATAAAATTGATATTTTACAAAAGAAAAAACTCAGATACAATGAAAAGCTTACAAATACATTGAGAATTCAATTGAAAAATGAAGATGAGACATTTCTCATAAAATGAAAATTTTCATTAAATATATGTATGATAAATTTGAGGATTACAAAGGTTAACTGATAAAATTGAATGTTTTCTTTGAAAAATCTCAGAAACTGATAGACATACAAACAAAATTAGAAGATAATTGAGAGAGGAGTTGGAGACATTTTTGTATAAATCTGAAGATTTTCATCTAACATGTATGATAAAATTGAAGATAACATAAGATAAGTTTTAAATCTGATGATATTATTGAAAAACTACACTCAGATGCAATTATATGCATAGAAATACAATTAGAATACAATTGAAAAAGGACATGGAGCCATATTTTTATTCTGAAGCTTTACATATAACTTATGGATGATGAAATGGATAACATAGGAAAATTGATAAAACTGAAGATTTTTGTGATAAAAAATCTTATTTTTATTAATAATCTGATTTTATTTTCAGATACAATGAAAGACATACAAGTACAACAATAAATAAGTGGAAAAGAAAGTGAAGACATTTTCTGATAAAACTGCAGATTTTTGTACAACATTTCTGATTTAATTATGGAAATTCATGTGACAATGTTAAAATTTTAAGATTTTTGTGGTAATTTTCACAGATACAATGGTAGGCATACAAATAAATAATATAGTGGAAAAAGGAAGTGGAGATACGTTCTGATAAATGTGAAGAATTTTACATAATAATTATCTGATAAAAATAAATTCATAAGAAAACTGTAAAACTTGAAGATTTTTGTGGTAATTTTCACTAATACAATGATAGGCTTACAAACACAATTAGAATGTAATTGGTAAAAGGTAGAGAAACAGATTCTGATAAAATAGATGATTTTCCTCTAATATATGTATGTTCAAATGGAGGATAACAGAAGAAAATTTATAAAATTGAAGATATTTTGGAAAACAAAAACTCAGATACAAGGATAGGCATACAAATACAACTAGAGTATTATTGAAAAAGGAAGAGGACACATTTTTTAAAGAACTGAAGATTTTCATTCCTCCTTGGAGGGACATCTGGGCTCCTTCCAGGTTCTGGCTATTATAAATAAGGCTGCTATTAACATAGTGGAGCATTTGTCTTTATTGCATGCAGCGAAATCCTCTGGATATATGTCAAGGAGTGGTATGACAGGGTCCTCGGGAAATGTCATCCCCAATTTTCTAAGCAAGCGCCAGACTGATTTCCAAAGCAGTTGTACTATCTTGCAAACCCACCAACAGTGGAGGAATGTTCCTCTTTCTCCACATCCTTGCCAGCACCTTTTGTCTCTTGAGTTTTTAATTTTAGCCATTCTGACTGGTGTGAGGTGGAATCTCAGGGTTGTTTTGATTTGCATTTCCCTGATGATTAATGATGTTGAACATCTCTTAAGGTGCTTCTCAGCCATCTGAATTTCTTTTGGTGAAAATTTTTTGTTTAACTCTGTACCCCGTTTTTAAAAAGGGTTATTTGGTTCTTTGGGGTCTAACTTCTTGAGTTCTTTGTATGTATTGGATATTAGCCCTCTGTCGGATGTGGGGTTAGTGAAAATCTTTTCCCAACTTGTTGGTTGCTATTTTGTCCTTCTGTCAGTGTCCTTTGCCTTACAGAAACTTTGTAATTTTAAGAGGTCCCATTTGTCAATTCTTGATCTTAGAGCAGAAGCTATTGGTGTTCTGTTCAGGAACTTTCCCCCTGTGTCCATGTCCTCCAGGGTTTTCCCAGTTTCTTTTCTACTAGTTTCAGTGTGTATGGCTTTATGTGGAGGTCCTTGATCCACTTGGATTTGATCTTATTACAAGGTGATAAGAGTGGGTCAATTTGCATTCTTCTGCATGTTGACCTCCAGTTGATCCAGCACCATTTGTTGAAAAGGCTATCTTTTTTTCCACTGGATGGTTATAGCTTTTTTATCAATGATCAAGTGACCATAACTCTGTGGGTTCATTTCTGGGACTTCAATTCTATTCCATTGATCTACTTGCCTGTCACTGTACCAATACCATGCAGTTTTTTAACACAGTTGCTCTGTAGTACTGCTTGAGGTCAGGGATAATGATTCCCCCAGAAGTCCTATTATTGTTGAAAATAGTTTTAGCTATTCTGGGTTTTTTGTTACTCCAGATGAATTTAAGAATTGCTCTTTCAAGATCTCTGAATAATTGATTTGAGATTTTGATGGGGATTGCATTGAATCTGTAGATTTCTTTTGGCAAGATGGCCATTTTTACTATATTGATCCTGCCAATCCAAGCCAAGAAATATTTTTCCATCTTTTGAAGTCTTCTTTGATTTCTTTCTTCAAAGACTTGAAGTTCTTGTCATACATATCTTTCACTTGTTTGGTTAGAGTCACACCACGATACTTTATATTGGTTGTGGCTATTGTGAAGTGTGTTATTTCCATAACTTCTTTCTCAGTCTGCTCCTTCCTTTGAGTTTAGGAAGGCTACTGATTTACTTGAGTTGTTTTATAACCAGCCACTTTGGTGAAGTTGTTTATTAGTTGTAGGAGATCTCTGGTGGAGTTTTTGGGGTCGCTTAAGTATCCTATCATATCATCTGCAAGTAATGATAGTTTGACTTCTTTCTTTCCAATTTGTATCCCTTTGACTTCCTTATGTTGTCTAATTGCTCTCGACAGAACTTCAAGTACTATATTGAAAATATATGGAGAGGGCAGCCTTGTCTAGTCCCTGATTTTAGTGAAATTGCTTCAAGTTTCTCTCCATTTATTTTGATGTTGGCTAATGCTTTGCTGTATATCATATTATGTTTAGGTATGGGCCTTGAATTCCTGTTCTTTCCAGGACTTTTAGCATGAAAGGATGCAGAATTTTGTCAAATGCTTTTTCAGCATCTAATGGGATGACCATGTGGTATTATTTTCTTTTAGTTTGTTTCTGTAGGGGATTACATTGATGGATTTCCATATATTGAACCATTCCTGAATCCCTGGGATGAAGCCTACTTGATCATGGTGAATGATCATTTTGATGTACCCTTGGATTCAGTTAGCAAGGCTATTCTTTAGTATTTTTGCATTGATATTCATAAGGGAAATTGGCCTATAGTTCTCTTTCTTTGTTAGATCTTTGTGTGGTTTTGGTATCTGCATAATTGTGACTTCATAGAACGCATAGGGCAGTTTTACTTCTGTTTTTATTTTGTGGAATAGTTTGAAGAGTATTGGTGTTAAGTCTTCTTTGAAAGTCTGATAAAATTCTGCACTAAAACCATCTGGTCACGTACTTTTTTTTTGGTTGGGAGACTTTCTATAACCCCTTCTATTTCTCTAGGGTTTATGGGACTGTTTAGCTGATCCAATTGATCCTGATTTAATTTTGGTATTTGGTATCTGTCTAGGAAATTGTCCATTTCTTCCAGATTCTCCAGTTGCTTTTGTAGTAGAATCTGATGATTTTTTAATTTCCTCAGTTTCTCTTTTTATATCCCCCTTTTCATATCTAATTTTGTTAATTTGGATACTGTCTCTGTGTCCATTGGTTAGTCTGGTTAAGATTTTATCTATCTTGTTGATTTTCTCAATGAACCAGCTCCTGGTTTGTTTATTCTTTGTATGGTTCACTTTGTTTCTACTTGATTGATTTCAGCCCTTATTTTGATGATTTTCTGCCTTCTACTCATCATTGGTGAATTAGCTTCTTTTTGTTCCAGGGCTTTCAGGTGCGCTGTCATGCTGCTAGTGTATGCTCTCTCAAGTTTCTTTTTGGAGGCACTCAGGGCTATGAGTTTTCCTCTTAGCATTGCTTTCATTGTGTCCCATAGATTGGATAGTTTGTACCGTCATTTTCATTGAATTTTAAAAGGTCTTTGATTTCTTTCTTTATTTCTTCCTTGACCAAGGTGTCATTGAGTAGAGTATTATTCAGTTTCCATGTGTATGTGGGCTTTCTGTTGTTTTTCTTGCTATTGAAGAGCACTTTTACTCCACAGTGATCTGATAGGAGGCATGGGATTAGATCGATCTTCTTGTATTTGTTGACATCTGTCTTGTGGCCAATTATATGATTGATTTTGGAGAAGGTATCATGCATGCTGAGATAAAGGTATATTCTTTTGCTTTGGGATTTATGTTTCATATATATATGTATATGTATATATACATATATATATGAAACATTTATATATACATATATGTGTATGTGTACATGTATATATGTAACATATACATATATACATGTACACATACATATGTAACATATACATATATACATGTACACATACATATACATATACATATATAACATATATAACATACATACATATATATATATATATGTATGTATGTTATATATGTTATATATGTAAAATCCAAATAGTCCAAAGCTTCAATTAGTTCCACTGTGTCCCTGTTTAGTTTCTGGTTTCCTGATCGGTCTATTGAGGATTGTGGAGTGTTGAAGTCACCCACAATTATTGTGTTAGGTGCAAAGTGTGCTTTGATCTTTATAAAATTTCTTTTACAAATGAAGGTGCCCTTGCATTTGGATCATTGTTGTTCAGAATTGAGAATTCTCCTTGGTGGATTTTTTTTCTTTGACTATCATGAAGTGACCTTCCATTTCTCTTTTGATGACTTTAGGTTGAAAGTCAATTTTATCTGATTATAAAATGGCTACTCCACCTTGTTTCCTGAGACCATTTGCTTGTAAACTTGTCTTCCAGCCTTTTACTCTAAGGTAGTGTTTGTCTTGGACATGGAGATGTATTTCTTGTATGCAGCAAAATGTAGGGTCCTGTTTCCATTTCCAGTCTGTTACTCTATGTCTTTTTATTGGGGAATTGTGTCCATTGCAATTAAGAGATATTAAGTAATAGTAATTATTACTTCCTGACATTTTTGACGTTATTTTTGTATATTTGAGTGGTTATGTTCTTTTGGGTTTGATGAGATGGGGTTTCTATCTTGCTTTTTCTGGGGTGTGGTTTCCTCTTGTGTTGGTGTTTTTCCCTATTATCCTTTGTAGGGCTGGGTTTGTGGAAGATAATGTGCAAATTTGGTTTTGTCATGGAATACCTTGGTTTCTCCATCTATGATGATTGAGAGTTTTGCTGGGTATGGTAGTTTTGGCTGAAATTTATGTTCTCTTAGAGTTGCATGGTATCTGTCCAGCCTTTATGGTGTCAGGTGAGAAGTCTGATATAATCCTGATAGGTCTTCCTTTTTATGTTACTTGGCCTTTTTCTCTTACTGCCTTTAATATTCTTTCTTTGTTTAGTACATTTGGGGTTTTGATTAATATGTGACAGGAGGTATTTCTGTTCTGGTCCAGTCTGTTTGGAGTTCTGTAGGCTTCTTGTATATTCATGGGCATCTCTATTTAGGTTGTGGAAGTTTTCTTCCTTAGGTTTGTAAAAGACATTTGCTGGCCCTTTAAGTTATATATCTTCTGTCTCAACTATTTCTATAACGCTTTGGTTTGGTCTTCTAATTGTGTCCTGAATTTCCTGGATGTTTTGGGTTACAAGCTTTTTGCATTTTGCATTTTCTTGGACTGTTGAATCAATGGTTTCAATGGTATCTTCAGCATCTGAGATTCTTTCTTCTATCTCATGTATTCTATTGTTGATATTTGCATCTATGGCCCCTAATTTCTTCCCAAGGTTTTCTATATCCAATATTGTCTTCCTCTGCGATTTCTTAGTTGTTTCTACTTCTGTTTTTAGAACCTGGAAGGATATGCTCAGATCTTTCGCTTGCTTGATCGTGTTTTTATGTATTTCTTTAAGAGATTTTTGTGTTTCCTCTTTCATAGCTTCTACTTGTTGACCCACATTCTTCTGTATTTCTTTAAGTGAATTTTGAGTTTCTTCCTTATTGTCTTCTGTTTTTTGATCCATATTCTCCTGAATTTCTTTAAGTGATTTTTGTATTTACTCCTTATTGGCTTCTGTTTTTTGATCCATATTCTCATGAATTTCTTGAATTGATTTTTTTGTTTGCCTAACTTTTGATCCATTTTCTCCTGTATTTCTTTTAGAGATTTATTTATGTATTCTGCTACCAGCATCCTGACCAGTGATTTTAGATCCAAATCTTGTTTTTCTGGTGTGTTGAGGTATTCAGGGCTTCCTGTTGTCAGCAAACTGGGTTCAGATGCTGTCATGCTGCCTTGACTTCTGTTAGTATAGTTCCTTTGTTTTCCTTTTGCCATCTGGTTATCTCTGGGATTAGTTGGCCTTGTTGTCACTGGCTGGTGTTTGAACCTCCCGTGAGGCTGGGCTCACCTGTAATTTCTCTACTGGTGACTATGCTGCAAGATAGAGACTGCCTATGTGAGTGCTGAGGGTACCTCAGGGAGGGCGGTTCCCAACTGAGTTGGTGCAGGGCTAGAGGGCATGGAGATGTCTCTCCAGCTGCTGCCCTTGCCCTGGTTAGTGGGGTGAGCCTGGAGGATCCTCCCAAGTGATGGTAGCCCCTGATTGAATCTGTCTACCTGGGCCTCTTTAGTGGTGGTCTGGTGGCAATATGGAGACCTACCGTGACCCCTGCTGTAAGGGACGGTGGGCAGGCTGCTCCCAGCTGCCTTGGTGCAAGGCTCGAGGGTCTGGAGAGGTCTTGCAGAGGCTCAGCCCTTGCCCTGGCTGGTGGCAAGGGCCTCGCAGATTCACCCACGCCATGGTAGCCCCGACTGGAATCTGGCTACCTGGGCCTCTCTAGCCGTGTCCTGGTAGCAATATGGAGACCTACTGCGACCACTCACATCTAGGTTTAAACACGTTTCTACTATGTAATCTGCATTGTACAGCTTTCTCTGATAAATGCATATGTAAATCAAATAAAAGATTGAAATAGAGTGTTCCTGAGTAAAGAAAATCACATACTAGTAAGAACTTTGTATGTGCACTTAGTAGTTATCATACATTGTGTGAAATGTCCTCTTTTTCTGCTAAATTAGTTGTTTAAACGTATGGTGTTTTAAAACTTACTGAACCTATTAATTGTAAAAGAACAAACTTCTCGTTTTTAGACCTGAATGTTACATGAATGCATTCACTTTGTCTAATGTTTGGTGTTATGTCTAGGCTTAAACACGTTTTCTCCTTGTAAATGGCAATGTACAGCTTTCTCTCATAAATGCATTTGAAAATCCTGTATACTATTGAAATACAGTGCTCCCGAGTAAAGGGAATCACATACTAATAAGAACTCTATATGTGCAATAGTAAGTGATCATACTTTGTCTTATACAGGGTTACTCTTCCTGCACAAACATCATGACCAAGAAGCAAGTTGTGGAGGAAATGCTTTATTCAGCTTACACTTCCACACAGCAATTCATCACTAAAGGAAGTAAGCACTGGAACTCAAGCAGGTCAGGAAGCAGGAGCTGATGCAGAGGTCATGGAGGGATATTCCTTACTGGCTTGCTTCCCCTGGCTTGCTCAACAAACCTCTGGTCATTTGACCTGAATGTAACATGAATACATTCACATTGTATTTGGTGTTGCATCTAGGTTTAAACACTTTTCTACTATGTAATATTCAATTTTATCAATTATTTTATGCAATCCTCAATTTTATCATACAAATTTTAGATGAAAATCTTCAGTTCTTTACAAAAATGTGTTTTCTTCTTTTTTCAATAATACTCTAGTTGTATTTGTATGCCTATCCTTGTATCTGAATTTTTGTTTTCCAAAATATCTTAAATTTTATAAACTTGTATGCCTATCCTTGTATCTGAATTTTTGTTTTCCAAAATATCTTAAATTTTATAAACTACCTTATGTAATCCTCAATTTTAACATACATGTGTTAGATGAAAATCTTATAAGGAAATGTCTCTATTCCTTTTTTCAATTACATTCTAATTCTGTTTTAAGCCCATCATTGTATCTGTGAAAATTAATTTTTCCTATGAATTTCCCTTACTTTATCAGAAATATGTTATATAAAATCTTTAGTTTTATCAGAAAATGTCTCCACTTCCTTTTCAATTGTCTGATAATTCTACTTGTATGCCTATAATTGTATGTGAGATTTTTCCAAAAAAAAATCTGCAATTTAATCAGATAGCCTATGTAATCCTCAATTTTATCATGCAGATTATAGATGAAATTCTTCAGTTCTATCATAAAATGTCTCCACCTCTTTTTTTTCAAATGAATGTTCGACATCATTAGTCATCAGGAGAATGCAAATCAAAACAACCCTGAGATTCCACCTCACACCAGTCAGAATGGCTAAGATTAAATACTCAAGAGACAACAGGTTCTGGCGAGGATGTGGAAAAAGAGGAACACTCCTCCACTGTTGGTGAGATTGCAAGATGGTACAACCGCTCTGGAAATCAGTCTGGTGGTTCCTCAGAAAATTGGGCATGACACTTCCAGAGAATCCTGTAATACCATCCTGGGCATATACCCAGAGGATCCCCCTGCATGCAATAAAGACACATGCTCCACTATTTTCAAAGCAGTCATTTTTTTATAATACTCAGAAGCTGGAAGGAGCCCAGTGTCCTTCAAAGGAGGAATGGATACAAAAATTTATACAATAGAATACTACTCAGCAATTAAAAATAATGAATTCATGCAATTTGTAGACAAATGTTTGGATCATCCTAAGTGAGTTAACCCAATCACAAAAGAATACATGTGAAATGCCATCACTCATAAGTGGATATTAATAAGCCCAGAAGCTCTGAATACTCAAGGCATAATTAGCAAATCAAAAGATTCCCAAGAAGAAGGAAGGAGATTAACCTGGTCTTGAAAAGACTGGATCCAGTTTTGTAGAGAGTACCAGAACCAATGGTGGGGGCAAGGCGTTGATTGGGGAATAGGTGGGGGGAGGGAGGGGGAAGAGGACTTATGGGACATATGGTAATGGGGAAACTGGGAACTGGAAAAACCCTTGGAATGTAAAGAAAGAATATAGAAAATAAAAAATAAATGTAAATAAATTAATTTCCAATAAAAAAGAAAATGTCTTCACATTCACTTTTAGTAATATTCTAATTGTATTTTTAAACTTGTCATTGTATCAGAGTTTTATCCAAATAAATCTTCAATTTTATCAATTACCCTAGTAATCCTCTATTTTATCATATATATTAGGTGAAAATCTTCAGTTTTATCTGACATTGTCTCCACTTCGTTTTTTAATTGTATTCTAATTGTATTTCTATGCCTATCATTGTATCTGAATTTTTTCCATAAATCTTTAATTTTATAAATTACCTTGTGATATCCTCAATATATCATATGTATGTTATGTGAAAATCTTCAGTTTCATATGACGAGGTCTCCACTTCCTTGTTTAATTATATTGTAATTGTATTGTTATGCCTATCATTGTATCTGAGATTTTTTTCAAAAAATCTTCCATTTTATATATTAAGTTATCCTCAATTTTATCATACATATGTTGGAGGAGAATCTTCAATTTTAATCAAAAATGTCTCCACTCCATTTTTCGATTACATTCTAATTGTACTTGTATGCCTCCCATTTTATCTGTGAAAATTACCACAAAAATGTTCAATTTTTAAATTTTTCCTATGAATTTCCCTTACTTTATGAGAAATATCTTATAGGAAATCTTCAGTTTTGTCAGAAAATGTCTCCACTTCATTTGCAAATACATGATAATTCTATTTGTATGTCTATCAGTGTATCTGAGCTTTTTGCAAAAACATCTTCAGTTTTATCAGTTATCATATGTAATCCTCAATCTTATCATACATATGTTAGATTAAAATCTTCAGTTAACCAGACTTTATTTCCATTTCCCTTTTAAATTATATTCTAATTGTATTTGAATGCCTATAATTGTATCTTAGTTTTTCTTCAAAAACTCTTCAATTTTATCTGTTACCCTATGTAATCCTCAATTTTATCATGCATATTTTAGATGAAAATTTTCAGTTCTATCAGGAACTATCTCCACTTCCCTTTTTATTTTTATTCTAATTGTATTTGAATGCCGACCATTGGATCTGAGTTATTTTCCAATTAAATCTTCAACTTTATCAATCATCTTTGTAATCCTCAATTTTGTCATAAATAGGTTAGATGAAAATCTTCAGTTCTTTACGCAAATGTCTCCTCTTCTTCAATAATACTCAAATGGTATTTGTATGCCTATCCTTATATCTGAGTTTTGTTTTCCAAAATATCTTCAATTTTATAAATTATCCTAGGTTATCCTCAATTTTAACATACATATGGTAGATGAAAATTTTCAGTTTAATCAGAAAATACCCTATTCCTTTTTCAACTACATTCTAATTATAATTGTAAGCCTATCATTGTATCTGTGAAAATTAACACAATAAAATTCAATTTTCCTATGTATTTCCATTATTTTATCAGATATATGTTGTGCAAACTTCTTCAGATTTATCAGATAAATATCTCCACTTCCTTTTTCAACTATATTAATATTTTATTTGTATGCCTATCATTTTATCTGTGAAAATTAGCACAAAAATCTTCTAATTTTAACATTTTCACATAAATTTCCAAAATTTAATCAGAAATGTTATACAAAAATCTTCAATTTTATCAGAATGTCTCTTCTTTCTTTTTCACTTATATTTTAATTGCATTAGTATGCCTTCCATTGTATCTGTGATTTTATCAAAAACATCTTCAAATTTTTCAGTTTTTCTAGTTATCATCTATTTTATCATACATAAGTTAAATGTAAATCATCAGAATTAACAAAATATGTATCCACTACCTTTTTTAATTTTATTCTAATTGTATTTGTAAACCTGTAATGGCACCCAAGTTTTTTCCTAATAAATTACAATTTTATCATTTATCCTATGTAATCCACAATTTTATCATACCTATGTTAGATGAAAATCTTCAGATTTAACAGAAAATGTGTCCAGTTCGTTTTTCATTTGCATTCTAATTGTATTTGTATGCTTATCATTGCATTTGACTTTCTTTCAAAAATATCTTCAATTTTATAAATTATCTTAAGTTATCCTCAATTTAATCATATATATGTTAGAAGAAAATCTTCAGTTTTATAGGAAAATGTCTCCACTGCCTGCTTCATTTATATTGTAAATGTATTTTTATGGCTATCATTGTATCTGATTTTTGATTTTCCAAAATAACTTCTATTTTATAAATTATCTTATATAATCCTCAATTTTAACATACATATGTTTGGGGTAAATCTTCAGTTTTAACTGAAAATGTCTTTATTCCTTCTTTTCAATTACATTCTAATTGTGTTTGTAAGCCTATCATTGTATCTGTGAAAATTACCACAAAAATCTTCAAATTTTACAGTTTTCCTAAGAATTTCCATAGTTTTAACAGATACATGTTATACAAAATTCATCAGATTTATCAGAAAATATCTCCACTTCCTTTTTCAACTATATTATTATTTATTTGTATGCCTACCATATCTGTGAATTATCACAAAAATCTTCAAATTTTACAGTTTCCTATTAATTTCCATAAATTTAGCAGATATATGTTACGCAAATTTCCTCAGATTTATCAGAAAATATCTCCACTTACCTTTTCAACTATATCATTATTTATTTGCATGCCTACCATTGTATCTGTGAAAATTACCACAAAAGTTTTTGTTTTCCAAAATATATTCAACTTTATAAATTATCTTATGTCATCCTCAATTTTAACATATATTTGTTAGATGAAAATCTTCACTTTTATCAGAAAATGTCTCTATTTCTTTTTTCAATTACATTCTAATAGTTTTTGTAAGCCTAACATGATATCTGTGAAAATTACCACAAAATTTTTCAAATTTTACAGATTTCCTATGTATTTCCATCATTTTATCAGATATATGTTGTGGAAACTTCTTCATTTTTATCAGAAAAATATCTCCACTTCCTTATTCAACTATATTATTATTTTATTTGTATGCCTGCCATTGTATTTGTGAAAATTAGCACAAAAATCTTCAAATTTTAACATTTTCACATGAATTTCCATAATTTAATCAAAAATGTTAAACAAAAACCTTCAGTTTTAACAGAAAATGTCTCCCCTTTCGTTTTCACTTATATGTTAATTGTCTTTCATTGAATCTGAGATTTTATCAGATAAATTGATAAAAAAAGAAAGTTGATAAAATTGAAGTATCTTCAATTTTATCAACTTTCCTAAGTTATCATCTATTTTATCATACATAAGTTAATGTAAATATTCAGAATTAACACAATATGTCTCCAATTACTTTTTAAATTTTATTCTAATTGTATTTGTAAACCTATAATTGTATCTGAGTTTGTTTTCTGAATAAATTTCAATTTTATCATGTATCCTTTATAATCCTCTATTTTATCATACAAATGCTAGATGAAAATCTTCACTTTTAGCAGAAAATGTCTCCACTTCGTTTTTGATTTGTATTCTAATATTATTTGTATATGCCTTTCATTGCATCTGAATTTTACCAAAAAAGCTTCAATTTTATAAATTCTCTTGTTATCCTCAATATTATCATACATATGTTAAAGGAAAATCTTTAGTTTTATAGGAAAACGTCTCCACTTCTTTTTTTAATTAATTCTAATTTTTTATGCATAAGATTTTATCTGTGAAAATTACCAGCAAAATCTCGATTTTGAAATTTTTCCTATGAATTTCTCTTATTTTATAAGAAATATGTTATACGAAATCATTAGTTTTATCAGAAAGTGACTCCTCTTCTTTTTTCAATTATGTGATAATTATATTTGTATGCCTATCATTGTATCTGAGATTTTTCCAAGAAATCATCAATTTTATAATTTATCCCAGGTAATCCTCAATTTTATCATACATATCTTTGATGAAAATCTTCAGTTCTTTCAGAAAATATGTCCAGTTAATTTTTCAAATGTATTCTAATTATATATCTTTGCCTATCATTGTATCTGAATTTTTTCAAAGATATCTTCAGTTTTAAAAATTATCTTATGTTATCCTCAATTTTATTCATATGTTATATGAAAATCTTCAGTTTTATAAAAAAAGATTTTACATCCTTTTTCATATATTTTCTAATTGTATGTGTATGCCTATTATTGTATGTGAGATTTTTCTAAGAAAATCTTCACTTTATCAATTTTCCTATGTAATCATCAATTTTATCATACATATATTAGATGAAAATCTTCAGTTCTTTACAAAAATGTATCCTCTTCCTTTTCCAATAATACTCTAGTTGTATTTGTATGCCTATCCTTGTATCTGAGTTTTTGTTTTCCAAAATGTCTTCAATTTTATAAATCAACTTATGTTATCCTTATTTTTAACATACATTTGTTAGATGAAAATCTTCAGTTTTATCAGAAAATATCTGTATTCCTTTTCTCAATTATATTATAATTGTGTTTGTAAGCCTATCATTATATCTGTGAAAATAACAACACAAACCTACAAATTTTACCCGTTTTCTTATGAATTTCCAAAATTTTATCATATATATTATGCAAAATTCTTCAGATATATTAGAAAATATCTCCAATTCCTTTTTAACTATATTATTATTTATTCATATGCCTAATACTGTATCTGAAAATTACCACAAAAATCTTCAAATTTTAATATTTTCTCATATATTATCATACTTTTATCAGAAATATTATACAAAAATCTTCACTTTTAACAGAAAATGCAACAACATTCCTATTGTATTTGTATGCCTTTCATTGAATCTGAGATTTTATCAAAAAATCTTCAATTTTATCAATTTTCCAATGTTATCATCCATTTTTCATTCATAAGTTAGATGTAAATTTTTAGAATTAACAGAATATGTCTCCTCTTCCTTTATCGATAATGTTCTAATTGTATTTGTATGCCTAACATAGTCTCCGAGTTTTTTTTCTGAATAAATCTTCAATTTTATCAATTATCCTATGGAATCCTCAATTTTTCATATATATGTTAGATGAAAATCTTCAATTTTATCAGAACATGTCTCCTCTTCCTTTTTCAATTGTATTCTAATTGAATTTGTATGCTTATCATTGCATCTGAGTATTTCTTTAAAAAAATTCCATTTTATAAATTATCTTATGCTATCCTCTATTTTAACATACACATGTAAGAGAATTCTCTTCTGTTTTATAGGAAAATGGCTCCACTTCCTTATTCAATTACATTCTAATTGCATTTGTATGCTTACCATTGTATCTGTGAAAATTACCTCAAATATCTTCAATTATTAATTTTTTCCTATGAATTTCCCTTACTTTATTTGAAATATGTTATGCAAAACCTTCAGTTTCATCAGAAAATGTATCTATTACTTTTTTCAATTACATTCTAATTGTGTTTGTAAGTCTATCACTTTATCTGTGAAAATTACCACAAAAAACCTTCATATTTTATAGTTTTCCTATGAATTTCCTTAATTTTATCAGATATATATTAGGCAAAATACTTTAGATTTATCAGAAAATATCTACACTTCCTTTTACAACTATATTATTATTTATTTGTATGCTTACCATTCTATCTGTGAAAATTACCCCCAAAATCTTCAAATTTTAACATTTTCACATGAATTTCCATAATTTCATTAGAAATGTTATACAAAAATCTTCAGTTTCATCAGAAAATCTCTCCACTTTCTTTTTCACTTATATTCTAATTGTGTTAGTATGCCTTTAAGTATATCTGAGATTTTATTTTAAAAAACCTTCAATTTTATCAATTTTCCTATGCTGTCAATTTTATAATACATATGTTAGGTGAAAATCTTATGTTTTATTCAAAAATGTCTCCAGCTACCTTTTCAATTATATTCTTACAATATTTGTATGCCTATCCTTGTATCTGAGAATTTTCTAAGAAAATCTTCAATTTAATCAGTTATCCTATGTAATACTCATTTGTATCATACGTATGTTAAGAGAAAATCTTCAGTTTTATTAGAAAATGTCTTGTCTTCCTTTTTCCATTGTATTCTGTATTCTTATCAGTGCATTGGAATTTTGTCCAAATAAATCTTCAATTTTATCAATTATCTTCGTAATCCCTTACTTTATCATATATATGTTAGATGAAAATCTTCAGTATTATCAGAAAATGTCTCCACTTCCTTTTTCAATTATGTGATAATTGTATTTCTATGCCTATCATTGTATCTGAGATTTTTCAAAAAACTTCAATTTTATCAGTTATTATATGTAATTCTAACTTTATCATACATGTTAGATGTAAATCTTCAGTTCTATCACAAAATGTGTCCAGTTCCTTTTTCAACTGTATTCTAATTGTATTTCTATGCCTATCATTGTATCTGAATTTTCTTTTTCAAAAATACCTTCAAATTTAAAAATTATCTTATCCTCAATTTTATCATACATCTGTTAGATGAAAATTTCAGTTTTATACAAAAATGTCTCCACCTCCTTTTTCAATTATATTCTAATTTTATTTGTATGCCTATCATTGTATCTGAGATTTTTCTAGAGAATATCTTCAATTTAATCAGTTATCCTATGTAATCCTCAATTTTATCTTACATATGTTTAAGGAAAATCTTCAATTTCAAATAAAATATCTCCTCTTCATTTTTCAATTACATTCTAATTGTATTTGTATGCCTACCATTGTATCTGTTGAAATTACTATAAAATTTTCAATTTTTAAATTTTTCCTCTGAATTTCCCTTACTTTATCAGTAATATGTTATACAAAATATTCCGTTTTGTAAAAAAATCTCTCCACTTCATCTTCAAATATGTGATAATTCTATTTGTATGCATATCATTGTATCTGAGATTTTTTCCAAAAAAATCTTCAATTTTATCAGTTATATGTAATCCTCAATTTTATAATATATTTGTTATATTAAAATCTTCAGTTCTTTCAGAAAATAATTCCACTTCCCTTTCCAATTATATTCTACTTATATTTGGATGCCAATCATTGTATCTTTTTTATTTTAAAAAAAATCTAAAATTTTTTTAGTTATCCTATGTAATCCTCAATTTTATCATGCATATTTTAGATGTCATGCTTCAGTTCTTTCAGAAAATAACTCCACTTCCATTTTCAATTATATTCTAAATTTATTTGTATGCAGATCATTATATCTGAGTATTTTTCCAAATAAATGTTCAATTTTATCAGTTATTTTATGTAATCCTCAATTTTATCATACATATGTTAGATGAAAATCTTCAGTTCTTTACAAAAATATGTCCTCTTCTTTTTTAAAAAATACTCTAGTTGTATTTGTATGCCTATCCTTGTATCTGAGTTTTTATTTTCCAAAATATCTTCTTTTTTATAAATTACCTTAAGTTATCCTTAATTTTATCATACATATGTTAGAGGAAAATCACCAGTTTTATAGAAAAATGTCTCCACTTCCTTTTTCAATTACATTCTCATTGTATTTGTATGAATACCATTGTATCTGTGTAAATTACCACAAAATCTTCAATTTCAAAGTTTTTCCTATGAATTTCCCTTACTTTATCAGAAATATATTATATGAATTTGTTAAATTTATCAGAAAATGTCTCCATTTCCTTTCCAATTATCTGATGATTTTATTTGTAAGCATATCATTGTATGTCAGATTTTTCCAAAAAAATCTACAATTTGATCAGATATCCTATATAGTCTTCAATTTTATCATGCATATTTTAGATGAAAATCTTCAGCTCTATCATGAAATGTCTCCACTTTCTTTTCAAAGTGAATTTTAATTATATTTGTATTTGAATTTTTTCAAAAAAAATCTACAATTTTATACATTATCTTATGTTATCTTCAATTTTATCATACATATGTTAGATGAAAATCTTCATTTCTTCATGAAAATGTCGCCATTTCCACTTTGAATTTCATTCTGATTATATTAATATGCCTATCAATGTATCTGAGTTTTTTTTAAAAATATGCATTTTTTAAAATTATATGTTGTCCTCATTTTTATCATATATATTAGATGAAAATCTTCTGTATTATATGATAATGTCTCCATGACTCTTTTAGTTATATTCTAATTGTATTTTTGTCTATCATTGTATCTGTTTTTCCAAAAAATATTTAAATTTATAAATTTACTTATAATATCCTTATTTTATCATATGTAAGTTATAAGAAAATCTTGTTTTATATGAAAATGTCTCTTCCTTTTTTCAATTACATTCTTACTGTGTTTGTAAGCCTATCATTGTATCTTTGAAAATTAACACAAATATCTTCAAATTTTACAGTTTGCCTATGAATTTCCATAATTTTATCAGATATATGATATGTAAAATTCCTGTTTTATCAGAAAATATCTCCACTTCCTTTTGAACTATATTATTATTTATTTGTATGCCTACAATTGTATCTGTGAAAATTACCACAAATATCTTCAAATTTTAACATTTACACATGAATTTCCAAAATTTAGTCAGAAATGTTATATAAAAATCTTGTTTTATCAGAAAATGTCTCCACTTTCTTTTTCACTTGTTTATAATTGCATTTGTAATCCTCAATTTTATCATGCACATTTTAGATGAAAATCTTCAATTCTCTCAGAAAATATCTCCACTTCCCCTTTCGATTATATTCTAATTGTATTTGTATGCAGATCATTGTATCTGAGTATTTTTCCAAACAAATCTTCAATTTGATCAGTTATCTTATTTAATCCTCAATTTTATCATACAGATCTTTGATGAAAATCTTCAGTTCTTTACAGAAATGTGCCCTCTTCCTTTTTCAATAATACTCTATTTATATTTGAATGCCTATCCTTGTATCTGAGTATTTGTTTTCCATAATATCTTCAATTTTATAAATTATCTTGTTATCCTCAATTTTAACATACATGTGTTAGATAAAAATCTTCAGTTTTATCAGAAAATGTCTCTATTCCTTTTCTAAATTACATTCTAATTGTGTTTGTAAGCCTATCATTGTATCTGAAAATTAACACAAAAATCTTAATTTTTAATTTTTTCCTATGAATTTCCTTTAATTTATATGAAATGTGTTATATGAAATCTTCAGTTTAATAAAAAAATTCTCCACTTCCTTTTCCAATTATGTGATAATTGTATTTTATGCCTATCATTTTATCTGAAAAATTTCAAAGAAAATCTTCATTTTTATCAGTTATCCTATGTAATCCTCAATTTTATCATACATATGTTAGATGAAAATCTTCAGTTCTATCAAAAAATGTGTCCATTTCCTTTTTAAATTGTATGCTAATTGTATTTTTATGCCTATCATTATATGAGTTTTCTTTTTCAAAAATATCTTCAGATTAAAAAATTATCTTATCCTCAATTTTATGATACATGTTAGATGAAAATCTTCAGTTTTATACAAAAATGTTTCCACCTCCTTTTTCAATTATATTCTAATTGTATTTGTGTGCCTATCATTGTATCTGAGATTTTACCCCAAAAAATCTTCAATTTTATCAGATATCCTACGTAATCCTCAATTTTGTCATGCATATTTTAGAGAAAGTTATTCTGTTCTATTATAAAATGGCTCCACTTCCTTTTTCAATTGAATTCTAATTATAATTGTATGTCTATCATTGTATTTGAATTTTTCAAAACAATCTTCAATTTTATACATTATCTTTTTTTATCCTAAATTTTATCATATATATCTTAGATGAAAATCTTCAGTTCTTTACAAAAATGTCTCCTCTTCCTCTTTCAATTGCATTCTAATTGTATTTATATGCATGTTGTTTTATCAGTGTTTTTTTAATTTTCAAATTTATAAATTATCTTATGTTATCCGCATTTTATTACACATACAAGATGAATTTTTCTTACCTTATCAAAAATATGTTATACAAAATCTTTAGTTTTATAAGAAAATGTCTTCACTTCCTTTTCAATTATCTGATAATTCTATTTGTATGCCTATCATTGTATGTGAGATTTTTTCCAAAAAATATTCAATTTTATCAGATATCCAACCTAATCCTTAATTTTATCTTGCATATTTTTGATGAAAATATTCAGTTCTATCATAAAATGTCTCCACTTCTTTTTTCAATTGAATTCTAATGATATTTGTATGGCTCTAATTGTATTTGAGTTTTTTCCAAAAAAAATCTTCAATTTTATACATTATCTTATGTTATCCTCAATTTTATCATGCATATATTTGATGAAAATCTTCATTAAATTACAAAAAAAGTCTCCATTTCCTTTTTCAATTACATTCTAATTTTATTTATATGCCTATCAATGTATCTGTTTTTTAAAAAAAATTATCAACTTTATAACTTATGTCGTTATCCTCATTTTTATCATATATATATTAGATGACAATCTTCAGTTTTATATGAAAATGTCTCCAAGTCTTCTTTTGTTATATTCTAAGTGTATTTTTATGGCTATCTTTGTATCTAAGTTTTGTCACAATAAACCTTCAATTTTATCAATTGCCCTAGTAATACTTTATTTTATAATATATATGTTAGATGAAAATCTTCAGTTTTAACAGAAAATGTCTCCACTTCTTTTTCAGTTGGATTCTGATTGTATTTCTACGTGTATCATTGTATGTGCGGGTTTTCCCAAAATATCTTTAATTTATAAATTACCTTATGATATCCTCATTTTATCATATGTGTTATATGAAAAACTTCACTTTTATATGAAAATGTCTCCACTTCCTCCTTCAATTTTATTCTAAATGCTTCAAATATAATTAGAATATAATTGAAAATGGAAGTGGAGATATATTCTGGTGATCTGAAGATTTTAATCTAACATGTGTATGATAAGATTGAGGATTACATATGATAACTGATAAAATTGAAGATGTTTTTGGAAAAATCTCAGATAGACTGATAGACATACAAATAGAATTATCACGTATTTGCAAATGAAGTGGAGGCATTTTCTGACAAAACTGAAGATTTCATATAACATGTTTCTGATAAAGTAAGGGAAATTCATGGGAAAAATTTAAAAATTGAAGATTTTTGTGGTAATTTTCACAGATACAATGGTAGGCATACAGGTACAATTAGAATGTAATCTAAAAATGAAGTGGAGACATTTTTTTTAAATTGAAGATTTTCCTCCAAATTATGTATGATAAAATTGAGGATAACAAAGGTAATACATAAAATTGAAGATTTTTTTGAAAATAAAACTCAGATACAATGATAGCCAAAGAAATACGATTAGAATATAATTGAACAAGAAAGTGGAGACATTTTCTTATAAAACTGAAAATTTTCATATAAAATACATATGATATATTGAGGATATCACAAGGTAATTTATAAAATTTAAGATTTATGTAAAATTTTCAGATACAATGATAGGCATAGAAATACAATTAGAATACAATTGTAAAACGAAGTGAGAAATTTTCAGATAAAACTGAAGATTTTCTTCTAACATATGTATGATAAAATAGAGGATTACTAGGGTAATTGATAAAATTGAAGATTTATTTGTACAAAACTCTGATGCAATGATAGGCATAAAAATACAATTAGAATATTACTAAAAGTAATGTGGAGACATTTTCTCATAAAACAGAAGATTTTCATCTAATAGAGGTATGATAAAAATGAGGACAACATAACATAATTAATAAAATTGAATATCTATTTTAAAAAGTCACATAGCATCATAGGCATATAAATACAATTAGAATGTAATTGAAATAAGGAAGTGGAGACTTTTTTCCAAGAACTGAACACTTTCATCAAAATATGTATGATAAAATTGGTAACAGGAAACAATGTATAAAATTGAAGATTTTTGAAAAAAAAAGAAATGCAATGATAACCATAGAAATAAAATTAGAATTCAATTGAAAAAGAAAGTGGAGACATGTTATGATAGAACTGAAGATTTTCATCTAAAATCTGCATGATAAAATTGAGGATTACATAGGATATGAGATTAAAATGAACATACAGTGATAGGCATACAAATAGAATTATCACATGATTGAAAAGGAAATGGACGTATTTTCTGATAAAACTAAAGGTTTCGGGTAACATATTTCTGATAAAGTAAGGGAAATTCATAGGAAAAAATAAAAAATGGAAGATTTTTGTGGTAATTTTCATACAATGTTATGCATACTAATACAAGTAGAATGTAATTGAAAAAGGAATTGGAGACATTTTCCTATAACACTGAAGAAAATCCTCTAATATTTGTATGTAAAAATTGAGGATAACATAAGATAATTTATAAAATTGAAGACATTTTTTGAAAAAAACCTCAGATACAATGATAAGCATACAAATACAATTAGAATACAATTGAAAAAGGAAGAGGAGACATATTCTGAGAAAACTGAAGATATGTATGATAAAATTGAGAATTACATAGGATAATTGATAAAATTGAAGATTTATTGTCATGCTGCTAGGGTATGCTCTCTCCCGTTTCTTTTTGGATGCACTCAGGGTTACGAGTTTTCCTCTTAGCACTGCTTTCATTGTGTCCCATAGATTTGGATAAGGCTGTACCTTCATTTTCATTGAATTCTAAAAAGTCTTTGATTTCTTTCTTTATGTCTTCCTTGACCAAGTTGTCATTGAGTAAAGTATTGTTCAGTTTCCATGTGTATGTGGGCTTTCTGTTGTTTTTTTTTGCTATTGAAGACCACTTTTACTCCATAGTGATCTGATAGGAGGCATGGGATTAGTTAAACCTTCTTGTATTTGTTGACATCTGTCTGGTGACCAATTATATGATCGATTTTGGAGAAGGTATCATGCTGTGATGAGAAAAAGCTATATTCTTTTGCTTTGGGATGAAATGTTTTATATATATGTATATATATATAAAACATTTCATATATAAATGAAATATATATATATATATATATATATATATATATATATATATATATATATGTTAAATCCAATTGGTCCAAAGCTTCAATAAGTTTCACTGTGTCCCTGTTTAGTTTCTGGTTTCCTGATCGGTCCATTGAGGATAGTGGAGTATTGAAGTCACCCACAATTATTGTGTTGGGTGCAATATGTGCATTGAGCTTTAGTAAAGTTTCTTTTACAAATGAAGTTGCCCTTGCATTTGGAGCATAGCTGTTCAGAATTGATAGGCCTTCTTGATGGATTTTTTCCTTTGACCAGGAGGAAGCGATATCCTGTCTCTTTTGATGACTTATGTTGAAAGTCAATTTTATCTGATATTAGAATGGTTATTCCAGATTGTTTCCTGAGACCATTTGCTTATAAAATTGTCTTCCTTCCTTGTAATCTAAGGTAGTGTTTGTCTTTGACACTGAGATGTGTTTCCTGTATGCAGCAAAATGTAGGGTCCTATTTCCATATCCAGTCTGTTAGTCTATGTCATTTTATTGGGGAATTGAGTCCAATGATGTTAAGAGATATTAAGGAATAGTAATTATTACTTCCTGACATTTATGACATTATTTTTGTATATTTGAGTGGTTATCTTCTTTTTGGTTTGATGAGAGGGGATTTTTATTTGCTTCTTCTGGGGTGTGATTTCCCTATTATCCTTTGTAAGGCTGGATTGTGGAAGATAATTTGCACATGTGCTTTTGCCATGGAATACCTTGTTTTCTCCATCTATGACGATTGACAGTTTTGCTGGGTATTGTAGTTTTGGTTGAAATTTGTGTTCTCTCAGAGTCCTCATGATATCTGCCCAGGATCTTCTAGATTTCATGGTCTCAGGTGAGAAGTCTGGTGTAATCCTGATAGGTCTTCCTTTATAAGTTACTTGGCTTTTTTCTCTTACTGCCTTTAGTATTCTTTCTTTGTTTAGTACATTTGGGGTCTTGATTATTATGTGATGGAAGGTATTTCTGTTCTGGTCCAGTTTGTTTGGAGTTCTATAGGCTTCTTGTATATTCATGGGCATCTCTCTCTTTAGGTTGGGGAAGTTTTCTTCCATAACTTTGTAGAAGATATTTGCTGGCCCTTTAAGTTGTATGTCTTCCCCTCTCATCTATGCCTATAACCTTTATATTTTTATTCTCATTGTGTCATGGATTTCCTGGATGTTTTGGGTTACAAGCTTTTTGCATTTTACATTTTCTTGGACTGTTGAATCAATGGTTTCTCTCGTATCTTCAGCATCAGAGATTCTTTCTTCTATCACTTGTATTCTATTGTTGATATTTGCATCTATGGCTCCTGAATTCTTCCCAAGGTTTTCTATCTCCAAATTTGTCTCCCTTTGTGATTTCTTCATTGTTTCTACATCTGTTTTTAGATCCCGGATGGTTTTGCTCAGATCTTCTGCTTGCTTGTTTGTATTTTCATGTATTTCTTTAAGAGATTTTTGTGTTTCCTCTTTCATGACTTCTATTTGTTGACACACATTCTCTTGTATTTCTTTAAGTGATTTTTGTAATTCCTCCTTATTGGCTTCTATTTTTTATCCATATTCTCTTGAATTTCTTTAAGAGACTTTTGTGTTTGCCTTGTAAGGGCTTCTAATTTTTGATCCATTTTCTCCTGTATTTCTTTAAGAGATTTATCTAGGTGTTCTGCTATAAGCATCCTGACCAGTGATTTTAGATACATATTTTGTTTTTTCTGGTGTGTTGTGGTATCCAGAACTTACTGCTATCGGGGAACTGGGTTTGGATGCTGCCGTATTGCCTAGATTTCTTTTAGTAATGTTCCTACTTCTGCCTTTTGCCATCTGGTTATCACTGGCCTTAGTTGGTCCTGTAGTCAGTAGCTGGTGCTTGAACCTCCTGTGGGCTCATAAGGCTATTTCCCCAACACTAATGACTAGGTTTCCCCTTGCACAGATTGTTGATGTTCTCCTCTAGGGTGCTGTTGGACCCCTGGTGTCTCTTCTGGTTCTGCCTGCTTAATCCAAGCAGTCACCCACCAAGATGGCTGTGGGTGCGCAGAGTTCAGGGTCTCAGACAGGGCACAGAAACTAAGCCTGGTTGGGACCCAGGATCAACTGATCTTCCCAGATCACTGCCTGGCGGCCTTGAGTCAACAGAGAACTAGAATTCTGGATATCACGGGTACCTGGTTCAGCTTTCTCTGTCCAGACTGCTGCAAGAATGCCCGCATTGGCTGCAGGGAGGAGGGAGTGCCGATAACTTAGGATAATTTATAAAATTGAAGATTTTTTTGAAAAAACACAGATACTGTTATATATAATAACATAGAAATATATTTAGAATATAATTGAAGAAGGAAGTGGAGACATTTTCATATAAAACAATATTTTCATACAGCATACATATGGTAAAATGAGGATATCATAAGGTAATTTATAAAATTAAAGATTTTTTGGAAAAACACTAAGATAAAATCATAGTCATAGAAAAACAATTAGAATACACCTGAAAAACGAAGTGGAGACATTTTCTGATTTAACTGAAGGTTTTCATCTTATATATGCATAATAAAATAAAGTATTACTAGAGTATTTGATAAAATTGAAGATTTATTTGGACAAAACTCAGATACAATGACAGGTATAAAAATACAATTAGAATATATCTAAAACAGACGAGGAGACATTTTCATATAAAACTAAAGATTTTCATCTAAGATATGTATGATTAAATTGAGGATAACACAACATAATTAATAAAATTGTATATTTTTAAAGAAATCTCAGATACTTTGATAGGCATATAAATTCAATTAGAATGTAATTGAAAAGGGAAATGGAGACATTTTCATATAAAACTGAAGATTTTCATCTTACATATGTATGATAAAATTGAGGATAACATAAGATAATTTTTAACTCTGAAGATATTTTTGAAAATGAAAACTCAGATACAATATTAGGCATACAAATCCAATTAGAATACAATTGAAAAAGAACAAGGAGATATATTCTGTTAATTCTGAATCTTTACATCTAACTTATGGATGATAAAATAAATGGATAACATAAGATAATTGATAAAATGAGGATTATTGTGATAAAATGTCAGATAAAATGAAAGGCATACAAATATAAATATAAATAAGTGAAAAAGAAAGTGGAGATATTTTCTGATAAAATGGAATATTTTTGTATAACCTTTTTGATTAAATTATGGAAATTCATGTGAAAAATGTTAAAATTTGAATATTTTTGTGGTAATTTTCACAGATACAATGGTAGGCATACAAATAAATATTAATATAGTTGATAACGGAAGTGGAGATATTTCTCATAAATCTGAGGATTTTGCATAGTGTATATCTGCTAAAATTATTGAAATTCATAGGAAAACTGTAAAATTTGAAGATTGTGGAAAATAAAAACTCAGATACAAGGATAGGCATACAAATAATTCTAGAGTATAATTGAAAAAGGAAAAGGAGACATTTGCAAAAGAACTGAAGATTTTTATCTAACCTATGTATGAAAAAATTGAGGATTATAAAAGATGATTGATAAAGGTGAAGATTTTTTTTTTTGGAAAATAACTCAGATCCAATGGTCGGCATCAAAATACAATTAGAATAAAAATGAAAAGGGAATTGGAGATATTTTCTGATAGAACTGAAGATTTTCACCTTAAATACGCATGATAAAATTGAGGATTACATAGGGTAACAGATAAAATGAATCGTTTTTTGAAAAAAAAACTCAGCTACAATTATAGGCATTCATATATAATTAGAATATAATTGAAAATGAAACTGGAGATATATTCTGGTGAACTGAAGATTTTAATCTAACATGTATGTTAAGATTGAGGATTGCATATGATAACTGATAAAATTGAAGATGTTTTTGGAAAAAGTTCAGATACACTGATAGACATACAATTAGAATTATGTATTTGCAAATGAAATGGAGACATTTTCTGACAAATCTGAAGATTTCGTATAACATACTTCTGATAAAGTAAGGGAAATTCATAGGAAAAATTTAAAAATTGAACATTTTTGTGGTAATTTTCACAGATACAATGGTAGGCATACAAATACAGATAGAATGTAATCGAAAAATGAAGTAGAGACATTTTTGATTAAAATTGAAGATTTTCCTCCTACATATATATGATAAAATTGAGGATAACTTAAGATTATATATAAAAATGAAGATTTTTTTGAAAAAAATACCTCAGATACAATGATAGCCAGAGAAATACAATTAAAATATAATTGAACAAAGAAGTGGAGACATTTTCATATAAAACTGAAGATTTTCATATAACGTACATATGATATATTGAGGATATCACAAGGTAATTTATAAAATTAAAGATTTATGGAAAAAATCAGATACCATGATAGGCATAGAAATACAATTAGAATATAATTGAAAAACAAAGTGGAGACATTTTCAGATAAAACTGAAGATTTTCATCTAACATATGTATGATAAAATAGAGGATTACTAGGGTAATTGATAAAATTGAAGATTTATTTGTATAAAACTCTGATACAATGATAGGCATAAAAATACAATTAGAATATTACTAAAAGTGATGTGGAGGCATTTTCTTTTTTTATTGGAAATTAATTTATTTACATTTCTTTTTTAATTTTCTATGTTCTTTGTTTACATTCCAAGGGTTTACCCTGTTGCCAGTTTCCCCCTCACCATATGTCCCATAATTCCTTAACCCCCCCGACCCCTGCCTATTCCCCAATCAACCTCCCCCCACACAATTCTCCTACATAACTGGATCCAGTCTTTTCAAGACCAGGTTCCTCACCTTCCTTCTTCTTGGGAGTCTTTTGTTTTGTTTTGTTTTATTTTGTTTTTTTGAGACAGGGTTTCTCTGTCTAGCCGTGGCTGTCCTGGAACTCATTCTGTAGACCAGGCTGACCTCGAACTCAGAAATCTGCCTGCCTCTCCCTCCCAAGTGCTGGGATTACAGGCATGTGCCACCACCGCTCGGTCTTGGGAGTCTTTTGACTTGCTAATTATGCCTTGAGTATTCAGAGCTTCTTGGCTCATTAATATCCACTGATCAGTGGTGGCATTTCATGTGTATTCTTTTGTGATTGGGTTAACTTACTTAGGACGATATTTTCCAGATCCAACCATTTGCCTTCAAATTGCATGAATTCACTACTTTTAATTGCTGAGTAGCATTCCACTGTATAAATATAACATATTTTCTGTATCCATTCCTCCTTTGAGGGACATCTGGGCTCCTTCCAGCTTCTGGCTATTATAAAAAGGGCTCCTATGAACATAGTGGAGCATGTGTCTTTATTGCATGAAGGGGAATCCTCTGGGTATATGCCCAGAAGAGGTATGACAGGGTCCTCTGGAAGTGTCATGCCCAATTTTCTGAAGAACTGCCAGACTGAATTCCAGAGTAGTTGTACGATCTTGCAATCCCACCAACAGTGGAGCAGTGTTCCTCTTTCTCTACATCCTGGTGAGGACCTGTTATCTCTTGAGTTTTTAATCTTAGCCATTCTGACTGGTGTGAGATAGAATCTCAGGGTTGTTTTGATATGTATTTCCCTGATGATTAATAATGTTGAACATCTCTTAAGGTACTTCTCAGCCATCCAAATTTCTTCAGGTGAAAATTCTTTGTTTAGTTCTGTACCCTTTTTTTTAATAGGGTTTTTTGGTTTTTTGGGGGGTATAACTTCTTGAGTTCCTTGTATACATTGGATATTAGTCCTCTGTCGATTGTGGGGTTGGTGAAGATCTTTTCCCAATTTGTTGGTTGCCGTTTTGTCCTTCTGACAGTGTCCTTTGCCTTACAGAAATTTTGTAATTTTATGAGGTCTAATTTGTCAATTCTTGATCTTAGAGCATAGGCTATTGGTGTTCTGTTCAGGAACTTTCCTCCTGTGCCCATGTCCTCCAGGGTCTTCCCTAGTTCTTTTCTATTAGTTTCAGGGTGTCTGGATTTATGTGGAGGTCCTTGATCCATTTGGAGTTGATCTTAGTACAAGGAGATAAGAGTTGGTCAATTCGCAATCTTCTGCATGTTGTCCTTCAGTTGAACCAGCACGATTGGTTGCAAAGACTGTTTTTTTCCCCACTGGATGGTTGTAGCTCCTTTATCAAATATCAAGTGACCATAGCTGTGTGGGTTGATTTGAGAAAATCAATAAGATAGATAAACCCTTATCCAGACTAACCAAAGGGCACAGAGACAGTATCCAAATTAACAAAATTAGAAATGAAAGGGGGATATAAAACAGAAACTGAGGAAATTCAAAAAAGTCATCAGATCCTACTACAAAAGCCTATACTCAAGACAACTGGAGAACCTGGAGGAAATGGACAATTTCCTAGACAGATACCAAATACCAAAATTAAACCAGGATCAATTAGATCAGCTAAACAGTCCCATAACCCCTAAAGAAATAGAAGGGGCTATAGAAAGTCTTCCAACCAAAAAAGTATGGGACCAGGTGGTTTAAGTGAAGAATTTTATCAGACCTTCAAAGAAGACCTAACACCAATACTCTTCAAACTATTCCACAAAGTAAAAACAGAAGGAACACTGCCCAACTTGTTCTGTGATGCCACAATTACACTGATACTAAAACCAAACAAAGATCCAACAAAGAAAGAGAACTACAAGACAATTTCCCTTATGAATATGGATGCAAAAATACTAAATAAAATCTTGCCAACTGAATCCAAGAGCAAATCAAAATGATCATTCACCCTGATCAAGTAGGCTTCATCCCAGGGATGCAAGGATGTTTCAATATACGGAAATCCATCAATGTCATCCACTACATAAACTAAAAGAGAAAAACCACATGGTCATCTCATTAGAAGCTGAAAAAGCATTTGAAAAAATTCAGCATCCTTTCATGCCAAAAGTTCTGGAAAGAACAGGAATTCAAGGCCCATACCTAACCATAGTAAAAGCAATATACAGCAAACCAGTACCCAACATCAAAATAAATGGTGAGAAACTTGAGGAAATCCCACACAAATCAGGGAGTAGACAAGGCTGCCCTCTCTCTCCACATCTTTCAATATAGTACTTGAAGTTCTGGCAAGAGCAATTAGACAACATAAGGAAGTCAAAAGGATTCAAATTGGAAAGAAAGAAGTCAAACTATCATTATTTACAGATGCTATGATAGTATACATAAACGACCCAAAACACTCCACCAGAGATCACCTACAGCTGATAAACAACTTCAGCAAAGTGGCTGGTTATAAAATCAACTCAAGCAAATCAGTTAGCCTTTCTATACTCAAAGGACCAGCAGGCTGAGAAAGAAGTTAGGGAAACAACACCCTTCACAATAGCCACAAACAATATAAAGTATCTGGGTGTGACTCTAACCAAGCAAGTGAAAGATCTATATGACAGGAACTTCAAGTCCTTGAAGAAAGAAATCAAAGAAGACCTCAGAAGATGGAAAAATATTTCATGCTCTTAGATTGGAAAGATCAATATAGTAAAAATGGCCACCTTGCCAAAAGCAATCTGCAGATTCAATGCAATCCCCATCAAAATACCAAAAGAATTCTTCATAGATCTAGAAAGAGCAATTCTTAAATATATCTTTGGTAACAAAAAACCCAGGATAGCTAAAACTATTCTCAACAATAAAAGAACTTCTGGGGGAATCATTATCCCTGACCTCAAGCAGTACTACAGAGCAATTGTGTTAAAAACTGCATGGTATTGGTAAAGTGACAGGCAAGTATATCAGTGGAAAAGAATTGAAGACCAAGAAATGAACACACAGAGACATTTTCTTATAAAACAGAAGATTTTCATCTAATATATGTACGATAAAAATGAGGGCAGCTTAACATAATTAATAAAATAGAATATTTAAAAAAATGTCACATACAATCATAGGCATATAGATATAATTAGAATGGAATTGAAAAAAGGAAGTGGAGACATTTTTGCAAAGAACTGAAGATTTTCATCAAAATATGTATGATAAAATGGACAACAGGAAATAATGTATAAAATTGAAGATTTTTTGAAAAAAACTGAAATACAATGATAACCACATAAATAAAATTAGAATTCAATTGAAAAGGGGAAATGGAGACATCTTATGATAGACTAAAGGTTTTCTTGTAAAATGCATGATAAAATTGAGGATTACATATGATATGTGATCAAATTGAAGATATTTTTGGAATAATCTCACATAAAATGATAGGCATTCAAAAAGAATTATCACATGATTGAAAAGGAAATTGACATATTTTGTGATAAAACTAAAGATTTTGTAGGACATATTCCTGATAAAGTAAAGGAAATTCATAGGAAAAAATAAAAAATTGAAGATTTTTGTGGTAATTTTCACAGATACAATGGTATGCATTCTAATACAATTAGAATGTAATTGTAAAAGGATGTGGAGATATTTTCCTATAAAACTGAATAATTTCCTCTAACATATGTTTGATAAAATTGAAGAATACTTAGGATAAGTTATAAAATTGAAGAAATTCTTGAAAAAAAACCTCAGATGCAATAATGATATTACCAAGATTATTAGAATACAATTGAAAAAGGAAGATTAGATATTTTCTGATATAACTGAAGATTTTCATATAACATATATGATAAAATTGAGGATTACATAGGATAACTGATAAAATTGAAGATTTTCTAGAAAATACTCAGATACATGGGGAAGCATACAAACACAATTTGAATATAATTGAAAAATTAGCTGGAAACTTTTTTGTATAAAGTGTAAGATTTTCACACAACATATTTATGATAATATAGATGATAACATAGGAAAATTGATAAAATTGAAAATTTTTTTGATTAAAAACACAGATACACTTAAAGTCGTACTTATACAATTAGAATATAAGTGAAAAAGTAAGTGGAAACATTTTCTGATAAAACTAAAGAGTTTTATATACAAAAATTTCTAATAAAATTATGGAAATTCATGTGAAAATGTTAAATTTTGAAGATTTGGTGGTAATTTTCACAGATTGAATGGTAGGCAGAAAATAAATAATAATATAGTTGAAAAAGAAAGTGGAGATATTTTCTGATAAATCTGAAGAATTTTGCATAACATAGATCTGATAAAATTATGGAAATTCATAGGAAAATTGTACAATTTGAAGATTTTTGTGGTAATTTCACAGACAAAATTATAAGCTTACAAACACAATTAGAATGTAATTGAAAAGCCAAATGGAGACATTTTGTAAAGTACTGAAGGTTTTCATCTAACATATATATGATAAAATTGAGGGTAATATAAGATAATGTATGAAATTGAAGATGTTTTTGGAAAAACTCAAATACAATGATAGCCATAAAAATATAATTAGAAATTAAATGAAAAAGGAAGTGGAGACATACTAGGATAGAATTGAAGATTTTCATCAAAAATATGCATGATAAGATTGAGGGTTAGATAAGATATCTGATAAAATTGAAGAATTTTTTGGAAAAATCTCACATAAAATGATAGGCATACAGATAGAATTATCAGATAATTGAAAAGGAAATGGAGACATTTTCTGATAAAACTGAAGATTTTGTACAACATATTTCTGATAAAGTAAGGGAAATTCACAGGAAAAAATTAAAAATTGAAGATTTTTGTGGTAATTTTCACAGCTTCAAAGTTATGCATACAAATACTATTAGAATGTAATTTAAAAAGGAAGTGGAGCCATTTTCCTATAAAACTGTAGATTTTCCTCTAACATGTGTGATAAAATTGAAGAAAACTTAGGATAATTTGTAAAATTGAAGTTTCTTTTGCAAAAAAACCAGATAAAATGATAAGCATACAAATAATATTAGAATTCAATTGAAAAAGGAAGATGAGACATTTCATCATAAAACTGAAGATTTTCATTTAACATATGTATGATAAAATTGAGGATTACATAGGATAACTGATTAAATTGAAGATATTCTCTAGAAAAATTGCAGATACAATGATAGGAATACAAATAAAAGTAGAATATGATTGAAAAAGGAGGTGGAGACATTTTTGTATTAAACTGAAGATTTTCATCTAAAATATGTGTTATAAAATTAAACATAACATAAAATAATTTTTAAACCTGAAGATATTTTTGAAAAAGAAAGCTCAGATACAATGATAGGCATACAAATACAATTAGAATACAATTAAAAAAGGAACTGGACACATTTACTGATAGAGCTGAAGGTTTTCATCTAACATAAGAATGATAAAATTGAGGATTACATAAGATAACTGACAAAATTGGACATTTTTTGGAAAAATCTCAGATACAATGATAGGTGTACAAATACAGTTATCACACAAGTGAAAAAGGAAGTGGAGATGTTTTATGATAAAACTGAAGATTTCATATAACTTATTTCATATTAAATAAGGAAAATCCATTGGAAAAAATTTAAAAATTGAAGATTTTTTGTGGTAATTTTCATAGATACAATGCCACGAATAAAAATGCAATTAGAATGTAATTGCAAAAGAAGTGGAAACATTTTCCTATAATACTGAAGATTTTCCTCTAACATATGTTTGATTAAATTGAGGATAACTTAAGGTAATTTATGAAATTGAAGGTTTTTTTGAAAAAAACTCAGATGCAATGATAAGCATAAAAATACACTTAGAATACATTTGAAAAATAAAGAGGAGACATTTTCTGATAAAACTGAAGATTTTTATCTAACATGTATGATAAAATTGAGAATTACATAGTGTAATAGATAAAATTGCAGATTTTCTGGAAAAATACTCACATACAATTATCTGCCTACAAATACAATTAGAATATAATTGAAAATTGAAGTGGAGACATTTTCTGATAGAACTGAAGTTTTTCATTGAAAATATGCATGAGAAAATTGAGGATTACATAGGATAACTGATAAAATTTTAGATTTTTTTTGAAAAAAAAAACTCAGATACAATGATAGGCATCCAAATAGAGTTATCAGATAATTGAAAAGGGAAGTGGAGATATTTTCTGGTAGAACTGAAGATTTTAATCTAACATATGTATTATAAAATTGAGGATTACATATGATAACTGATAAAATTGAAGATTTTTTTTTGGAAAAATACTCAGATACACAGATAGGCATAGAAATAGAGTTATCACACATTTGAAAATAAAGTGGAGATATTTTCTGACAAAACTGAAGATTTAGTATAACATATTACTGAGAAAGTAAGGGAAACTCATAGGAAAATTTAAAAATTGAAAATGTTTGTGATAATGTTCACAGATAAAATGGTAGTCATACAAGTACAATTAGAATGTAATCAAAAAATGAAGTGGAGATATTTTTATTTAAAATGGAAGGATTTCCTCTAAAATATCTATGAAAAAATTGAGGATAACTTAAGATAATTAACAAAATTGAAGATATTTTTGAAAAAAAAAACAGATAAAATGACAGACATATCAATACATTTAGAATATTATTGAAGGAGTTACTGGAGATATTTTCATATAAAACTGAAGATTTTCATGTAACATAGGTATGAAAAATTAGGATATTATAAGGTCACTTATAAAATTAAAGATTTTGGGGAAAAACTCAAATACAATGATAGGCATAGAAAAACAATTAGAATACAACTGAAAAATAAAGAGGAGACATTTTCTGATAAAACTCAAGATTTTCATCTAACATATGTATGATAAAGTAAACAATTACTAGGGTAATTGATAAAATTGAAGATATATTTGGACAAAAATCAGATGCAATGATAGGCATAAAAATAAAATTAGAATATAACTAAAAGAGACAAGGAAACATTTTCATATAAAACTGAAGATTTTCATTTAATATATGTATGATAAAAATGAGGATAACTTAACATAATTTATAAAATTGAATATTATTTCAAAAATCTTGTTACATTGATAGGCATATAAATACTATTAAAATGTAATAAAAATAGAAAATGGAAATATTTTTTAAAGTAATGAATATTTTCATCTAACATGTATGATAAAATTGAGGACAAAAATAATATAATGTATAAATATGAAGGTTTTTTGAAAAAAGCTCAAATTCCATGATAGCCATACAAATATAATTAGAATTCAATTGAAAAAGGAAGTGGAGACATTTTATGTTACAACTGAAGATTTTCATCAAAAATATGCATGATAAAATTCAGGATTACATAAGATATCTTATAAAATTGAAGATTTTTTTGGAAAAATCTCACATACAATAAGCATACAAAAAGAATTATCAGATAATTGAAAAGGAAGTGGAGACATTTTATGGTAAATCTGAAGATTTCATCGAACATATTGCTGATAAAGTAAGGGAAATTCATAGGAAAAATTTAAAAATTGAATATTTTTGTGGTAATTTTCACAGAAAGAATATTAAGCAAACAAATACAATTAGAATGCAATTGAAAACAGAAGTGGAGCCATTATCCTATAAACCTGAATATTTTCCTCTGACATATGTTTGATAAAATTAAGGAAAACTTAGGATAATTTATAAAATTGATGATTTTTTTTTTGCAAAAAACTCAGATACAATGATAGGCATACAAATACAGTTAGAATAAAATTGAAATAGGACGTGGAGACATATCTGTTAATTCTGAAGCTTTACATCTCACTTATGTATGATAAAATGGATGATAATATAAGAAAAGTGATAAAATGGAAGATTTTTTTGATAAAATCTCAGATACAATGAAAGGCATACAAATACAACTATGTATAAGGGAAAAGAAAGTGGAGACATTTTCTGATAAACTGAAGATTTTTGTGTAACATTTCTGATAAAATTATGGAAATTCATGTGAAAATGATAAAATTTGAAGTTTTTTGTGGTAATTTTCACAGATACAATGGTAGATGAACAAACACAATTAGAATGTAATTGAAAATAGGAATAGAGACACTTTCTGATAAAATTGAAGATTTTGTATAACATTGTGGGTAAAGTAAGGGAAATTCATAGGAAAAATTTAAAAATTGAAAATTTTTAGCGTAATTTTCACAATTACAGTGGTAAGCATACAAATACAATTAGAATGTAATTGAAAAAGGAAGTGGAGCCATTTTTCTATAAAACTGAAGAAAATCCTGTAACATATATATGTTAAAATTGAGGATAAGATAATTTATAAAATTCAAGATTTTTTTTTGAAAAAAATCTCAGATGAAATGAGAAGCATACAAATACAATTAGAATATAATTGAAAAAGGAAGAGAAGACATATTCTGATAAAACTGAAGATTTTCATTTAACATATGTATGATAAAATTGAGGATTACATAGGATAATTGATAAAAAATTGAAGATTTATTGATACAAAAACTCGGATGCCATGATAGGCATCCAAATACAATTAGAATACAGTTGGAAAAGGAAGTGAAGTCATATTCTGTTAATTATAAAGATTTGTATCTAACTTACATATGATAAATGGATAACAGGAAAATTAATAAAATTGAAGATTTTTTTGATAAAATCTCAGATTCAATGAGAGGCATACAAATACAATAAGATTATAAGCGAAAAAGAAAGTGGAGACATTTTCTGATAAAACTGAAGATTTTTCTATAATATTTCTAACAAAATTATGGAAATGTATGAGAAAATATTAAAATTGGAAAATTTTTGTGGTAATTTTCATAGATACCATGGAGGCGTACAAATAAATGTTAATATAGTTAAAAAGGAAGTGGAGATATTTTCTAATAAATCTGAAGAATTTTGCATAATATATATGTGATATAATTATGGAAATTCATAGGAAAACTGTAAAATTTGTAGATTTTTGTGGTAACTTTCACAGATACAATGATAGGCTTACAAACACAATTAGAATGTAATTGAGAAAAGGAATAGACATTTTCTGATAAAACTGAAGATTTTCATCTAACATATGTACGTTAAAATTGAGGATTACATAAGATAATTTATAAAATTGAAGACATTTTGGAAAACAAAAACTCAGATACAAGGATAGGCAAACAAATAGTACTAGAGAATTGAAAAAGGAAGAGGACACATTTTCGTAAAGAACGGAAGATAGTCATCTAACATATGTATGACAAAATTGACAATTACCTAAGATAATTGATAAAATAGAAGATTTACTTGATACAATGATCTGTGTTGCTGCCTGCAGCTACTGCAAACTGGGTTCCTGGAAACAAAAGCAGAGAGATGTATGGGGAAGGACGAAAAGAAGGCGTGCCAAGATGATAGTTTACCAATCAAGGCCAAAGTTTAGTGGAGCTCAGAGAATTTAGCAGTTTTGGGGGAGCCCCTCCTCCCAGAGTCCTGCATGGCTTCTTTGGATGTTGGTTCCATTGCTCAGGAAGCTGGTCGGGTCACCTACTTAATTCAGGAATTCTTAGATCTGGAGGAACTTTCACCTTCATGCTGAGCACTCCACCCCAGGTGGGGCAGGATTGTGAATAGCACAGGAATCCCTGCTCAAAGGCTGGAGAAGTTCACCTTAACCAATGTCAAGTTCCTGCCATGGCAAAACACCCCAATATGGCTCTGTACATATCTGCATACAAATACATTTTGAATATAATTGTAAAGGGAAGTGGACATATTTTCTGATTGAACTGAAGATTTTCATCTAAAATATGCATGAAAAAATTGAGAATTACATAACATAAGTGATATAATTTTAGTTATTTTGAAAAACAATCTCAGATACAATGATAGGCATCCAAATATAGTTAGAATATAATTGAAAAGAGAAGAGACATTTTCTGGTATAACTGAAGATTTTAATCTAGCATATTTATCATAAAATTGAGGATTAAATATAACTGACAAATATGAAGGTTATATTTTGAAAAAAAATATAATGAGAGGCATACAAATAGAATTATCACACAATTGAAAATGAAGTGGAGACATTTTCTGACAAAACTGAATATTTCATGTACCATATTACTGATAAAATAAGGGATATTCATAGAAAAAATTTAAGAATTAGAATTTTGTGGCAATTTTCACAAATAAAATGATAGGCATACAAATAAAATTAGAATGCAATTGAAAAATGAAGTGGAGACATTTTCATTTAAAATTGAAAAATTTTCCTCTAACATATCTATGATAAAATTGAGGATAACTTAAGATAATTTATAAAATTGAAATTTTTTGAAAAATAGTCAGATAAAATGATAGGCATACAAATACATTTAGAATATAATTGAAGGAGGAAGTGGAGATATTTTCATACATAACTGAAGATTTTCATATAACATACATATGATAATTTCAGGATGTCATAAGGTAATTTATAAAATTAAAGGATATTTGGAACAAAAAGCTCAGATACAATGATATGCATAGAAATACAACTAGAATACAGTTGAAAAACGATGTGGTGACATTTTCTGATAAAACTGATGATTTTCATCTAACATATGTGTGATAAAATAGAGGATTACTAAGTAAATTGATAAAATTGAAGACTTATTTGTACAAAACTCAGATATAATAGGCAAAAAAATACAATTAGAATATAACTCAATCAGACGTGGAGACATTTTCATATAAAACTGAAGATTTTCATCTAATGTATGTATAATAAAAATGGGGATAACATAAGATAATTCATAACATTGAATATTTTTTAAAAGAACACAGATACAATGATAGGCATATAAATACAATTAGAATGTAATTGAAAGAGGAAGTAGAGACATTTTGTAAAGAATTGAAGATTTTCATCTAACATGTATGATAAAACTGAGTATAGCATATGATAATGTATAAAATTGCAGATTTTTATGTTGAAACTCAAATACAATGATAGTCATACAAATATAATTAGAATTCTATTGAAAAAGGAAGTGCAGTCATTTTATGATAGAACTGAAGATTTTCATCTAAAATATGCATGATAAAATTGAGGATTACATAGGATATCTGATAAAATTGAAGTTTGTTTTTGGAAAAATTTCAGATACAATGATAGACATACAAAAACATTTAGAATATAATTGAAGGATGAAGTGGAGACATTTTTATATAAAACAGAAGATTTTCACATAATCTACATTTGATAAAATGAGGATATCATAAGTTAATTTATAAAATTAAAGATTTTTTTTTGGAAAAACACTCGGATACAATGATAGGCCTAGAAACACAATTAAAATACAATTGAAAATGAAGTGGAGACATTTTCTGATAAAACTGAAGATTTTCATCTAACATATGTATGCTAAAATAGAGGATTACTAGGGTAATTGATAAAATTGAAGATTTATTTGTACAAAACTCTGATACAATTATAGGCATAAAAATAGAAATAGAATATAACTAAAACAGACCTGAAGACATTTTCATATAAAACTTAAGATTTTTATCTAATATATGTATGATAAAAATGAGGATAGCATAATGTAATTTATAAAATGTAATATCTATTTTAAGAAAACCTCACATACCAACATAGGCATATATATATATATATAGGCATACATATACATATACATAGGCATACATATACATATATATAATTAGAATGTAATGTAAAAAGGAAGTAGAGATATTTTCGCAATGAACTGAAGCTTTTCTTCCAACATATATATGATAAAATTGAGGATAACAGGAGATAATGTATAAAATTGAAGATTTTTTGAATAAAACTGAAATACAATGATAACCATAGAAATAAAATGAGAATTCAATTGAAAAAGAAAGTGGAGACATTTTATGACAGAACTGAAGCTTTCATCTAAAATATGCATGATAAAATTCAGGATTACATAGGATATCTGATAAAGTTGAAGATTTTTTTGGAAAAAACTCAGATAAAATGATAGGCATACAAACAGAATTATCACATGATTGAAAAGGAAATGGAGGTATTTTCTGATAAAATTAATGATTTTGTAATACATATTTCTGATAAAGTAAGGGAAATTCATAGGAAAAATCATACAGTTGAAGATTTTTGTGGTAATTTTCACAAATACAATGGTATGCATACAAATATAATTAGACTGTAATTGTGAAAGGATGTGGAGACATATTCCTATAAACTGAAGATTTGTCTCTAACAGTGTTTGATAAAATTGAGAAAAACTTAAGATAATTTATAAAATTAAAGAATATTTTTGCAAAAAAACAGATGCAATGATAAGATTACAAAGACTATTAGAATACAATGGAAAAAGGAAGACTAGACATTTTCTCATAAAACTGAATATTTTCATTTAACATATGTATCATAAAACTGATGATTACATAGGATAACTGATTAAATTGGAGATATTCTCCACTTCTTTTTTCAATTACATTCTAATTGTATTTGTATGAATACCATTGTATCTGTAAAAATTACCATAGAAATCTTAATTTTTAAATTTTTCCTATGAATTTTCCTTATTTTATATAAAATATGTTATTCGAAATTGTCAGTTTCATCAGAAAATGTCTCCACTTCCTTTTTCAATTAAGTGATAATTTTATTTGTATGCCTAGCATTGTATCTGAGATTTCTCAAAGAAAGTCTTCAATTTTATCAGATATCCTATGTAATTCTCAATTTTATCATGCATATCTTAGACAAAAATTTTCAGTTCTATCATAAAATGTCTGAACATTTAAAACTATCAGATAAACATTTAAATTTAAATTGTGATATAAATACAGTTAGAATGTAATAGAAAGAGGAAGTAGAGACATTTTCATAAAGAACTGAAGATAAAATTTGAAGATTTTTGTGGTAATTTTCACAGAAACAATGATAGGCTTACAAACACAATTAGAATGTAATTGAGAAAAGGAATAGAGGCATTCATTTTCTGATAAAACTGAAGATTTTCATCTAACATATGTATATTGAAATTGAGGATAACATAAGATAATTTATAAAATTGAAGATATTTTAGAAAACAAAAACTCAGATACAAGGATAAATTTCAGATTTTTTTGAGAAAAAACTCAGATACAATGATAGGCATCCAAATATAATTAGAATGTAATTGAAAAGGGAAGTGGAGAGATTTTCTGGTAGAATATAATTGATGGAGGAAGTGGAGACATTTTCATATAAATCTGAAATTTTCATATAACACATATGATAAAATGAGTATATCATAAAGTAATTTATAAAAATAAATATTTGTTGGGGAAAACACTCAGATACAATGATAGGCATAGAAATACAATTAGCATACAACTGAAAAATGAAGTAGAATATTTTCTGATGAAACTGAAGATATTCATCTAATATATATATATATATATATATATAATAAAATAAAGTATTACTAGGGTAATTGATAAAATGGAATACTTATTTGGACAAAACTCAGATATAATGAGAGGCATAAAAATAGGTTTTTTTTTGAAAAAAACCTCAAATACAATGATAGTCATACAAATATAATTAGAATCCAATTGAAAGATGAAGTGGAGACATTTTATGATAGAACTGAAGATTTTCATCAAAAATATGCATGATAAACCCTGCAGTGGTGGCGCGTGCCTGTTATCCCAGCACTAGGGAGGCAGAGGCAGGAAGATTTCTGAGTTCGAGGCCAGCTTGTCTACAGAGTGAGTTCCAGGGCAACCCGAGCTACATACAGGAACCCTGTCTGGAGAAACAAAACAAAACAAAACAAAAATATGCATGATAAAATTGAGGGTTACATGGAATATCTGATAAAATTGAAGATATTTTTGAAAATGTCACATACAATGATGGGCATACATGTAGAATTTTCATATAATTAAAAAGGAACTAGACACATTTTCTGATAAAACTAAAGATTTCATATGACATATTTTTGATAAAGTAAGGGAAATTCATAGGAAAAAATTAGAAATTTACGTTTCTGTGGTAATTTTTACAGATAAAATGGTAAGCATACAAATACAATTAGAATGTAAATGAAAAGGGAAGTGGAGCCATTTTCCTATAAAACTGGAGATTTTGCTCTAACATATGTGTGATAAAATTGAGGAAAATATAGGATAATTTATAAAATTGATGATTTTTTGCAATAAACACAGATACAATGATAAGCTTACAAATAGTATTATATTCAATTGAAAAAGGAAGATGAGATATTTTCTCATAAAACTGAAGATTTTCATTTAATATATGTATGATAAAATTGAGGATTACATAGGATAACTGATTAATTGAGGATATACTCTAGAAAAATCTTAGATATAATGGCACGCAAACAAACAGAATTAGAATATAATTGAAAAAGGAGGTGGAGATATTTTTGTATAAAACTGAAGATTTTCATTTAACATATGTATGATAAAATAGAGGATAACATAATTTTTAAATATGAAGGTATTTTTGCAAAAGAAATCTCAGATACAATGATAGGCATACATATACAATTAGAATACAAATGAAAAATAACTGGACATTTTTTGTGAAAGAACTGAAGATTTTCATATACCATATGTATGATAAATTTGAGGATTACATAGGAAAACTGATAAAATTGAAGATTTTCTTTGAAAAATCTCTGATAAAATGATAGACCTACAAATACAATTATCACAAAATTGAAAAAGGAAGTGGAGACATTTTCTGATAAAACTGAAGATTTCCTATAACATAGCCATATAAAATAAGGGAAATTCATAGGAAAATTTTAAAAATTGAGGATTTTTGTGGTAATTTTCAAATACACAATGCTGTGCATACAAATACAATTAGAATGTAATTGTAAAAGGATGTGGAGACATTTTCCTATAAAACTGAAAAATTTCCTCTAACATATGTAAGATAACTTAAGTTGCTTCATGAAATTGAAGTTTTTTGAAAAAAAAAACACTCAGATGCAATGATAAGCATACTAATACAATTAGAATACAATTGCAAAAGAAGAGACATTTTCTGATAAAACTGAAGATTATTATCTAACATATATAGAAGAAAATTGAGAATTACATAGGATAATTGAAAAAATTGAAGATTTATTCAGAAAAAAACTCAGATACAATGATAGCCATACAAATACAATTAGAATACAATTGAAAAAGGAGGTGGAGACATAGTCTGTTAATTCTGAAGTTTTACATCTAACTTACAGATGATAAAATGGATGATAACATAGGATAATTAATAAAATTGAAGATTTTTGTGGTAAAATTTCAAATACTATGAAAGGCAGACAAATACAAGTATAAATAAGTGAAAAAAGAGGAAACATTTTCTGACAAAACTGAAGATTTTTGTATAACATTTCTGAATATGGAAATTCAAGTGAAAATGTGAAAAATTGAAGATTTTTGTGGTAATTTTCACAGATACAATGGTCGGTATACAAATAAATAATAATATAGTTGAAAAAGGAAGTGGAGGAACCAGCAGGCAGAACCAGGTACTGGAGATATCCCAAGTTTAAGACCTCTGGGGACTCAGGCCTTGAATAGGAGCTGTGCAGAGCAGTGGGTCCGGGGCCCCAGTCAGGCATGGGCTCTGTGCCTTGAAGGCAGACCCCGCACTCCCTGCAGCCTCCGCCATCTTCCCAGACAGTATCCAAATTAACAAAATTAGAAATGAAAAGGGGATATAACAACAGAAAATGAGGAAATTCAAAAAATCATCAGATCCTACTATAAAAGCCTATACTTAATGCAACTGGAGAATTTGGACAAAATGGACAATTTCCTAGCCAGATACCAAATACCAAAATTAAATCAGGATGAATTAGATCAGCTAAACAGTCCAATAACCCCTAGAGAAATAGAAGGGGTTATAGAAAGTCTCCCAGCCAAAAAAAAAGTACGGGACCAGGTCGTTTTAGTACAGAATTCTATCAGACCTTCAAAGAAGACCTAACACCCATACTCTTCAAACAATTCCACAAAATAGAAACAGAAGGAACACTGCCCAACTCGTTCTATGAAACCACAATTACTCTGATGCCAAAAGCACACAAAGGTCTTACAAAGAGAACTACAGGCCAATTTCCTTTATTAATATTGATGGAAAAATACTAAATAAAATTATTGCCAACCAAATCCAAGAGCAAATCAAAATGATCATTCACCATGATCAAGGAGGCTTCATCCCATGGATGCAGGGATGGTTCAATATACAAAAATCCATCAATGTAATCCACTACATAAACAAACTAAAGAAAAAAAAACAGCATGGTCATCTCATTAGATGATGAAAAGGCATTTGACAAAATTCAGAATCCTTTCATGCTAAAAGTCCTGGAAAGAGCAGGAATTCAAGGCCCATACTAAACATAGTAAAAGCAATCTATAGCAAACCAGTAGCCACCATCAAAAAAATGGAGAGAAACTTGAGGTAATCCCACTAAAATCAGCGACTAGACAAGGCTGCCCTCTCTCTCCATATCTTTTCAATATAGTACTTGAAGTTCTAGTGAGAGCAATTAGACAACATAAGGAAGTCAAAGGGATACAAATTGGAAAGGAAGAAGTCAAACTATCACTTTTTGCAGATAAAATGATAGCATGTTAGTGACCCAAAAAACTCCACTAGAGAACTCATACAGCTGATAAACAACTTCAGCAAAGTGGCTGGTTGTAAAATCAAGTCAAGCAAATCAGTAGCCTTCCTGTACTCAAAGGACAAGCATGCTGAGAAAGAAGTTAGGGAAATAACTCCCTTCACAATAGCCACAAACACCATAAAGTACCTTGGCGTGACTCTAACCAAAAAAGTGAAAGATCTGTATGACAGAAACTTTAAGTCCTTGAAGAAAGAAATCTAAGAAGACCCCAGAAGATGGAAAAATATTTCATGCTCTTGGATTGGCAGGATCAATATAGTAAAAATGGCCATCTTGCCAAAAGCAATCTACAGATTCAATCCAATCCCCATCAAAATCACAAATCAATTCTTCATAGATCTAGGATGAGCAATTCTCAAATTCATTTGGCGTAACAAAAAACCCAGGATAGCTAAAACTATTCTCAACAATACAATGACTTCTGGAGAAATCAATATCTCTGACCTCAAACAGTACTACAGATTAATTGTGTTAAGAACTGCATGGTATTGGTACAGCGACAGGCAAGTAGATCAATGGAATAGAATTGAAGACCCAGAAATGAACCCACAGAGATATGGCCACTTGATCTTTGAAAAAGGAGCTACATCCATCCAGTGGAAAAAAGATAGCCTTTTCACCAAATGGTGCTGGTTCAACTGGAGGTCAACATGCAGAAGAATGTGAGTTGACCCACTCTTATCTCCTTGTGGATCAAGGACCTCTACATAAAACCAGACACACTGAAACTAATAGAAAATAAATTGGGGAAGACCCTGGAAGACATGGGCACAGGGGGAAAGTTCCTGAACAGAACACCATAGCTTATGCTCTAAGATCAAGAATTGAAAATTGGGACCTCATAAAATTACAAAGTTTATGAAAGGCAAAAGGCACTTTCAGAAGGACAAAACGGCAACCAACAAATTGGGAACAGATCTTCACCAACCCCACATCTGACAGAGGGCTAATATCCAATATACACAAAGAACTCAAGAAGTTAGACCCCAAAGAACCAAATAGCCCTCTCAAAAATGGGGTACAGAACTAAACCAAGAATGTTCACCAGAAGAAATTTGGATGCCTGAAAAGCACCTTAAGAGATGTTCGATATCATTAGTCTTCAGGGAAATGCAAATCAAAACAGCCCTGAGATTCCCCCTCACACTCTTTAATTTTAATAAAATTAGATTATTTGGAACAAAAAGTTCAGATACAATGATAGGCAGTGGAATACAACTAGAATACAATTGAAAATCAAACGCTTCTTCACAGCAAATAACACCATCATTTGTGCAAAGGGACAACCTTCAGAATGGGAAAAGACTTTTACCTACTCCACATCCAATAGAGAGACAATATGCAAAATATATAAAGAAATAAAAAAGCTAGTAATTAGAAAAGCAACCCACTTAAAAAACAAATATAATTAGAATTCAATTGAAAAAAAGAAGTGCAGACATTTTATGATAGAACCAAAGATTTTCATCTATAATCTCCATGATAAAATTGAGGATTACATAGCCTACTGATAAAATTGCAGATTTTCTTGGAAAAATCTCACATACAATGATAGGCATACAAATAGAATTATCAGATAATTGAAAAGGAAGTGGAGACATTTTCTGATAAAACTAAAGATTTTGTGCAGCATATTTCTGATAAAGTAAGGGAAATTCAGAGGAAAAATTTAAAAATTGAAGATTTTTGTGGTGAATTTTACACATACAAATGTAAGCATACAAACACAATTAGAATGTAATTGAAAAAGGAAGTGGAGCCATTTTCCTATAAAAGTGAATATTTTCCTCTAACATAAGTGTGATAAAATTGAAGAAATCTTAGGATAATTTGTAAAATTGATGATTTTTTGCAAAATAAAAAACTGAGGTGCAATGATAACCTTATAAATACTATTAGAATTCATTTGAAAAAGGAAGAGAAGACATTTTCTCATAAAACTGAAGATTTTCTTTTAACATATGTATGATAAAATTGAGGCTTACATAGGATAACTGATTAAATTGAAGATATTCTCAAAAAATCTCAGATACAATGATAGGCATACAAATACAATGGGAAGACAATTGGAAAAGTAGCTGGACAAATTTGTGATAGAACTGAAGATTTTTATCTAACATATGAATGATAACATTGAGGATTACTTAGGATAAATGATAAAACTGAAGATTTTTGTTGAATAATCTCAGATAAAATTATAGGCATACAAATACAATTATCACATAATTGAAAAAGGAATGGAGACATTTTCTGATAAAACAGAAGAATTCAAATAACATGTTTTGAAGACCTTTTTGGTCATTTTCACAGATACAATGGTATGTATACAAGTACAATTAGAATGTAATTGCAAAAAGAAGTGGAGCCATTTTCCTATAAAACTGAAGATTTTCCTCTAACATATGTACTATAAAATTGAGGATAACTTAGTTAATTCATGAAATTGAAGATTTTCTTGATAAAAAACTCAGATGCAATGATAAGCATACAAATACAATTAGAATAAAATTGCAAAAGGAAGAGGAGACATTTTCTGACAAAACTGAAGTTTTTTTGTCTAACATATTTATGATTAAATTGAAAATTACATAGGATAATTGATAAAATTGAAGATTTATTCAGAATAAATCTCTGATACAATGATAAGCATACAAATACAATTAGAATACAATTAAAAAATACCTGGAGACATATTATGTTAATAATGAAGCTTTATATCTAACTTATGGATGATAAAATGGATAACATAGTAAAATTGATAAAAATGAAGATTTTTGTGATAAAATCTCAGCTAATATATAAGACATACAAATACAAGTATAAATAAGTGAAAAAAAGTGGAGACTTTGTCTGATAAAACAAGATTTTTGTATAACATTTTTGATTAATTTATGGAAATTCATGTGAAAATGTGAAAAATTGAAGAATTTTGTGGTAATTTTCACATATACAATACTAAGCATACAAATACAATTAGAATATAATTGAAAAAGGAAGTGGAGCCATTTTCCTATAAAACTGAATATTTTCCTCTAACATAAGTGTGATAAAATTGAGGAAAACTTAGGATAATATATGAAATTGATGATTTTTTTGCTAAACATACTCAATACAATGATAAGCATACAAATACATTTGGAATACAATTGAAAAAGGAAGAAGAGACACTTTCTGATAAAACTGAAGATTTTTATCTAACATATGTATGATAAAATTGAGAATTACATAGGATAATTGATAAAATTGAAGATTCATTCAGAAAAATCTCAGATACAATGATAGACATACAAATACAATTAGAATATAATTGAAAAAAGAGGTGGAGACATTTTTGTATAAAACTGAAGATTTTCATTTAACATGTATGATAAAATTGAGAATAACATAATTTTTAAATCTAAAGATTTTTGAAAACTCAGATACAAAGATAGGCATACAAATACCATTGAAAAAGGAACTGGACATATTTTGTGATAATACTGAAGATTTTCATCTAACATATGTATGGTAAAATTGAGGATTACTTAGGATAACTAATAAAATTGAAGATTTTCTTTGAAAAATCTCAGATGCAATGATAAGGATACAAATAAAATTATCACATAATTGCAAAAGGATGTGGAGATATTTTCTGATAAAACTGAAGATTTTGTATATCATGTTTTGTATCAAATAAGGGAAATTCATAGGAAAAATTTAAAAATTGAATATTTTTGTGGTAATTTTCATGGATACAATGGTTCGCATATAATTACAACTAGAATGTAATTGCAAAAAGAAGTGGAGACATTTTCTTATAAAACTAAGGATTTTCCTCTGACATATGTATGATAAAATTGAGGATAACCTAAGTTAATTCATGAAATTGAAGATTTTTTTGATAAAAATCTCAGATGCAATGATAATCATACAAATAAAATTGAAAAGGGAAAGGGAGACATTTTCTGATAAAACTGAAGATTTTTATCTAACAAATGTATGATAAAATTGAGAATTACATAGGATAATTGGTAAAATTGAAGATTTATTCAGAAAAAACTCAGATATAATGATAGACATACAAATACAATTAGAATACAATTGAACAAGGACATGGAGACTAATTATGTTAATTCTGAAGCTTTACATCTAATGTATGGATGATAAAATGGATGAAAACATAGGAAAATTGATAAAATTGAAGATTTTTGTGATAAAATCTGAAATAAAATGAAAGTCATACAAGTACAACCATAAATAAGTAAAAAAGACAGTTGAGACATTTCCAGGTAAAACTGAACATTTTTGTATAATATTTCTGAATATTTTATGGAAATTCATATGAAAATTGAAAATTTGAATATTTTTGTGGTAATTTTCACAGATACAATGCTCAATATATAAATCAATAATAATATAGCTCAAAAAGGAATTGGAGATATTTTCTGATAAATCTGAAGTATTTTGCATAATATATATGTGATAAAATTATTAAAATTCATAGGAAATCTGTTAAATTTGAAGATTTTCATAGTATTTTTCACAGATACAATGGAAGGCATAGAAATGAGTAATAATATAGTTGAAAAACTGAGAGGAGATATTTTCTGATAAATCTGATGAATTTTTCATAACATATCTGAAAAAAATTATGGAAATTCTTAAGAAAAATTTAAAATTTGAAGAATTTTGTGGTAATTTTCAGAGATACAATGATGAGCTTAAAAACAGAATAAGAATGTAAAAGGAATAGAGACATTTTCTTATCAGATTTTCATCTAACAAATGTATGTTAAAATTGAGGATTACATAAGGTAGTTTATAAAATTTAAGATATTTTGGAAATCAAAAACCCAGATACAAGGATAGGCGAACAAATACAACTAGAGTATTGTTGAAAAAGGAAGAGGACACATTTTTGTAATGAACTGAAGATTTTCTTCTAAAATTTGTATGATAATATTAAGGATTGCATAAAATAATTGATAAAATTGAAGATTTATTTGTAAAAATACACAGATACAATGATCTGCATACACATACAATTAGAATTGAAAAGGGAAGTGGAGATATTTTCTCATAGAATTGAAACTTTTCATCTAAAATATGCATGATAAAATTGAAGATTACATAGGATAACTGATAAAATTTTATTTTTTTTGAAAAAGGATAGGCATCCAAATAGAAATAGTATGAAATTGAAAAGGGAATTGGAGATATTATCTAGTAGATCTGAAGATTTTAATCTAACATATGTATCATAAACTTGAGGATTACATATGATAACTGATAAAATTGAATATTTTTTTGTAAAAAAATCTCAGATACAAAGATATGCATACAAATAGAATTATCACATATTTGGAAATGAAGTAGAGACATTTTCTAACAAAATGGAAGATTTCATATATCATATTACTGAAAGAGTAAGTAAAAGTCATGGGAAAAATTTAAAAATTGAAATTTTTTTGTGGTAATTTTCACAGATACAAAGGTAGGCATAGAAGAACAATTAGAATGTAATAGAAAAATGAAGTAGAGGCACTTTTATTCAAAATTGAAAATTTTCCTCTAAAATATCTATGATAAAGTGGGGATAATTTAAAATTATGTGTTAAAATGGAACATTTTCTTTGAAATATACTCAGATACATGATAGGAATAAAAATACACAATTGATGTAGGCAGTGGTCACAATTTCATATACAACTGAAGATTGTCATATAACATATGTATGATAAAATGAGGATATCATAATGTAATTTATGAAATTAAAAACATTTTGAAAAAGCACACAGAAACAATGATAGACATATAAATACAATTAGAATACACCTGAAAACGAATGTGGAGACATTTTCTGATAAAACTGAAGATTTTCACCATATGTATGATAAATTAAAGGATTCCTAGGGTAATTAATAAAATTGAAGATTTATTTGGACAAAACTCAGATAAAATAATAGGCATAAAAATACAATTAGAATATAAATAAAAGAGACATGGAAATATTTTCACATAAAACGGGGGATTTTATCTAATATATGTATGATAAAAATGAGGATAACAACATAATTTATAAAATTGATTATTATTTTTAAAAAAAACTCAGATACATTCATAGGCATAAAAATACAATTAGAATGTAACTGAAAAGGGAAATGGAGATATTTTCAAAAGTAATAAAGATTTTCAACTATCATATATATGATAAAATTGAGGATAAGATAATGTATAAAATTGAAGATTTTTTTGAAGAAAACTCAAATACAATGATCGCCATACAAATATAATTAGAATTGAATTGACAAAGGAAGTGAAGACATTTAATGATAGAATTGAAGATTTTCATCTAAAATCTGCATGATAAAAATGAGGATTACATTGGATATCTAATAAAATTGAAACTTATTTTTGAAAAATCTCACATAGAATTATAGGCATACAAATAGAATTATCAGATGATTGAAAATGAAGTGGAGACATTTTCTGATAAAACTAAGATTTTGTATAATATATTTCTGTTAAAGTAAGGGAAATCCATAGGAAAAATTTAAAAATTGAATTATTGCTGGTAATTTTCACAAATATAATAGTAAGCATGCAAATACAATTAGAACATAATTGAAAAAGGAAGTGGAGCCATTTTCCTATAAAACTGAAGATTTTCCTCTAACATGTGTTTGATAAAATTGAGGAAAACCTAGGATTATTTATAAAATTGATAATTTTTTGCAAAAAACTCAGATACAATGATAAGCTTACAAATACTATTAGAATTCAATTGAAAATTGAAGATGAGACATTTTCTGATAAAACAAGATTTTCATTTAACATATGTATGATATAACTGAGGATTACATAGGATATCTGATTAAATTGAAGATATTGTCTAGAAAAATCTCAGATACAATGATAGGCTTACAAATACAATTGGAATATAATTGAAAAGGGAAGTGGAGACATTTTTGTATAAAACTGAATATTTTCATCTAATATATTTATGATAAATTTGAGGACAACATAAGATAATTTTTAAATCTGAAGATATTTTTGAAAAAGAAAATTCAGATACAATGATAGGCATACGAATACAATTAATATACAATTGAAAAATAACTGGACACATTTTGTGATAAAACTGAAGATTTTCATCAACATATGTATGATAAAATTGAGGATTACAAAGGATAACTGATAAAATTGATGATTTTCTTTGAAAAATCTCACATACAATAATAGGAATCCAAATATAATTATCACATAATTGAAAAGGGATGTGGAGATATTTTCTGATAAATCTGAAGAATTTTGTATAACATATATCATAAAATTATGGAAATTCAGAAGAAAACTAAAATTTGAAGATTGTTGTGGTATTTTCACAGATACGATGATAGGCTTACAAATACAATTAGAATGTAATTGGGAAAAAAGGAATAGAGATCTTTTCTGACAAAACTGAAGAATTTCATCAAACATATGTATGTTAAAGTTGAGGATTACATAAGATAATTTATAAAATTAAAGATCTTTTGGAAAACAAAAACTCAGATACAAGGATAGGCATACAAATATATCTAGAGTATTATTGACAAAGGAAGAGGACACAATTTTGTATGGAACTGAAGATTTTCATCTAACATGTATAATAAAATTGAAAATTACATAGGATAACTGATAAAATTGAAGATTTTCTTGAAAAAAATGTCGGGTAAAATTATAGGCATACAAAGGCAATTATCACATAATTGGAAAAGGAAGTGGAGATATTTTCTTATAAAACTGAAGATTTCATGTAACATATTTCATATAAAATAAGGGAAATTCATAGGAACAATTTAAAAATTGAAGATTTTTGTGGTAAATTTCACAGATACAATTGTATGCATACAAATACAATTAGAATGTAATTGCAAAAAGAAGTGGAGACTTTTTTCTATAAACCTGAAATTTTCCTCTAACATGTGTATGATAAAATTGAGGATAATTTAAGGTAATGTATAAAATTGAAGATATTTTGAAAAACTCAAATGCAATGATAAGCATACAAATACAATTTGAATACAATTGAAAAAGTGAAGAGGATACATTTTCTGATAAAACTGAAAATTTTTAACTAACAAATGTGTGATAAAATTGAGGATTACATATGATAATTAATAAAATTGAAGACTTATTCAGATAAAAATCTCGGATACTATGATAGGCATAAAAATAAAATTAGATTTTAAGTAATAGACATATGGAGACATTTTGATATAAAACTGAATATTTTAATCAAATATATGTATGATAAAAATGAGGATAACAACATAATTTATAAAATTTAATATTATTTTAAAAAAAATCCTCAGTTACATTGATAGGCATATATATACAATTGGGATGTAATTGAACAGAGAAATGGAGACAATTTTGTAAAGTAATGAGGATTTTCATCTAACATATATAAGACAAAATTGAGGATAATATAAGGTAATGTATAAAATTGAAGATTTTTTTTAAAAAAAATCCTCAAATACAATGATAGCCATACAAATATAATTAGAATTCAAATGAAAATGGAAGTGGAGACATTTTATGTTAGAACTGAAGATTTTCATTAAAAATAAGAATGATAAAATTGAGGGTTACATAGGCTATCTGATAAAATTGAAGATATTTTTGGAAAAATCTCACATACAGTCATAGGCATATAAATAGAATTATCAGATAATTGAAATAGAAGTGGACACATTATCATCAAACATATTTCTGATAAAGTAAGGTAAATTCATATGAAAAATGTAAAAATTAAAGATTTTTGTGGTAATTTTCACAGATACAATAGTAAACATACCAATACAATTAGAATGTAATTAAAAAAAGAAATGTAGCCAAATTTCAATAAAACTGAAGATTTTCCTCTAACATATGTGTGATAAAATTGAGGAAAACTTAGGATAATTTATAAAATTGGTGATTTTTTTGCAATATACTCAGATACAATGATAAGAATACAAATACTATCAGAATTCAGCTGAAAAAGGAAGAGTAGACATTTTCTCATAAAACTGAAGATTTTCATTTAACATATGTATGATAAAATTGAGTATTACATAGGATAACTGATTAAATTGCATTTATTCTTTAGAAAAATCTCAGATACAATGATATTCATACAATACAATTAGAATATAATTGAAAAAGGAGGTGGAGACATTTTTGTATAAAAGTAAAGATTTTCATCTAACATATGTATGATAAAATTGAGGATAACATAAGATAATTTTTAAATCTGAAGATATTTTTAAAAAAGAAAACTCAGATACAATGATAGGCATACAAATACAATTAGAATACAATTGAAAAAGAACTAGATATATTTTGTGAAGAAACTGAAGATTTTCATGTAACATATATATGATAAAATTGAGGATTACATAGGATAACTGATGAAATAGAAGATTTTATTTGAAAAAATCTATGATACAATGATAGGCATGCAAATACAATTATGACATTAATGTAAAAGGAAGTGGAGACATTTTTTGATAAAACTGAAGATTTCTTATAACATATTTCATATAAAATAAGAGAAATTCATTGGTAAAATTAAAAATTGAAGATTTTTGTGGTAATTTTCACAGATACAATGGTACACATCCAAATAGAATTAGAATATAATTGAAAACGGAAGTGGAGACATTTTCCTGCAAAACAAGATTTTCCTCTAACATATGTATGATAAAATTGAGGATAACTAAAGATAGTTTATGAAATTAAAATTATTTGAAACGACTCATGCAATGATAAGCATACAAATACAATTACAATACAATTAAAAAAGGAAGAGGAGACGTTTTCTGATAAAACTGAAGATTTGTATCTAATATATGTGTGATGAATTTGAGAATTATATAAGATAATTGATAAAATTGAAGATATATTCAGAAAAGAAGCTCGGATACAATGATAGGCATACAAATACAAATAGCATACAATTGAAAAAAGACGTGGAGGCATATTCTCTTAATTCTGAAGCATTACATCTAACTTTTGGATGATAAAATGTATAACAGGATGATTGATAAAAATGAAGATTTTTGTGATAACATCTGAGATACAATGAAAAGCATACAAATATAACTATAAATAAGTGAAAAATAGAAGATATTTTCTGATAAATCTGAAGATTTTCATCTAACATATGTATTTTTAAATTGAGGATTACATAAGATAATTAAAAAAATTGAAGATATTTTGGAAAACAAAAACTCAGATACATGGTTTGGCATACAAACACAACTAGAGTATTGTTAAAAAAGAAGACGACACATTTTTGTAAAGAACTGAAGATTGTTATCTAACATATGTATGATAAAATTGAGGACTACATAGGATAATTGATAAAATTGAAGATTTATTTGGTAAAATACTCAGATAAAATATTATGCATACAAATACAATTAGAATACAATTGAAAAGGTAAGTGGAGATATTTTCTTATAAAAACTGAAGATTTTCATTTTAATTATGCATGACAAAATTGAGGATTATATAGGACAACTAATAAAATTTTAGATTTTTTGAAAAAAAACCTCAGATACAATGATAGGCATACAAATAGAATTATCAGATAATTGAAAAGGAATGTGGAAATATTTTCTGGTAGAACGGAAGATTTTAATCTAACATATGTATCATAAAATTGAGGATTACATATGATAACTGATAAAATTGAAGACTTTTTTGGCAAAAACTCAGATACAATGATAGGCATACAAATAGAATTATCTCATAATTGAAAATGAAGTGGAGTGATTTTCTGACAAAACTGAAGATTTCTTATAACAAATTACTGATAAAGTAAGGGAAATTCATAGGAAAACTTTAAAAATCAAAAACTTTTGTCGTAATGTTCACAGATAAAATGGTAATCTAAAAATGATGTGGAGACATTTTTATTTAAAATTAAAGATTTTCCTCTAAAATATGTATGATAAAATTGAGAACAACATATGCTAATTCATAAAATTTAAGATTCTTTGGAAAAAATCAGATACAATGATAGGCATACAAATACAATTAGAATATAATTGGAGGGTGAAGTAGAGACATTTTCATATAAAACTGAAGATTTCCACACAACATACATATGATAAAATGAAGATACCATAAGGTAATTTATAAAATTAAAGATTGTTTTGGAAAATCACTCAGATACAATGATAGGCATAGAAATACAATTAGAATACAACAGAAACACGAAGTGGAGACATTTTCTGATAAAACTGAAGATTGTCATCTAATATATGTATGATAAAATAAAGGATTACTAGGGTAATTGATAAAATTGAAGATTTGTTTTGAAAAAGCTCAGTTACACTGATAGTCATACAAATAGAATTATGACATAATTGAAAATGAAATGGAGATATTTTTTTGACAGAACTAAAGATTTCGTATAACATATTTCAGATAAAGTAAGAGAATGTCAGAAGAAAAATTTAAAAATTGAAGATTTTGTGGTAATTTTCACAGATACAATGGTAGGAATACAAATACAATTAGAATGTAATTGAGAATGTAAGTGGAGAAATATTCAATTAAAATTTAAGATTTTAGTCTAACATATGTATGATAAAATTGACGATGACTTAAAATTGAAGATTATTTTGAAAAAACTCAGATGCAATGATAGGCATACAAATACATTTAGCATATAATAGAATGAGGAAGTGGAGAACTTTTCAATAAAACTGAAGATTATTATATAACATACATAGGAAATATTGAGGATATCACAAGGTAATTTACAAAATTAAAGATTTTTTGAAAAAAATCTGATAGAATGTTAGGCATAGAAATAGAATTAGAATACAATTGAAAAATAAAGTGGAGACATTTTCAGATAAAAATGAAGATTTTCATCTAAAATATGTTTGATAAAATAGAGTATTACTAGGGTAATTGATAAAATTGAAGATTTATTTGTACAAAACTCTGATACAATGATAGGCATAAAAATAGAAATAGAATACAACTAAAACAGACATGAAGACATTTTCATATAAAACTGAAGACTTTCATCTAATGTATGTATGCTCAAAATTAGGATAACATAACATAATTTATAAAATTTGATATATATTTTAAAAAGTCACATACCATCTTAGGCATATAGATACAATTAGAATGTAATGCAAAAAAGGAAGTGGAGACATTTTTGCAAATAAATGAAGATTTTCATCATACATATGTATGATGAAGTTGAGGATAACAGGAGATGATGTATAAAATTGATGATGTTTTGAAAAAAACTGAAATAAAATGATACCCATATAAATAAAATTAGAATTCAATTGAAAAGGAAAGGGGAGACTTTTAATGATAGAACTGAAGATTTTCATCTAAAATATGCATGATAAAATTGAGGATTACATAGGATATCTGATAAAATTGAAGATTTTTTTGGAAAAATCTCAGATACAATGACAGGCACACAGATAGAATTATCACATGATTGAAAATGAAGTGGACATATTTTCTGAAAATAGTAAAGATTTCATATAATATCTTTCTGATAAAGTAAGGGAAATTCTTAAGAAAAATTAAAAAAATGTAGATTTTTGTGGTAATTTTCACAGATACTATGGTATGCATACAAATACCATTACAATGTAATTGTAAAAGGATGTGGAGACTTTTTCTTATAAAACTGAAGATTTTCCTCTAACATATGTTTGATAAAATTGAGGAAAACTATGGATAATTTATAAAATGGATGAATCTTTTGCAAAAAAAACCTCAGATGCAATGATAAGATGACAAATACTATTAGAATACAATTGAAAAAGGAAGACGAGACATTTTCTGATAAATATGAAAAATTTCAATTAACATATGTATGATAAAATTGAGGATTACAAGCCGGACACTGGTGGTACACCCCTGTAATCCCAGCACTCAGGAGGCAGAGGCAGGCAGATTTCTGAGTTCGAGGCCAGTCTGTTCTACAGAGTGAGTTTCAGGACAGCCAGGACTGCACAGAAAAACCCTGTCTCCAAAAAACCAAAAAAAGAAAAAAAAATTGAGGATTACAAAAGATAACTGATTAAATTGAAGATTTTCTTAGAAAATTCTCAGATACAAGGATAGGCATACAAACACAATTAGAATATAATTGAAAAGTAGCTGGAGAATTTTTTCCAGTAACTCTTCAATTTTATCTGTTATCCTATGGAATCCTCAATTTTACCATGTATATGTTAGATGAAAATCTTTGGATCTTTACAAAAATGTGTCCTCTTCCTTTTTCAACAATACTCTAGTTGTAATTGTATGCCTATCATTGTATCTGAGGTTTGGTTTTCAAAAAATCTTCAATTTTATAAATTATCTTATGTAATCCTCAATTTTTTAAAGCTTTATTTTTATTTTATGTGAATGTGGGTATAAAGTTTTTGAACATTTTATAATTTTTTGTGTGTGGATGTTTTATTTGCATGTATGTCTGTGCACCACCAATGTGCCTTGTGCCCACAGAGGCCAGAAGAGTACCCGTGAAATTGGAGTTACAGTGATCGTGAGATACTCTGGGTATAGCTGGAATAATTTAAGTCATCAATGTTTCTAATGCAGATCATGTGATCAAATACTGCATATACACCCATGTATGCACACATTCACATATACATGCAAACCTAAACACAACCCCATCCTGTCTGAGTGTGTGGGCATATGCATAAACTTTTTACACCTTTTAATGAGCAGTATGTCTCTTACTAAGAATACAGTTCTATAAAGATTTTTGCCTTCTTAGGCCTTGGTTCCCAGGACACAGGGAGGATAAGGGATGCTGAGGAAGAATAGAGGGGACATTGAGTACATAGCTTGAGGATTGGAGTTCAGTCATCCAGGGAGCTTAGGCATCCAGTGCAGCGCTGCTCATATCTAGCTTAGAATCCGTGCTCACATGCCTCTGAGCAAGCGAGAGTCTTACTGGGCTTCTTCTCAGTCTACTTTCATAAAGTTGACTCATGTTTCCTACTTTCTGTCTTAAGGAGTTGGATTTTATTGTTTTGGTTTGCCATCATGCTTTAGAATTGTCTAGTTTTGGGTTATGTTCCTGTTTGGGCAAGACTCTGGATTCTTTTATTGCAGCGAAATTAATGGGAGGTAACAGACAAAACCCAGTCGGGCAGTTCCATGTGACATTCTATGCTGTATTTAAATGCAACTGTCAAAGCTCGTTTTCAGCTGTATGATAGAAGGTGGAAGACTTTAAATGAGTCCCCACCGCTGAGACAATGATATATGCTAATGTTTGCAGTGGGAAATTTGAGTGTGGTACACACATTTGCTGCTGGGATATTGTGGAACATTCATTGGTTCATCCTTCTCCAGCATCTTGTTATGGTCTCTGTAGGTTCTAGACAGGGCAGAGGATTTGCATAAGGTCTTTCAGAGGCCTTCTGAGTCTGAGTCAAGCCACAATTGATCTAGATCTATTTCCACTCACATATTGATTGTCGTCTTGTGCTCAAGGGAAAAGAGAGTAGTAAATATGTGATTATGCTTCCTAGGATAAATTGCCTAAGACTTCTATTATTTCCTATGACATGTCTATATGTTTGCTTACAAGGATGAATAATATTCCATAAGCCTTATGTCCTAACATACATACTTCAACAGGCTGCTGCTATTTACTGACACAGACTTTTTTTAATTTTTATTTTCTATATTCTATGTTTACATTCCAAAGGCTTTCTCCTTTCCCAGTTCCCACCACCATACTTCCCATAGTTCCTCTCCCCCCAACTATTCCCCAATCATTCCCCCCCTCAGTTTCTTTACTAAACTGATGCAATATTTACAGGCCCAGGGTCCTCTCCTTTCTTCTTCTTGGGAATCATTTGACTTGCTATTTGTGTCTTGAGTATTTAGGGCATACAATAAAGACACATGCTCCACTATGTTTATAGCAGCCTTGTTTATAATAGCCAGAAATTGGAAGGAGCCCAAATATCCCTCAAAGGAGGAATGGATGCAGAAAATGTGGTATATTTATACAATGGAATACTACTCAGCAATTAAAAATAATGAATTCATGCGATTTGTAATCCTCAATTTTAACATACATATGTTAGATGAAAATCTTCTGTTTTATCAGAAAATACCTCAATTCCTTTTTTCAATTGCATTCTAATTGTGTTTGCAAGTCAATCATTGTATCTGTGAAAATTACCACAAAAATCTTCAAATTTTATAGTTTTCTTACGTATTTCCATGATTTTATCAGATAGATGTTATGCAAAATTTTTCAGATTTATCAGAAAATATCTCCACTTGCTTTTTCAATTATATTTTTATTTATTTGTATCCCTACCATTGTATCTGTGAAAATTGCCACAAAAATCTTCAAATTTTAACATTTTCTCATAAATTTCCATAATTTTATCAAAAATATCATAGGAATATCTTCAGTTTTATCAGATAATGTCTGCACTTTCACTTTTGTTTATAAACTGATTGTATGCATTTCATTGAATCTGAATTTTTTTTCAAAAATTTTTCAATTTTATAAATTTTCTTATGTTATTCATTTTATCATACATAAGTTACATGTAAATCTTTGGAATTAACAGAATATGTCTCCTCTTCCTTTTTCAATTGTATTCTAATTGTATTTGTATGCCTATCATTGTATCTGAGGTTTTTTTTGGAATAAATCTTCAATTTTATTAATTATGCTATATAATCCTCAATTTTATCATTTATATGTTAGATGAAAATCTTCAATTTATCATAAGATGTCTCCTCATCCTTTTTCAATTGTATTCTAAGTGTATTTTTATGCTTATCATTGCAACTGGGTTTTTTTTCAAAAGATCTTCAATGTTATAAATTATCTTATGTTATCCTCAATTTTAACACACATATGTTAGAGGATTTTCATCAGTTTTATAGGAAATGCACTCCACTTCCCTTTTCAATTACATTATAATTGTATTTGTATGCTTACCATTGTATCTGTAAAAATTACCTAAAAAATCTTTAATTTTTACATTTCAACTATGAATTTCCCTTACTTTACCTGAAATAACTTATATGAAATTTTCAGTTTTATCAGAAAATTTCTCTATTCCTTTTTTCAATTACATTCTAATTGTGTTTGTAAGCCCATCATTGTATCTGTGGTAATTACCAAAAAAACCTTTAAATTTTACAGTTTTCCTATGAATTTCCATAATTTTATCAGATATATGTTATGCAAAATTCTTCAGATTTATCAGAAAATATCTTCAATTCCTTTTAGAGCTATATTATTATCCATTTGCATGACTACCATTCTATCTGTAAAAATTACCACAAAAATCTTCAAGTCTTAACATTTTCACATGAATTTCCAAAATTTTATTAGAAATATTATACTAAAATCTTCAGTTTTATCAGAAAATATCTCCACTTTCTTTTTCACTTATATTCTAATTGTATTACTATGCCTTTAAGTATATCTGAGATTTATCAAAAATCCTTTAATTTTATCAAGTTTCCTATGTTATCATCCATTTTATCATACATATGTTAAGTGAAAATCTTAAGTTTTATACAAAAAAGTCTTCAGCTACTTCTTCCATTATATTTTAATTGTATTTGCATTCCTATCATTTTATGTGAGAATTTTCTAAGAAATTCTCCAGTTTTATCAGTTATCCTATGTAATTATTTGTATCATACATGTTATATGAAAAGTTTCAGCTTTTTCAGAAAATGTCTAGTCTTCCTTTTTCAACTGTATTTTAATAGTCGTTGTAATCATACCAATGAAACTGATATTTGTTGCAAAAAAAACTTTAAATTTATAAATTATCCTAAGTTTTCCTCAATTTCATCAAACATAAGTTAGAGGAAAATCTTTCCGTTTATTAGAATGTCTCCATATCCTTTTACAATTACATTGTAATTATATTTGTATGCCTACCATTGTATCTGTGAAAGTTACCACAAAAATATTCAAATTTTACAGGTTTCCTATCAATTTCCATAATTTTATCAGATATATGTTATACAAAATTCCTCAGATTTATCAGAAAATATATCCACTCCATTTTTCAACTATACTATTATTTATATGCGTACCAATATATCTGTGAAAATTACCACAAAAATCTTCAAATTTTGATATTTTGACATTAATTCCCATAATTTACTCAGAAATGATATACAAAAATCTTCAGTTTTATCAGAAAATATCTCCACTTTCTTTTTCACTTATTTATAGCTGTATCTGTATGCCTTTCCTTGAATCTGAGATTTTATCAAAAAATCTTCATTTTTATCATTTTCCTATGTTATCATCCATAAGTGAGATGTAAATCTTCAGAATTAACAGAATATGTCTCCACATCATTTTTCAATTGTATTCTAATGGTATTTGCATGCCTATTATTGTATCTGAGGTTTTTTAATAAAAAATTGAATAAATCTTCAATTTTATCAATTATCCTTTATAATTCTCAATTTTATCAAACATATGTTAGATAAAATTTCTCAGTGTTATCACAAAATATCTCCTCTTCCTTTTTCAAGTGTATTCTAAATGTATTTGTATGCTTATCATTGCATCTGAGTTCTTTTTCCAAAAAATCTTCAATTTCATAAATTACCTTGTTATCTTCAATTTTATCATACAAAGGTTAGAGGAAAATCGTCAGTTTTATAGGAAAATATCCCCACTTTCTTTTTCAATTACATTCTAATTGTATTTGTATGCGTACCATTGTATGTGTGAAAATTACCACAAAAATCTTCAATTTCTAATTTTTTTTCTATGAATTTCTGTACTCTATCAGAAATATGTTATACAAAATTATTAATGTAGTCAGAAAATGTTTCCACTTCCTTTGAAATTATCTGATGATTCTATTTGTATACCTATCATTGTGAGATTTTTCCAAAAAATATTCAATTTTATCAGATATCCTATGTAATTCTCAATTTTACCAAGCATATTTTAGATGAAAATCTTCAGTTTATCATAAAATGTCTCCACTTCTTTTTCAAATGAATTCAAATTATATTTGTATGGCTATCATTGTATTTGAGGTTCTTTTTTAAATCTTCAATTTTATACATTATCTTAAGTTAACCTCAATTTTATCATACATGTTACATGAAAATCTTCATTAATTTACAAAAATATCTCCATTTCCTATTTCAATTACAATCTAATTATATTTATATGCCTATTAATGTAACTATTTAAAAAATACTGTTTTATAAATTATGTTGTTATCCTCATTTTATCATACATATATTATATGAAAATCTTGTTTTATATGAAAATGTCTCCACGTCTTTTAGTTATACTCTAATTTTATTTTTATGCCTATCATTGTATCAGAGTTTTGTACAAATAAATCTTCAATTTTATCAATTACACTAGTAATCCTCTATGTTATCACACATATGTTAGATGAAAATCTTGTTTTATCAGAAAATGTCTCCACTTCATTTTTCAGTTGTTTTCTAATTGTATTTCTATGCCTATCATTGTAATTGTGTGTTTTTCCAAAAAATCTTTAATTTTATAATTTACATTTCAATATCCTAATTTTATCATACATATGTTATATGAAAATCTTCACTTTCATATGAAAATCTTTCCACTTCCTCCTTCAATTTTATTCTGAATGTATTTGTATGCCTATCATTTTATCTGAGAATTTTTTCAAAAACTCTTCAATTTTATAAATTATCTTAAGTTATCCTCAATTTTATCATAGATATTTTAGAGGCAAATCTTCAACTTAAATAAAAATATCTCCACTTCATTTTTCAACTACGTTCATATTGTATTTGTATGTCTACCATTTTATCTGTGAGTATTACCACAAAAATTTTCAATTTTTAAATTTTTCCTATGGATTTCCCATACTTTATCAGTAATATGTTATGTGAAATCTTCACTTTTGTCAGAAAATATCTCCACTTTATTTTCAAATATGTGATAATTCTGTTTGTATACCTATCATTATTTCTGAGTTTTTATCCAAAAAAATTTTCATTTTTATCATACATTTATTAGGTGAAAATCCTCAGTTTTATATGAAAATGTCTCCAAATCTCTTTTAGTTATATTCTAATAGTATTTCTATGCCTATCATCGTATCTAAATTTTGCCCAAAGAAACCTTAAATTTTATCAAATACCCTAGTAATCCTTTATTATCATACATATGTTAGATGAAAATCTTCAGTTTTATCAGAAAATGTCTCCACTTCGTTTTTCAGTTTTATTTTAATTATATTTCTAACAATTTCTAACATATGTATGATAAAATTTAGGATTACATAGCTTAATTGATAAAGTTGAAGCTTTATTCAGAAAAAAATCTCAGATATTATGATAGGCATACAAATACAATTAGAATAAAATTCAAAAAGTATTTGAAGACATATTCTGTTAATTCTAAAGATTTACATCTAATATATGATAAAATTAATGATAACATAAGAAAATTGATAAAATTAAAGATTTTTTGATAAAATCTCAGATTCAATAATCTGCGTACAAAGATTCAATGAAATTATCTAAGATAATTGATAAAATTGAATATTTACTTGGAAAGACTTTAGAAACAATGATCTTCATACAAAGACATTTAGAATATAATTGAAAGGGGAAGTGGAGATATTTTCTGATAGAGCTGAAGATTTTTATCTAAATATGCATGATAAATTCAGGATTACATAAAATAAATGATAAAATTTTAGATTTCAAAAAGCTCAGATACAATGATTAGCATCAAACTATAATTAGAATATAATTGAAAAGGGAAGTTTAGATATTTTCTGGTAGAATTGAAGATTATGATCTAGCATATATACCATAAAATTGAGGATTACATATAACTGATAAAATTGAAGTTTTTTTTGGAAAAAAACCTTAAATACAATGAGAGACATATAAATGGAATTATCACATAATTGAAAATGACGTGGAGACATTTTATGCCAAAACTGAAGTTTTCGTGTAACATATTACTGATAAAGTAAGGGATATGCATAGGCAAAATTTAAAAATTGAAATTTTGTGGCAATTTTCACAGATACAATGTTAGGCAAACAAATACAATTAGAATGTAATTGAAAAACGAAGTGGAGATACTTTTGTTTAAAATTGAAAAATTTCCTCTAACATATCTATGACTAAATTTCAGAATAACTTAAGATAATTTATAAAATTGAGGTTTTTGGAAAAAACTCAGATACAATGATAGGCTTACAAATACATTTAGAATATAATTGAAGGAAGAAGTTGAGACATTTTTGTATACTACTGAGATTTTCATATAACATACATATGATAAATTGAGGACATAAGGTAATTTAGAAAATTAAAGATTATTTGGAAGAAAAAGCTCAGATAAAATTATAGGCATAGAAATACAATTAGAATACAACTGAAAAGGAAGTGGAGACAATTTCTGATAAAGCTGAAGATTGTCATCTGATATATGTATGATAAAAATAGAGGATTAAATAGGGTAACTGATAAAATTGAAGATTAATTTAGACAAAACTCAGATACAATGATAGGCATAAAAATACAATTAGAATATAACTCAAACAGATGTGGAGACACTTTAATATAAAAACTGAAGATCTTTATCGAATGTATATATAATAAAAATGAGGATAACATCATTTATAAAATTGAATATTTTTTAAAGAAACAGATAAAATGATAGGTGTATAAATACAGTTAGAATGTAATAGAAAGAGGAAGTAGAGACATTTTCATAAAGAACTGAAGATAAAATTTGAAGATTTTTGTGGTAATTTTCACAGATACAATGATAGGCTTACAAACACAGTTAGAATGTAATTGAAAAAAGGAATAGAGACATTTTCTGATAAAACTGAAGATTTTCATCTAACATATGTATGTTAAAATTGAGGATAACATAAGTAATTTATACAATTGAAGATATTTTAGAAAACAAAAACTCAGATGCAAGGATAAATTTTAGATTTTTTTGAGGAAAAACTCAGATACCATGATAGGCATCCAAATATAATTAGAATGTTATTGAAAAGGGAAGTAGAGAGATTTTCTGGTAGAATATAATTAAAGGAGGAAGTGCAGACATTTTCATATAAAACTGAAATTTTCATATAACACATATGATAAAATGAGGATATCATAAGGTAATTTATAAAAATAAATATTTGTTGGGGAAAACACTCAGACACAATTATAGGCATAGAATACAACTGAAAAATGAAGTGGACTATTTTCTGATGAAACTGAAGCTATTTATCTAATATATGTATGATAAAATAAAGTATTACTAGGGTAATTGATAAAATTGAATATGTATTTCAACAAAACTCAGATATAATGAGAGGCATAAAAATAGATTTAAAAAAAACTCAAATACAATGATAGGCATACAAATATAATTAGAATTCAAATGAAAAATAAAGTGGAGATATTTTATGATAGAACTGAAGATTTTTATCAAAAATATGCATGATAAGCTGGGTGGTGGTGGCATGCGCCTGTAATCCCAGCACTAGGGAGGCAGAGGCAGGTGGATTTCTGAGTTTGATGCCAGTCTGGTCTACAGAGTGAGTTCCAGGAGGGCCTGGGCTACACAGAGAAACCCTGTCTCCAAAAAACAATAACAAAAACAAAAAATATGCATGATAAAATTGAGGATTACATGGGTTATCTGATAAAATTGAAGATATTTTTGAAAATGTCACATACAATGATAGGCATATTTATAGCCATATAAGTAGAATTATCAGATAATTGAAAAGGAAGTGGAGACATTTTCTGATAAAACTAAAGATTTCATATAACAAACTTCTGATAAAATAAGGGAAATTCATAGGAAAAAATTAAAAATTGAAGATTTTGTGGTAATTTTTACAGATACAATGGTAAGTATACAAAACCAATTAGAATGTAATTGCAAAAGGAAGTGGAGCAATTTTCCTATAAACCTGAAGATTCTCCTCTAATATATGTGTGATAAAATTCAGAAAAAGTTAGTATAATTTTTGAAATTGAAGGGTTTTTTTGCAAAAAAAAAAACCACAGATACAGTGATAGGATTACATATACTATTAGAATTTAATTGAAAAACGAAGTGGAGACATTTTCAGCTAAAACTGAAGGTTTTCATCTCATGTATGTATGATAAAATAAAGGATTATTAGGGCAATTGATAAAATGGAAAATTTATTTGGGCAAAACTCACAAGCTATGATAACATTACCAAGACAATCAGAATACAATGGAAAAAGGAAGACAAGATATTTTCTGATAAAACTAAAGATTTTCACTTAACCTATGTATGATACAATTGAGGATTACATAGGACAACTGATTAAATTGAAGATTTTCTTAGAAAATTATCAGATACAAGGATAGGCATTCAAATATAATAAGAATGTAATTGAAAAAGTAGCTGGAAACATTTTTGTATAAAACTTAAGATTTTCACCTAACATATGTATGATAAATAGGATAACATAGGAAAATTGATAAAATAGGTTTATTTTTTATACAATCTCAGAAATACTTAAAGGCATACTAATACAATTAGAGTATAAGTGAAAAAGAAAGTGGAGATATTTTCTGATAAAACTGAAGACCTTTGTATAACATTTAAAATTTATGGAAATTCATGTGAAAATGTTAAAATTTGAAGATTTTTTGGTAATTTTCACAGATAGAATTGTAGGCATACAAATCAATAATAATATAGTTGTAAAAAGAAGTGGAGACATTTTCTGACAAATCTGAAGAATTTTGCCAAACATATATCTGATAAAATTATGGAAATTCATAGGAAAACTGTACAATTTGAAGTTTTTGTGGTAATTTTCACAGATAAAATGATAGGCTTACAAACACAATTAGAATGTAATTGATAAAAGGAATAGAGACATTTTCTGATAAAACTGAAGACTTGATATAACATATTTCTGATAAAGTAAGGTAAATTCATAGGAAAAAAGTAAAAATTGAAGATTTTTTAGGTAATTTGCACAGATACAATGGTAAGCATACAAATACAATTAGAATGTAATTGAAAAAAAAGGAAGTGAAGCCATTTTACTATAAAACTGAAGAAAATCCTCTTCAGTTTTATAGTAAAAAAAGTTTTATAGTAACATGTATGTTAAAACTGTGGATAGCATAATATAATTTATAAAATTGAAGTTTTTTAAAAAAATATCTAAGATGCAATGATAAGCATACAAATACAAATAGAATTCAATTGAAAAAGAAAGAGGAGACATTTTCAGATAAAATTTAAAATGTATGAAAAAATTGAGGATAGCCTAGGATAATCAATAAAATTGAAGATTTATTCAGAAAAAACTCAGAAACAATGATAGGCATACATATACAATTTGAATACTATTGAAAAAGGAAGAGGAGACATATTCTGTTAATTCAAGAGATTCACATTTAACTTATGAATGAAAATGGATGATAACATAGGAAAATTGATTAAATTGAAGATTTTTTGATAAAATCTCAGATTCAATGAAAGTCATACAAATACAATAGAATTATTAGTGAAAAAGTAAGTGGAAATATTTCCTGATAAAACTGAAGATTTTGTATAATATTTATGATAAAACTGTGATACTTTATGAGAAAATGTTAGAATTTGAAGATTTTTGTGGTAATTTTCCCAGATACAATGTTAGGTATATGAATAAATAATAATATAGTTAAAAAGCAAGTGGATATTTTTACTATTAAATCTGAAGAATTTTGCATAATAAATATCTGATAAAATTATGGAAATTCATAAGAAAACTGTAAAATTTGAATATTTTTGTGGTAATTTTCACAGATACAATGATAGGCTTACAAACACAATTAGAATGTAATTGAGAAAAGGAATAGAAACAATATCTGATAGAACTGAAGATTTTCATCTAACAAATGTATGTTAAAATTGAGGATAATATAAGAAAATTTATAAAATTGAAGATATTTTGGAAACCAAAAATTCAGATACAAGGATAGGCATACAAATATGATTAGAGTATTATTGGAAAAGGAAGTGCAGACATTTTCATAAATAACTAAAGATTTTCATCTAATATATATGATAAAATTGAGAATTACATAGGATAACTGATAATTGAAGATTTTCTTAGAAAAATCTCACATACAATTATAGGCATACAAATACAATTAGAATATATATGAAAAAGGATGTGGAGACATTTTTGTATAAAACTGAAGGTTTTCATCTAACATATGTATGTTAAAATTGAGGATAACATAAGATAATTTTTGAAACTGAAGATTTCTTTGGAAAACAAAACTCAGATACAATGATAGGCAAAATTATACATTTAGAATACATTTGAAAAATTAAGTGGACATATTTTCTTATAAAACTGAAGATTTTCATCAAACATGTATGATAAAACTGAGGATTACATATGATAACTGATAAAATTGAAGATTTCTTGGATAAAGCTCAGATACCATGATAGGCATACAAATACAATAATCACATGATTGAAAAAGGAAGTGGAGACATTTTCTGATAAAACTAAAGATTTTGTATCCTGCATTTCATATAAAATAAGGGAAATTTTTAGGAAGAATTACAAAATTGAAGATTTTTGTGGTAATTTTCACAGATAAAATGTTATCCGTAAAAAAATTAGAGTCTAATTGAAAAAAGAAGTGGAGACATTTTCGTATAAAACTGAAGATTTCCCTCTAACATATGTATGATAAAATTGAGGATGACAAGATAATTTATAAAATTAAAGATATTTTTCAAAAAATTCAGATGAAATAATAAGCATACAAATACAATTAGAATACAAATGAAAACAAAGTAGAGACATTTTCTGAGAAAACTGAAGACTTTCATCTAAAATTTTAGGATAAAATTGAGGATTAAATAGGATTAATGATAAAATTGAAATTTATTCAGAAAAACTCAGATACAATGATGGGTTTACAAATACAATTAGAATAAAATTCAAAAAGTAGTGGAGACAATTATCGTTAATTCTGAACATTTACATTTAACTTATGTATTACAAAATAGATGACAACATAGGAAAATTGAGAAAATTAAAGATATTTTGATAGAATATCAGATACAATGAAAGGCATGCAAATACAATTAAAATATAAGTGAAAAAGAAAGGGGAGATATTTTCTGAGAAAACTGAAGTTTTTGTATAAAATTTTTGATAACATTATGGAAATTCATGTGAAAATATTAACTTTATAGTATTTTGTGGTAATTTTCACAGATACAATGGTAGGAATACAAATAAGATGATAATATAGTTGAAAAAGGTAGTGGAGATTATTCTGATAATCTGAAGAAGTTTGCACAACTTATATCTGATAAAATGATGGAAATAAATAGAAAAACTGTAAAATTTGAAGATTTTTGTGGTAATTTTCACAGATACAATGATAGGCTTACAAATACAATTAGAATGCAATTGAAAAAAGGAATAGAGATATTTTCTGATAGAACTGAAGATTTTCATCTAATATTTGTATGTTAAAATTGAGGATATCAAAAGATAATTTATAATATTGAAGATATTTTGGAAAACAAAACTCAGATACAAGAATAGGCATACAAATACCACTAGAGAATTATTGAAAAAGGAATAAATTGTCTCCACGTCCTTTTTCAATTGAATTCTAATTATATTTGTATGACTATCATTGTATTTGTGTTTTTTTTCCAAAAATTCTTCAATTTTATACATTATCTTATGTTCTCCTCAATTTTCTCATACATATGTTAGGTGAAAATGTTCATTATATACGCAAATGTCTCCATTTCCCATTTCCTTTTTCAGAGACCTGAAGTTTTTGTCATACAAATCTTATACTGGTTAGAGTCACACCAAGATACTTTATATTATTTGTGGATTTTGTGAAGGGTGTACTTTTCCTATTTTCTTTCTCAGCCTGTGTATCCTTTGTGTACAGGAAGGCTACTGATTTGATTGAGTTGATATTATAATCATCCACTTTGCTGAAGTTGTTTATCAGCTGTAGGAGTTCTCGGGTGGAGTTTTTTGGGTCACTTAAATACACTATCATATCATCTGCAAATAGTGATAGTTTGAGTTCTTCCTTTCCAATTTGTATCCCTTTCACTTCCATATGTTTTCGAATTGCTCTAGCTAGTGCCTCAAGTACTATATTGAAAAGATATGGTGAGAGGGGGCAGTCTTGTCTAGTCTTTGATTTTAGTGGGATTGCTTCAAGTTTCTCTCCATTTACTTTGATGTTGGCTACCGGTCTGCTGTAAATTGCTTTTACTATGTTTAGGTAAGGGCCTTGAGAATTAAAAAGTGTCTGCAAGGCAAAAGACACTGTCAAAAGGACAAATTGATAAGCAACAAATTGGGAAAAGATCTTCACAAACCCTATATCCAACAGAGGGCTAATATCCAATGTATACAAAGAACTCAAGAAGTTAGACCTCAGGAAACTACATAACCCTATCCAAAAATGGGGTACAGAGCTAAACAAAGACTTTTCACCTGAAGAAATTCAGATGGCTGAGAAACACCTTTAAAAATGTTCAATATCATTAGACATTAGAGAAATGCAAATCAAAACAACCCTGAGATTTCACCTCACACCAGTCAGAATGGCTAAGATTAAAAACTCAGGAGACATCAGGTGTTGGCGAGGATGTGGAGAAAGAGGAACACTCCTCCACTGCTGGTGGGACTGCAAGCTGGTACAACCACTCTGGAAATCAGTCTGGCAGTTTCTCAGAAAAATGGACATGATACTTCTGGAGGACCCAGCCATACCACTCCTGGGCATATACCCAGAAGTTTCCCCAGCATGCAATAAGGATACATGCTCCACTATGTTCTTAGCAGCTTTATTTATAATAGCCAGAAGGTGAAAAGAAACCAGATGTCCCTCAACGGAGGAATGGATACAAAAAATGTGGTATATATACACACTGGAGTACTATTCAGCCATTAGAAACAATGAATTCATGAAATTCTTAGAGAAATGGATGGAGCTGGAGAACATCATAATAAGTGAAGTAACCCAGTCTCAAAAGAATACCCATGATATGTACTCACTGATAAGTGGATATGAGCCTAGAATCTAGGGACACCAAAGACACAATCCACATCTCAAATGATATCCGACAATAAGGAAGGAGTGGACACTGATGCTGGAAAGGATCAAAACATCAGTTTAGGGGAATACCAGAACAGGGAAGTGGGAAGGGTTGGATGGGGGAACAGGGGGAGGGAAAGAGCATGTGGGACCTTTGGGGGATGGGGAACCAGAAAAATGGATATGAACTGTAAATATAGAATATATCCTATAAAAATTTAAAAAAAGAAAAAGAAGTGGAGACATTTTTTGACAAAACTGAAGTTTTCATATAACATATTACAGATAAGGTAAGGGAAATTCATAGGATAAATATAAAAATTGAAAATTTTTGTGGTAATTTTTACAGATAAAATAGTAGGCATACAAATACTATTTGAATGAAATCAAAAAATGAAGTGGAGGCCGGACGGTGGTGGTGCACGCCTTTAATCTTAGCACATGGGAGGCAGAGGCAGGCAGATTTCTGAATTCGAGGCCAGCCTAGTCTACAGAGTGAGTTCCAGAATAGCCAGGGCTACACAGAGAAACCCTGTCTCAAAAAAATCAAAAAAAATGAAGTGGAGACATTTTTTTAAATTGAAAAATTTCCTCTAAAATATCTATGAAAAAAATTGAAGATAACTTAGGATAATTTATAAAATTGAAGATTTTTTGAAAAAACATAAATACAATGATAGAAATATATTTAGAATATAATTGATGGAGGAAGTGGAGAGATTTTCATATAAAACTGAAGAATTAATACAGCATATGTAAGTTAAAATGAGGATATCATAAGGTATTTTTAAAATTAATGATTTTGGGAAAAATACTCAGATACAATGATAGTCATAGAAAACAATTAGAATCAAACTGAAAAACTAAGTGGAGACATTTTCTGATAAAACTGAAGATTTTCATCTAACAAAAGCATAATAAAATTAAATATTACTAGTGTATTTTATAAAATTGAAGATTTATCTGGACAAAACTGAGATACAATAATAGGCATAAAAATTAGAATGTAACTAAAACAGACGAGGAGACATTTTCATATAAAATTGAAGATTTTCATCTAATATATGTATAATTTAAATGAGGATAACATAACATAATTTAAAAAATTGTATATTTTTTAAAAAAACCTCAGATACGTTGTTAGGCATATAAATACAATTAGAATGTAAGTGAAAAGGTAAATGGAGACATTTTTGTAAAGTAATGATTTTCCTTTAACATATGTATGTTTAAATTGAGGACAACATAAGATAATGTATAAAATTGAAGATTTTTTTTGAAAAAAAAACCTCAAATACAATGATAGCCATACAAATATAATTAGAATACAATGGAAAAAGGAAGTGGAGACATTTCATGATAGAACTGAAGATTTCCATCTAAAATATGCATAATAAAATTGAGAATTACATAGGCTATCTGATCAAATTGGAGATTTTTTTGGAAAAATCTCACATACAATGATAGGCATACAAATAGAATTATCAGATAATTGAAAAGGAAGTGTAGACATTTTCTGATAAAACTAAAGATTTCATATAACATATTTCTGATAAAGTAAGGGAAATTCACAGGTAAAAATTAAAAATTGAAAAATTTTGTGATAATTTTTAGAAACAATCTTAAGCAGACAAATACAGTTAGAATGGAATTGAAAAAGGAAGGGGAGCCATTTTCCTATAACACTGAAGATTTTCTTCTAACATATGTGTGATAATATTGAGGAAAACAGGATAATTTATAAAATTGATAATATTTTTTGCAAAAAAACTCAGATACAATAATTTTTTTTGCAAAAAACTCAGATACAATGATAAGCTTACAAATCCAATTAGAATTCAATTGAAAAAGAAGACAAGACATTTTCTCATATAACTGAAGATTTTCATTTAACATATGTACGATAAAATTGAGGATTACATAGGATAACTGATAAAATTGAAGATATTCTCTAGAAAAGTTTCAGACACAATGATAGGCATACAAATACAATTAGAATATAATTGAAAACAGAGGTGGAGACACTTTTGTATACAACTGAAGATTTTCATCTAACATATGTATGATAAAATTGAGGATAACAGAGGATAATTTTTAACTCTGAAGATATTTTTGCAAACAATATCTCAGATTGAATGATAACCATACAAATACAATTAGAATACAATTGAAAAGGACTAGGAGACATATTCTGTGAATTCTGAATGTTTACATCTAACTTACAGATGATAAAATGGATGATAACATGAAAATTGAAAAAATTGAAGATTTTTGTGATAAAATCTCAGATACAATGAAAGGCATACAAATACAAATATAAATAACTGAAAAAGAAAGTGGAGACATTTTCTGATAAAACTGAAGATTTTAGTATAACCCTTATTATTAAATTATGGAAATTCATGTGAAATATGAAGATTTGAAGACGTTTGTGGTAATTTTCACAAATACAATGGTAGGCATATAAATAAATAATAATATAGTTGAAAAAGTAAGTGAAGATATTTTCTAATAAATCTGAGGACTTTTGCATAACATATATCTGCTAAAATTATGGAAATTCATAAGAAAAGTGCAAAATTTGAAGATTTTTGTGGTAATTTTTACAGATACAATGATAGGCTTACAAACACAATTAGAATGTAATTAAACAAAAGGAATAGAGACATTTTCTGATAAAACTGAAGATTTCCTCCTAACATGTGTATGTTAAAATTGAGGATTACATAAGCTAATTTATAAAATTGAAGATATTTTGGAAAAAAATCAGACACAAGGATATCTGTAAAAACATATTTAGGATATAAATTAAGGAGGCAAAGCAGAAATTTTCCTATAAAACTGAAGATTTTCCTCTAACATATGTATGATTAAATCGAGGACAACTTACGATAATTTATAAAATTGAAGATATTTTGAAAAAAATTTCAGATGCAATGATGAGCATACAAATACAATTAGAATAAACATGGAAAACCAAGTGAAGATATTTTCTGATAAACTGAAAATTTTCATATAGCATATGTATGATAAAATTGAGGATTACATAGGATAAATGATAGAATTGAAATTTATTCAGAAAAAACTCAGATACAATGATAGGTTTACAAATACAATTAGAGTAAAATTTAAAAAGGAAGTGGATACACATTTTGTTAATTCTGAAGATTTACATTTAACTTATATATGATTAAATAGATGATAATTAGGATATATGAAAATTGAAGATATTTTTGATAAAATCTCAGATACAATACAAGGCATACAAATACAATTAAAATATAAGTGAAAAAGAAAGGGGAGACATTTTCTGATAAAACTGAAGATTTTTATATAACATTTCTGGTTAAATTATGGAAATTCATGTGCAAATGTTAATAATTGAAGAATTTTGTGCTAATTTTCACAGTTAAAATGGTAGGCATACAAATAAAATAATAATATAGTTTAAAAAGGAAGTAGAGATATTTTTCTGATAAATCTGAAGAAGATTGCAAAACATATATCTGATAAAATAACAGAAATACATAGGAAAACTGTAAAATTTGAAGATTTTTGTGGTAATTTTCACAGATACAATGATTGGCTCACAAATATAATTTAAATGTAATTGAAAAAAGGAATAGAGACATTTTCTGATTAAACTGAAAATTTTCATCTAACATATGTATGTTAAAATTGAGGAATACATGAGATAACTTATAAAATTGAAGATATTTTGGAAAACAAAACTCAGATACAAGGATAGGCATACAAATAAAACTTGAGTATTATTGAAAAAGGAAGAGGAGACATTCGCATAAAGAACTGAAGACTTTTATCTAACCTATGTATGAGAAAATTGAGGATTACAAAAGTTAATTTATAAAGTTGAAAATTTATTTGGAAAATAACTCAGATCCAATGGTTGGCATAAAAATAAAATTAGAATATAAATGAAAATGGAAGTGGAGATATTTTCTGATAGAACTGAAGATTTTCATCTAAAATATGCATGATAAAATTGAGGATTACAGAGGGTAATTTATAAAAATGAACATTTATTCAGACCAAACTCAGATACAATGATAGGCAGACAAATACAATTAGAATACAATTGAAAAATTAGTGAAGACATATTCTGTTAATTCTAAAGATAACTGATAAAATTGAAGATTTTTTTTGGAAAAAAACTTAAGAACAATGAGAGGCATACAAATAGAATTATCACATAAAGGAAAAAGAAGTGGAGACATTTTCTGACAAAACTGAAGATTTAGTGTAACATATTACTGATAAAGTAAGGCCTATTCATAGGAAAAATTTAAAATTGAATTTTCTATGGCAATTTTCACCAATGCAATGATAGGCATACAAATAAAATTAGAATGTAATTGAAAAATGATGTACAGACATTTTAGTTTAAAATTGAAAAATTTCCTCTAACATATTTATGATGAAATTGAGGATAATTTAAGATAATTTATAAAATTGAAGATTTAAAAAAAAACTCAGGTAAAATGATAGGTATACAAATACATTTAGAATATAATTGAAGGAAGAAGTGGAGAAATTTTCATAAACAACTGCAGATTTTCCTATAACATCGTATAAAAAATTGAGGATTTCATAAGGTAATTTATAAAATTAAAGATTATTTGCAACAAAATGCTCTGGTACAATTATAGGCTTAGAAATTCAATTAGAATACAATTGGAAAACGAAGTGGAGACATTTTCTGTTAAAATTGAAGATTTTCATCTAACATATATATGATAAAATAGAGGATTACTATGGTAATTTATAAAATTAAAGATTTATTTGTACAAAACTCTGATAAAATGATAGGCATAAAATACAATTAGAATATAACTCAAACAGACATGGAGACGTTTTGATATAAAACTGAAGATTTTCATCTAATATATATATATATATATGTATATATATATACATACATATATATATTATTTATATCCTAGGATAATTTAGAAAATTGAATATTTTTAAAAAAACACAGATACAACAAAGGCATATAAATACAATTAGAATGTAATTTAAAGAGGAGTTAGAGACATTTTTGTAAAGAATTGAAGATTTTCATCCAATATATGATAAAATTGAGGATAACATAATATATAAAATTGAAGATATTTTTTGAAGAAAACTTAAATAAAATTATAGCCATACAAATATAATTAGAATTCAATTGAAAAAGGAAGTGGAAATATTTTATGAGAGAACTGAAGTTTTTCATCAAAAATATGCATGATAAAATTGATGATAACATAGGAAATCTGATAAAATTGAAGATTTTTTTGTAAAAATCTGAGATACAGTGATAGGCATACAAAAACAATTAGAATACAATTGAAAAAGGAACAGGACACATTTTCTGATAGATCTTAAGATTTTTATCTAATATATGTACGAGAAAATTGAGGATTACATAGGATAACTGATAAAATCAAAGAGTTCCTTGGGAAAATCTCAGATACAATCATAGGCCTACAAATACAATTATCACATAATTAAAAAAGGAAGTGGAGACATTTTCTGATGAAACTGAAGATTTTGTATAACATATTTCTATAAAATAAGGGTAATTCATAGGAAAATTTGAAAATTGAAGATTTTTGTGGTAATTTTGACAAATAAAATAGTAAGCATACACATAAAATTAGAATGTAATTGACAAAGGAATTGGAGCCATTTTCCTATAAAACTGAAGATTTTCCTCTAACAAATGTATGATAAAATTGAGGAAAACTTAGGATAATTTTTAAAATTGCTATTTTTATAAAAAAACCCCTCAGATACAATGATAAGCTTACAAATACTAAGAGAATTCAATTGAAAAAGGAAGATGAGACATTTTCTCATAAATCTGAAAATTTTCATTTAACATATGTATGATAAAATTGAGGATTACAAAGGATAACTGATAAAATTCAAGATTTTCTTTAGAAAATCTCAGATACAATGATAGGCATACAAATACAATTAGAATATAATTGACAAAGGAGGTGGAGACATTTTTGTATAAAACTGAAGATTTTCATCTAATATGAGTATGATAAAATTGAGGATAACATAAGCTAATATTTAAATCTGAAGATATTTTTGAAAAAGAAAACTCAGATGCAATGATCAGCATACAAATACAATTAGAATAGAAATTAAAAAGGACATGGAGAGATATTCTTTTAATTCTGAAGCTTTACATATAACTTATGCATGATAAAATGGATGATAACATAGGAAAATTGATAAAATTGAAGAAATTTGTGATAAAATCTCAGATATAATGAAAGGCATACAAGTACAACAATAAATAAGTGGAAAAGTAAGTGGAGACAATTTCTGATAAAACTGCAGATTTTGTATAACATTTCTGATTAAATTATGGAAATTCATGTGAAAATGTTAAAATTTGAAGAGTTTTATGGTAATTTTCACAGATACAATGGTAGGCATACAAATAAATATTAATAAAGTTGACTACGGAACTGGAGGTATTTTCTGATTAATTTCAAGAATTTTGTATAACATATATCTGATAAAATTATGGAAATTCATAAACTAAAATTTGAAGATTTTTGTGGAAATTATCACAGATAGAATGATAGACTTACAAACACAATTATAAAGTAATTGAAAAGAGGAATAGAGACATTTTCTGATAAAACTGAAGATTTCATCTAGCATATGTATGTTAAAATTGATAAGATTGAAGATTTATTTTGACAAAACTCAGGTATGATAATAGGCATAAAAAAGCAATCAGAATATAACTAAAAGAGACATGGAGACACTTTCCAATAAAACTGAAGATTTTCATCTAATATATGTATGATAATAATGAGGATAACATAACATAATTTATAAAATTGAATATTTAAAAAAACCCTCAGATACATTGATCGGTATATAAATACAATTAGAATGTAACTGAAAAAGGAAATGGAGATATTTTCATAAGTAATGAAGATTTTCATCTAACATATGTATCATAAAATTGAGGATAACATGAGATAATGTATAAAATTGAAGATTTTTTTAAAAAACCTCAAATACAATGATAGCCATAAAAATATAATTAGAATTCAATTGAAAAAGGAAGAGGAGACATTTTATTATAGAACTGAAGATTTTCATCTAAAATATGCATGATAAAATTGAGTATTACATAGGATATCTGAAAAAATTGAAGATTTTCTTTGAAAAAACTCAGATACAATGATAAGCATACAAATAAATTTATCACTTAATGGAAAAAGGAAGTGGAGACATTTTCTGATGAAACTGAAGATTTCGTATACCCTATTTCATATAAAATAAGGAGAATTCATATGAAAAATTTAAAAATTTAAGATTTCTATGGCGATTTTCACAGTTACGATGGTATACATACAGATACAATTAGAATGTAATTGCAATAAGAAGTGGAGACCTTTTCCTCTAAAACTGAAGATTTGCCTCTAACAAGTTTTATAAAATTGAGGATAACTTAATTCATGAAATTAAAGATTTTTTTTGCAAAAAACTCAGAGGCAATGATAAACATACAAATACAATTAGAATACAATTGAAAAAGGATGAGGAGACATTGTCTGATAAAACAGAAAATATTTAACATATGTGTGGGACAATTAAGAATTACATAGGATAATTGACAAAATTGAAGATTTATTCAGAAGAAAAAGAAAAGGGTTTTAAAACAGGCAAATGTTTACAGCCTCCAAGAGCTTCTTTAAGAAAGGATGAAAAATAAGAGAGAAAGAGAGTAGGAAAATGGATGTAATTCCATAACAAGCATGCTTTCTTTTCTGTGTTTGTCCTCGGGTGCATACCATTTCTACATGTTCATGTCCTGTGTTTGTGTGAACTGTCCTATTCGTGACGTTGTATGAATGACTGTAATTGTTTCATGTTAAAAGAAAAAATTAGTAGAAATTTCATCTGTTGGCAGTCTCTTAATGTAGCCATGGTTCACAGCAGAGGTTGATTTAAGGAATACCGTGTTCAGCTAGAAGTCAAAGTTGAGAGAAAGATGCTTTTAAAAGGGCCTGCAGATATAAGTCTAGGACAAGTGAATTAAAGGTTGTGTCTCCTAAAGGAAAATCTCTACAATTGTGGTTTTTGGTTCAAAGTGCTTTTTGTTCTCTTGAAATTGCAGCTAGAAAAAGGAAAATTGGTTCAAGTTTATGAGATCCATGTAGTCGTTTTATTCTTATTTATAATTGGTCTTAAAGGTATAAATATATTTTACATGTCTCGACTATAGAAAATTGGCTTATAAGTCATTGGACATAATTTAAAAGGTATAATGTTAAGAGAAATTTGGTTTGGCCAGCGACACGTGGCTTAGTGTGGCACAAGCTTTGTTCACCTTTTTTGTAGTTGGTCTTAAAAATATAAATATGTTCTTCATGTTTTGACTACAGAGTATTGGCTTATGAATTATTATGCATGATTTAAATGGTATAGAGTTGACAATAAGAGAGTTGGGAGCTAATCGCTCGAGGTTACCGCCATCTTGAACACATGGCATGTTGAGACTCAGAGAATGCAGGTCTCTGGGATGCTTCTAAATTGGCATGGTGTTTGGTGTAAATCTTAACCTAGAACTTAGACTTACAAGGAATTAGATTTAAAATAATGTCTTTTCAATTAGTTATACTGTCATACACTTAAACATAAGAACAGGCAGACTAACCTTACAGTATAAAAGTAATGCATTTGCCATTGATTTTAAGGAAGGTGGATTGTTTAAAATTGGGTTTTACTTCCAAAGTTGTAAGTTAAGCTCTAATATTGCTAGAGAAAATTAAGTTACCATAAAATTGCCAGTATGCCTGTGGCTGCAATTTGTAGCATGGTTAAAGACCCATGATTCTTACTATATGTCATAATTAATATAATTTTAAGAGTGATAAAGGTTAGAAATAGCTGTGCCCAATATGAGCTTATTGTAACTTTTCAGTGGTAGGAGCAAAATTTAATTCTTGAAGATTAAAAAGGAGATCTTAGTGGAAATTTGATATCAAACAGGTTTTTAATTCTGAGACCTGTGATGTCATATAGGCGACAGTTAGCACTGCAAGTATAGGCCTGTTATCAAGGCAATGGCCTCCATATACCCAGAATTCAATGGGCCTATCTTTTTACCTGAAATTTACATTACCACCCATATATAATGGGTAGCGTTTATTCCCTGCTCTCTTCTTTCCTTCCATCCCTGCCTTCTTCTGGCCCTCTCTACCTTTACCCCATCTTAAATAAAGCCACATGGAACTGTCTGGTGAGGTCTGGTCACTCATTGCAGCCCACACCTCTGCCACTTCTCCACCATGGCCCGCGGCCCACATGGCAGGCATACAGATGACTCGTGTAGGCTGCAGGTCACAGAACTGCATGGAAAAGCCAACACAGGTTCCTTTGACTACTAAAAGCAATGGAGTAACATCTTTCCAAAAACCCTGAAATTACAAGTTCCTTTTGTTTGCTCTTCAACCCTCATGTCCTTGCAATACAGGTGGGTTTGCCTCTGGCCTTAGACAATAGGCTCAGATTAGAAGATATTTACATTTGAGGAACCTCATGATTTGTCCTTGCAAACTGGTGGGTGTTGAAAAAAATTTACATTTGAGTTAATACAAAGCTTAGACTTTCCTCAGTGGAAGTTTGTGAGGAATTGATTTTATCTTGCAGACCCTTTCTAGGGAGTGTTTAGCCAAAACAACATTTTTGACTCAATTCAGGTGTGGTTCAAAATGCAGTTCAAATTTATGAAAGAATACTAAGGCTATGTAGAACTTATAAAGGCATTAAAATTTGGCCTGCCTACTCCATAAAAAATTATTATAGGTTTAAAGGGTTGTTTTCTGCTTTACATTCTGATAATTATAAAGGCATTTGCTTCTATGGGCTAACTTTAAAGAAACAAAGCAATATCATTAGAAGGATTTACCTGGTACAATGGCTGATAGCCTTATTTTATGTGAAAGTTTTTTTTTTCTCATTACGAGAAGCTAGGATCTTAGATTTTTCAGAGTATAATGTTCATGGAATGTTTGTTACAGGCCTTTTCTTTAACAATTGGGCTTTTAAATTTTTAAGTAAGTGATTTTCAAAGGTTGGTAGGATATATTAATTGGCTTATCTTATAGTAACCTCAACTAAAGCTTGCCACCGGATGCATTATAAATGGATGATAACATAGGAAAATTGATAAAATTGAAGATTTTTGTGATAAAATCTGATACAATGAAAGGCATACAAATACAACTACAAATAAGTGAAAAATAAAGTGCAGACTTTTTCTGATAAAATGAATATTTTAGTATAACCTTTCTGATTAAATTATGGAAATTCATGTGCAAATGTTAAAATTCAAAGATTTTTTGTGGTAATTTTCACAGTCACAATGGGAGGCATACAAATAAGTATGAATATAGTTGAAAAAGGAAGTAGAGATATTTTCTGATAAATCTGAAGAATTTTGCAAAACATATATCTGATAAAATTAAGGAAATTCATAAGAAAACTGTAAAATTTGAAGATTTTTGTGGCAATTTTCACAGATACAATGGTAAGCATACCAATATAATTAGAATGTAATTGAAAGCAGAAGTGGAACCATTTTCCTATAAAACCGAAGATTTTCTTCTGACATAAGTTTGATAAAATTGAGAAATACTTAGGATAGTTTATAAAATGATTTTTTTTGCAAAAAACTCAGATACAGTGATAGGCATACAAATATAATTTGAATACATTTGAAATAGGACTTGGAGACATATCTGTTAATTCTGAAGCTTTACATCTCACTTTGTATGATAAAGTGGATGACAACATAAGAAAATTGATAAAATTAAAGATTTTCTGAAAAAAATCTCAGATAAAATGAAAGGAATAAAAATATATATTCATATAAATGAAAAAAAGACACATTTTCTGATAAAACTGAAGATTTTTGTGTAACATTTCTGAAAAATTATGGAAATTCATGTGAAAATGTTAAAATTTGAAAATTTTTGTGGAAATTTTCATAGATACAATGGTAGGCATACAAATAAATAATAATATAGTTGAAAAAATAAGTGGAGATATTTTCTGATAAATCTGAGGAATTTTGCATAACATATATGTGATAAAATTATGGAAAATCATATCAAAACTGTAAAACTTGATTTTTTTTTTGGTAATTTTCACAGATAAAATGATAGGCTAACAAACACAATTAGAATGTAATTGACAATAGGAATAGAGACATTTTCTGATAAAATTGAAGATTTTGTATAACATTTTGTGTAATATAAGGGAAAGTCATAGGAAAAATTTAAAAATTGAAGATTTTTGAGGTAATTTTCACAGATACAGTGGTAAGCATACAAATACAATTAGAATGTAATTGAAAAAGATAGTGGAGCCATTTTCCTACAAAACTGAAGAAAATCCTCTCTCTAACATATGTATGGTAAAATTGAGGATAACATAAGATAATTTATAAATTGAAGATTTTTTTGAAAATAAAGTCAGATACAATGATAAGCATACAAGTACCATTAGAATACAATTGAAAAAGGAAGACGAAACATATCTGATAAAACTGAAGATTTTATCTAACATATGTATGGTAAAATTGAGGATTACATAAGATAATTGATAAAATTGAAGATTTATTGAGACAAAAACTCGGATACAATGATAGATATACTAATACAATTAAAATACAATTGAAAATGGAAGTGTAGACATATTCTGTTAATTCTAAGCATTTATATCTAACTTATATATGATAAAATGGATGATAACATAGCAAAATTGATAAAACTGAAGATTTTTTGATAAAATCTCACATTCAGTAAAAGGCATACAAATACAATAAGATTTTAAGTGAAAAAGAAAGTGGAGACATTTTCTGAAAAAACTGAAGATTTTACTATAATATTTTGATAAAATTATTTTCATTTATGAGAAAATATTAAAATTTGAAAATTTTTGTGCGAATTTTCACAGATACATTGGCAGGTACACAAATAAATATTAATATATTTAAAAATGAAGTCGATATATTCTAATAAATCTGAAGAATTTTGCATAACACATATCTGACAAAATTATGGAACTTCATTGGAAAACTGTAAATGTTGTTCATTTTTGTTGTAATTTTCACAGATACAATGATAGGCTTGCAAACAGAATTAGAATGTAATTGAAAAAAGGAATTGAGATATTTTCTGATAAAACAAGATTTTCATCTAACATGAATGTTAAAATTGAGGATTACAAAAGATAATTTATAAAATTGAAGATATTTTGGAAAACAAAAACTCAGATACAAGGATAGGCATACAAATACAAGTAGAATATTATTGAAAAAGGAAGAGGACACATTTTTGTAAAGAACTGAAGATAGTCATCTAACATATGTATGACAAACTTTAGGATTACATAAGATAATTGATAAAATTGAAGATTTACTTGAAAAAACCTCAGATACAATGATCTGCATACAAATACATTTTGAATATAATTGAAAAGGGAAGTGGAGATATTTTCTGATAGAAGTGAAGATTTTCATCTAAAATATGCATGAAAAATTGATTACACAAAATTACTGATATAATTTTAGATTTAAAAAAAATTCTCAGATACAATGATAGACATCCAAATATAACTAGAATATTATTGAAAAGAGAAGCAGAGACATTCTCTGGTATAACTGAAGATTTTAATCTAACATATTTATAATAAAATTGAGGATTACATATGATAACTTATAAAATTGAAGATTTTTTAAAAAAAAACTCAAATACAATGAGACATACAAATAGAATTGTCACATAATTGAAAATGAAGTGGAGACATTTTCTGACAAAACTGAAGATTTTGTGTAATATATTACTGGTAAGGTAATATTCATAGGATATTCATAGGAAAAAATTAAAAATTGGAATTTTTCTGGCAATTTTCACAAATACAATGATAGGTATAGAAATAAAATTAGAATTTAATCAAACAAGGAAGTGGAGACATTTTCATTTAAAATTGAAAATTTTCCTCTAACATATCTACGATAAAATTGAGGATAACAAGATAATTTATAAAACTGAAGGTTTTTTTTGAAAAAACTCAAATAAAATAATAGGCATACAAATACATTTAGAATATAATTGAAAGAGGAAGTGGAGACATTTTCATATACAACTGAAGATTTTCATATAACATACGTAAGATAAATTTAAAATGTCATACGGTAATTTATAAAATTAAAGATTATTTGGAACAAAAACTCAGATACAATGATAGGCATAGAAATACAACTAGAATACAATTGAAAAACGGAGTGGAAACATTTTCTTATAAAACTGAAGATTTTCATCTAATATATGTGTGATAAAATAGGGGATGACTAGGGTAATTGATAAAATTAAAGATTTATTTGTACAAAACTCAGATACAATGATAGGCATAAAAATACAATTAAAATATAACTCAAACAGACGTGGAGACATTTTCATATAAAACTGAAGATTTTCATCTAATGTAAGTATAATAAAAATGAGGATAACATAAGATAATTTATAACAGAATATTTTTTAAAAGAACACAGACACAACGATAGGCATATAAATACAATTAAAATGTAATTGAAAGAAGAAGTGGAGACATTCTCATAAAGAATTGAAGATTTTCATCATATGTATGATAAAATTGAGGATAACCTAAGAAAATGTAAAAATTGCAGAATTTTATGGTAAAACTCAAATACAATGAAAGCCATAAAAAATACAATTAGAATTCAATTTAAAAAGGAAGTGGAGACATTTTATGATAGAACTGAAAAATTTCATCTAAAATATGCTTGATGAAATTGAGGATTACATAGGATATCTGATCAAATTAAAGTTTTTTTTGAAAAATACTCAGATACAATCATAGGCATCAAAATATTATTAGAATATAATTGAGAGGGGAAGTGGAGACATTTTCTGGTAGAACTGAAAATTTTAATCTAAGATATGTATCATAAAATTGAGGATAACATATGATAACTGATAAAATTGAAGGTTTTTTTGGAAAAAATGAGACACAGATAGGAATACAAATATAATTATCACATATTGAAAATGAAGTGGAGACAGTTTCTGAGAAAACTGAAGATTTTGTATAACATATTACTGATAAAGTAAGGAAAATTCAGGGAAAAATTTAAAAATTGAATTTTTTTGTGGTACTTTTTACAGATACTATAGTTGACATACAAATACTATTAGAATGCAATCTAAAAATGAAGTGGAGACATTTTTATTTAAAATTGAACATTTTCCTCTAAAAATATCTATGATAAAATTGAGGACAACTTAAGATAATTGATAAAACAGAAGATTTTTTTTAAAAACAAAATTTAGATACAAGGATAGGCATAAAAATACATTTAGAAATTAATTGAAGGAGGAAGTGTAGACAATTTCATATACAGCTGAAGATTTTCATATAACATATGTATGATAAAATGAGGATATCATAAGGATATTTATAAAATTAAAGATATTTGGAAAAACACTCAAATACAATGATGGGCATAGAAAAACACTTAGAATACAAATGCAGGGTCCCCATCTGGCACAGAGCCCATGACTAGTTGGGACCCAGGAACAGCTGCTCTGCACTGATCGCTGCCTGGTGGCCTTGAGTCTCCAGAGATCACAAATTCTAGATATCTCGGGTACCTGGTTCAGCTCACCTAGTCCAACAGCTGCCAGAATGCAGGCTGTGGCCTCAGGGAGTGGGGAGTGCTGATAATTTATTAAAAATTGAAATTTTTCCTCTAAAATATCTATGATAAATTGAAGATAAATTAAGGTAAATTATAAAATTGAAGATTTTTTTTTGAAAAAAACATCAGATACAATGATAGGCATACAAATACTTTTAGAATATAATTGAAGGACAATGTGGAGAAATTTTCATATCAAACTGAAGATTTTCATATAACATGCATAGGAATAAAATGAGGATATCATAAGGTAATTTATAAAATTAAAGATATTTTTCGAAAAACACTCAGATCCAATAATAGGCATAAAAATACAGTTAGAATACAACTGAAAAATGAAGTATAGACATTTTCTGATAAAACTGAAGATTTTCATCTAACATATTTATGATAAAATAAAGGATTACTATGGTAATTGATAAAATTGAAAATTTATTTGATCAAAACTCAGACACAATGATAGGCATAAAAATACAATTTGAATATAAATACGAGATGTGGAACCATTTGCATATAAAACTAAAGATTTTCATCTCATATATGTATGATAAAAATGAGGATAACAACATAATTTATAAAATTGAAAATTTTAAAAATACTCAGATATATTGATAGGCATATAAATACATTTAGTTTGTAATTATAAAAGTAAATGAAGACAGTTTCATACATTAATGAAAATTTTCATTTAACATATATATGATAAAATTGAGGATAACATAAGATAATGTATAAAATTGAAGATTTTTTTGAAAAAAAACTCAAATATATTGATAGCCATACAAATATAATTAAAATTCAATTGAAACAGGAAGTGGAGACATTTTATGATAGAACTGAAGATTTTCATCTAAAACATGCATGATAAGATTGAAGATTTTTTTGGAAAAATCTCACATACAATGCTAGGCAAACAAATAGAATTATCAGATAAATGAAAAGAACGTGGAGTCATTTTCTGATAATACTAAACATATTTCTGATAAAGTAAGGGCAATTCATAGGAAAATTTTGAAAATTGAAGATTTTTTCGAATTTTCAGATACAATGGTAAACATACAAATTTAATTAGAACATAATTGAAAAAGGAGGTGGAGACATTTTCTTATAATACTGAAGATTTTCGTCTAACATGTACGCTAAAATTGAGGACAACTTAGGATATTTTATAAAATTGATTTTTTTTGCAAAAAACACAGATAAATTGATAAGCTTACATATGCTATTTGAAATCAATTTAAAAAGAAGATGAGATTTTTTCTCATAAAACTGAAGATTTTCATTTAACATATGTATGATAAAATTGAGGTTACCTAAGATAACTGATTAATTGAAATTATTCTCCAGAAAAATCTCAGAATCAATGATAGGAATACAAATAAAATTAGAATATAATTGAAAAGGAGGTGGAGACATATTTGTATAAAACTGAAGATTTTCATCTGACATGTTTTACAAAATTGAGGATAACATAAGATAATTTTTAAATCTGAAGATAATTTTGAAAAAGAAAGCTCACTTAGAATGATAGGCATATAAATTAAATTAGAATACAATTGAAAAGGGACCTGGTCACATTTTGTGATAGAACTGAAGATTTTTGTCTAACATATGTATGATAAAATTGAGGATTACATAGGATAACTGATAAAATTGAAGATTTTCTTTGAAAAATCTCTGATACAATTATAGACATACAAATACAATTATCATAAAATTGAAAAAGGAAGTAGAGACATTATCTGAATAAACTGAAGATTTCATATAACCTATTCATATAAAATAAGGGAAATTCATAGGAAAAAATTAAAAATTGAAGATTTTTTGGTAATTTTCACATATACAATGGTATGCATAAAAATACAATTAGAATGTAATTGCAAAAAGGAGTGGAGACATTTTCCTATAAAACTGAAAATTTTCCTCGAGCATATGATAAAATTGATGATAACTTAAGGTAATTTATGAAACTGAAGATTTTTTGAAAAGAAACTCAGATGCAATGATAAGCATACAAATACCTTTAGAATACAATTGAAAAGGAAGAGGAGATATTTTCTGATAAAATAAAGATTTTTATCTAACATATGTATGATAAAATTGTGAATTAAATAACATAATTGATAAATTGAAGATTTATTCAGAAAAAACTCAGATAAAATGATAGGCTTACACATACAATTAGAATACAATTGAAAAAGGATGTGGAGAAATGTTTTGTTAATTATGAAGATTTACATCTAACTTATGTATGATAAAATGGATGATAACATAGGAAAATTGATAAAATTGAAGATTTTGTGATAAAATCTCAGATACAATGAAAGATATAAAATACAACTATAAAAAAGTGAAAAAGAAAGTGGAGAAATTTTCTGATAAAACTGAAGATTTTTGCATAATATTTGTGATTAAATTATGGAAATTCATGTGAAAATGTTAAAATTTGAAGATTTTTGTAGTAATTTTCACAGATAAACTGGTAGGCATATAAATAAATAATAATATAGTTAAAAAAGGAAGTGGCTATTTTCTGATAAATCTAACGAATTTTCCATTACACATATCTGATAGAATGATGGAAATTCATAGGAAAACTGTAAAATTTGAATTTTTTGTGATAATTTTCACATATAAAATGATAGGCTTAAAAACAGAATTAGAATGTAATTTAAAAAAATAGAGAAATTTTCTGATAAATCTGAAGATTTTCATCTAACATATGTATGATAAAATTGAGGATAACAAGTTGATTTAAAAATTGAAGATATTTTGGAAAACAAAAACTCAGATAGAAGGAAAGGCATACAAATACACCTAGAGTAATGTTGAAAAAGTAAGAGGACACATTTCTGTAAAGAACTGAATATTTTCATCTAACATAGGTATGATAAAATTGAGGATTACATAATGTATTTGATAAAATTTAAGATATATTTGGAAAAATACTCAGAAACAATGATCTGCATACAAATACAATTAGAATATAATTAAAAGGGAAGTGCGGACATTTTATAATAGAAGATTTTCATCTAAAATGTGCATGATAAAATTGAGGATTATATAGGATATCTGATAAAATTGAAGATTTTTTTGGAAAAATCTCACATACAATGATAGGCATACAAATATTATCAGATAATTGAAAAGCAATGGAGACATTTTATGATAAAACTAAAGATTTCGTAAAACATGTTTCTGATAAAGTAAGGGAAATTCATAGAAAAAAATTAAAATGAAGATTTTTTGTTGTAATTTTCACAGATACAATGGTAAGCATACAAATAGAATTATAATGTAATTGAAAAAGGAAGTGGAGAGATTTTCCTATAAAACTGAAAAGTTTCCTCTAGCAAAAGTGTGATAAAATTGAGGAAACCTTAGGATAATTTATAAAATTGATGATTTTTATACAAAAGAAAGTCATTTCAATGATAAGCATACAAATACACTTAGAATACAATTGAAAATGGAGGAAGAGACCCTGATAAAACTGAAGATTTTTATCTAACGTATATATGATAAAGTTGAAAATTACATAGGATAATTGATAAAATTGAAGATTTATTCAGAAAAAAACTCTGATACAATGATATCCATACAAAACCAATTAGAATACAATTGACAAAGGACCTGGAGACATACTCTGTTAATTCTGACCATTTACATCTAACATATAGATGATAAAATGGATGCTAACATAGGAAAATAGATAAAAATGAAGATTTTTTTGATAAAATCTCAGATAAAATGAAAGGCATAAATATACAACTGTAAATAGGTGAAAAAGAAATTTGAGACATTTTATGATAAAACTGAAGATTTTTTATAACATTTCTGATTAAATTATGGAAATTCATGTGAAAATGTTAAAATTTGAAGATTTTTGTGGTAATTTTCACAGATACAATGGTAGGCATACAAATACAATTAGAATACATTTGAAAAAGGAGAAAGAAACATGTTCTGTTAATTCTGAAGCTTTATATCTAACTTATGGATGATAAAATGGATGATAAGAAAGGAAAACGGATAAAATTGAAGATTTTTGTCATAAAATCTCAGATACAATGAAAGGCATACAAATAAAACTATAAATAAGTGAAAAAGAAAATTGAGACATTTTCTGATAAAACTGAAGATTTTAGTATAACCTTTTTGATTAAATTATGGAAATTCGTTAGAAAATGTTAAAAGTTGAAGATTTCTGTGGTAATTTTCACAGATACAATGGTAGGCATACAAATAAATAATAATATAGTTGAAAAGGGAAGTGTAGATTCTATGATAAATCTGAGAAATTTTGCATAACATATATCTGAGAAAATTATGGAAATTCATAGGAAAACTGTAAAATTTGAAGATTTTTGTGGTTATTTTCACAGATACATGATATGCATACAAATAAATAATACTATAGTTGAAAAAGAAAGTGAGATATTTTCTGATAAATCTGAAAAATTTTGCATAACATATATCTGAAAAAATTATGAAAATTCATAGGAAAACTGTAAAATTTGAATTTTTGTGGTAATTTTCACAGATACAATGATAGGCTTACAAACACAATTAGAATGTAATTGAAAGAATGAATAGAGAGATTTTCTGTTAAAACTGCAGATTTTCATCTATCATATGTATGTTAAAATTGAGGATAACCTAAGGTCATTTATAAAATTGAAGATATTTTGGAAAACAAACACTCAGATACAAGGATAGGCATAGAAATACAACTTGAGAATTATTGAAAAATGAAGGACACATTTTTGTACAGAACTGAATATTTTCATCTAATTATGATAAAATTGAGGATAACTTAAGATAATTTATAAAATTGAAAATTTTTTGAAAAAAAACTCAGATTAAATGGTAGGTATACAAATACTTTTGCAATATAATTGAAGGAGGAAGTGGAGACATTTTCATATAAAACTGAAGATTTTCATATAACATACATATGATAAAATGAGGAAACCATAAGAAAATTGCTAAAATTAAAAATGTTTTGGAAAAACACTCAGATACAACGATAGGCTTAGAAATACAATTAGAATAGACTTGAAAAAAGAAGTGGAGATATTTTCTGATAAAAATGAAGATTTACATCTAATGTATGTATGTTAAAATTGAGGATAACATAAGAAAATTTATAAAATTGAAGATATTTTTTGAAAAAATTCAGATAAAAGGATAATCATACAAACACAACTAGAGTATTTTCAAAAAGGAAGAGGACACATTTTTTTAAAGAAATGAATACTTTCATCTAACAAATGTATCATAAAATGGAGGATGACATAAGATAATTGATAAATTGAAGATTTATTTGGAAAAATACTCAGAGTGATCTGCATACAAATACAATTAAATACAATTAAAATATAATTGAAAAGGGAAGTAGAGATATTTTATCAGATATATGTAAGGCATAATTCTTCAGATTTATCAGAAAATGTCACGCTTGGTGCAGCGGTAGTGGCAGGCCCCCATGTTGTAACCAGGACACAGCTGGAGAGGCCCAGGTAGACAGACTTCATCCGGGGCTACCGTCGTGGGGGGATCTGCTAGGCTCTTGCCACCAGGCAGGCCCAGCTCCTGTACGACAGGAACTTCAAGTCCTTGAAGAAAGAAATCGAAGAAGACCTCAGAAGATGGAAAAATATTTCTTGCTCCTGGATTGGCAGGATCAATATAGTAAAAATGGCCATCTTGCCAAAAGCAATCTACAGATTCAATGCAATCCCCATCAAAATCCCAACTCAATTCTTCATAGATCTAGAAAGAGCAATTCTCAAATTCATCTGGTGCAACAAAAAACCAAGGATAGCTAATACTATTCACAACAATAAAAGGACTTCTGGGGGAATCAATATCCCTGACCATAAGCAGTACCACAGAGATATTGTGTTAAAAACTGCATGGTATTGGTACAACAGGCAAGTAGATCAATGGAATAGGATTGAAGACCCAGAAATTAAGCCACAGACTTATGGTCACTTGATCTTTGTTAAAGGAGCCACAACCATCCAGTGGAATAAAGATAGCCTTTTCAACCAATGGTGCTGGTTCAACTGGAGGTCAACATGCAGAAGAATGCAAATTGACCCGCTCTTATCTCTTTGCACTAAGATCAACTCCAAGTGGATCAAGGACCTCCACATAAAACCAGACACACTGAAACTATTAGAAAAGAAACTTGGGAAGACCCTGGAGGACATGGGCATAGGGGGAAAGTTCCTGAACAGAACACCAATACCTTACGCACTAAGATCAAGAATTGACAAATGGGACCTCATAAAATTACAAAGTTTCTGCAAGGCAAAGGACACTGTCAGAAGGACAAAACGGCAACCAACAAAGTGGGAAAAGATCTTCACCAACCCCACATCCAACAGAGGGCTAATATCCAATATATACAAAGAACTCAAGAAATTAGACTGCAAAGAACCAAATAACCCTATCAAAAAATGGGGTACAGAGCTAAACAAAGAATTTTCACCAGAAGAAATTCGGATGGCCGAGAAACACCTTAAGAGATGTTCAATATCATTAGTCATCAGGGAAATGCAAATCAACACAACCCTGAGATTCCACCTCACACTACTCAGAATGGCTAAGATTAAAACTCAAGAGACAACAAGTGCTGGCGAGGATGTGGAGAAAGAGGAACACTCCTCCACTGTTGGTGGGATTGCAAAATGGTAAAACCGCTCTGGAAATCAGTTTGGCAGTTCCTCAGAAAATTGGGTATGTCACTTCCAGAGGACCCTGACATACCACTCCTGGGCATATACCCAGAGGATTCCCCTGCATTCAATAAAGACACATGCTCCACTACGTTTATAGCAGCCTTGTTTATAATAGCCAGAAATTGGAAGGAGCCCAAATATCCCTCAAAGGAGGAATGGATACAGATAATGTGGTATATTTATACAATGGAATACTACTCAGCAATTAAAAATAATGAATTCATGCAATTTGTAGGTAAATGGTTAGACCTGGAAAATATCATCCTGAGTGAGTTAACCCAATCACAAAAGAATACACATAAAATGCAATCACTGATAAGTGGATATTAATGAGCCCAGAAGCCCTAAATACTCAAGGCACAATTAGCAAGTCAAATGATTCCCAAGAAGAAGAAAGGAGAGGACCCTGGGCCTGTAAATATTGGATCCAGTTTTGTAGAGAAACCGTGGGGGTAGGGGGAATGATTGGGGAATAGTTGGGGGGAGAGGAATAATGGGACGTATGGTGGGGGCGAACTGGGAAAGGGGAAAGCCTTTGGAATGTAAACATAGAATATAGAAAATAAAAATTAAAAAAAGAAAATATCTCCACTTCTTTTTACAACTATATTATTATTTATTTGTATGTCTACCATTCTATCTGTGAAAATTACCACAAAAATCTTCAAATTTTAACATTTTCACATTAATTTCCATAATTTTAGTAGAAATATTATACAAAAATCTTCAGTTTTATCAGAAAATATCTCCACTTTCTTTTTCAGTTATATTCTAAATGTATTAGAATGCTTTTAAGTATATAGGAGACTTTATCCAAAACCTTCAATTTTATCAATTTTCCTATGTTATCATCCATTTTATTATTCATATGTTTGGTGAAAATATTAAGTTTTTATACAAAAATGTCTCCAGCTACTCTTTCAATTATATTCTTATTATGTTTGTGTACCTATCCTTATATATGAGAATTTAATAAGAAAATCTTCAATTTAATCTGTTATCCTATGTAATCTTTGTTACATATGTTTAATGAAAATATTTAGTTTTATCAGAAAATGTCTCCTCTTTCTTTTTCCATTGTATTCTAATAGTCTTTGTAATCTTATCATTGCATCTCAAGTTCTTTTGCAAAAAATTTTTCAATTTTACTAATTATCCTAAGTATTTCTCAATTTTATCAAATGTATATTAGAGGAAAATCTTCAGTTTTATAGGAAATTGTCTCCACATCCTTTTACAGTTACATTCTGATTGTATTTGTATGCATACCATTGTATCTGTGAAAATTACCACAAAAATCTTCAACTTTTTAATTTTTCCCATGAATTTCTCTTACTTTATCAGAAATATGTTATACGAAATCTTTAGTTTTATCAGAAATATTTAGGAAATATTTAAAATTTGAAGATTTTTGAGGTAATTTTCACAGATACAATGGTAAGCATACTAATACAGTTAGAATGTAATTGAAAAAGGAAGTGGAGCAATATTCCTATAAAACTGAATAAAATCCTCTAACATATGTATGTTAAAATTGATGATATCATAAGACAATTTATAAAATTGGAATTTTTTTGAAAAAATCTCAGATACTATGATAAGCATACAAATACAATTAGAATACAATTGAAAAAGGAAGAGGAGTGATTTTCTGATAAAATTGCAAATTTTCATCCAACATATGCATGATAAAATTGAGGATTGCATAGTATAATTGATAAAATTGAAGATTTATTCAGAAATGTTAGGCATACAGATACAATTAGAATACAATTGAAAAAGGAAGAGGAGACATATTCTTTTAATTCTAAAGATTTACATTTAACTTATATGTGATAAAATAGATTATAACATTGGAAAATTGATAAAATTGAAGATTTTTTGATAAAGTCTCAGATTCAATGAAAGGCATACAAATACAGTAGAATTATAATAAAAGAGAAAGTGCATTTGTTTTCTGATAAAAGTGAAGCTTTTTGTATAATATTTCTGATAAAACTATGATAATTTATGAGAAAATGTTAAAATTTGAAGATGTTTGTGCTAATTTTCACAGATATAATAGTAGGAATACAAATAAATATTAATATAGATGAAAAGAATGTGGAGATATTTTCTAACAAATATGAAGAGTTTTGCATAAAATATCTGATAAAATTATGGAAATTCATTAGAAAACTGTAAAATTTGAAGATTTTTGTTGTAATTTTCACAGATACAATGATAGGCTTATAAACACAATCAGAATGTAATACAAAAAAGGAATAGAGGTATTTTCTGATAAGACTGAAGATATTCATCTAACAAATGTATGTTAAAAATAAGGATAACATAAGATAATTTATAAAATTGAAGACATTTTGGAAAACAAAACTCAGATACAAGGATAGGCATACAAATACAAATAGAGTATTATTGAAAAAGGAAGATGACATATTTTTGTAAACAACTGAAGCTTTTCATCTAACATATGTATGATAAAATAGAGGATTACATTAGATAATTTTTAAAATTGAAGATTTATTTGGAAAAATAATCAGATACCATGATAGAATATAATTGAAAACGGAAGTGCAGATATATTCTGATAGAACTGAATATTTTCATCTAAAATATGCATGATAAAATTGAAAATTACATAGGATAAATGATAAAATTTTAAATTTTTTGAAGAAAAAACTCAGATATAATGATAGGCATACAAATATAATTAGAATATAATTGAAATGTGGAGATATTTTCTGATATATCTGCAGATTTAATCTAACATATGTATAATAAAATTGAGGATTACATATGATAACTGATAAAATTGAAGTTTTTTTGGAAAAAACTCCGATACAATGATAGTCCTACAAATACGTTTAGAATAAAATTGAAGGAGGAAGTGGAGACATTTTGATATAAAACTGAAGTTTTTCATATAACACGTATGATAAAATGAGGATATCATAAGGTAATTTATAAATTAAAGATATTTTTTGGGAAAACCCTCAGATACAGTGATACACATAGAAATACAATCAGAATCCAACTGAAAAAGAAGTGGAGACATTTTCTGTTAAAACTGAAGATTTTCATCTAACATATATATTATAAAATAAAGTATTACTAGGGCTATTGATAAAATTGAAGGTCTATTGTGACAAAACTCAGGTACAAAGATAGCCATAAAAATACACTTAGAATATAACAAAAAGAGACTTGGAGACATTTTCATATAAAACTGAAGATTGTCATCTAATATATGTATGATAAAAATGAGGATAACAACATAATTTATAAAATTGATAATTTTTTAAAAAACCTCAGATACATTGATAGGCATATAAATAAAATTAGAATGTAATTGAAAAATAAAATGGAGACATTTTTGTAATGTAATGATTTTCATCTAATATATGTATGATAAAATTAAGATAACATAAGATAATGTATAAAATTGAAGATTTTTTTTGGAAAAAAACTCAAATACAATTATAGCCATACAAATATAATTAGAATTCAATTGAAAAAAGAAGTAGAGACATTTTATGATAGAACTGAATATTTTCATCAAAAATATGCATGATACAATTAAGAATTACATAGGATATCTGATAAAATTGAAGAATTTTTTGGAAAAAATCTCACATACAATGTTAGGCATACAAATAGAATTATCAGATAATTGAAAAGGAAGTGAAGACATTTTCTTATAAAACTAAAGATTTTGTAGAACATATTTTTGATAAGGTTAAAAAAATTCGTCTAATGTATGTGTAATAAAATGAGGATAACATAAGATAATTTATAAATTTAAATATTAAAAAACACTGATAAAACAACATGCATATAAATATAATTAGAATGCAATTGAAAGAGGAAGAGGAGACATTTTCGTAAAGAACTGGAGATTTTCATCTAACATATATATGATAAAATTTAGGATAAGAAAAGATAATGTATAAAATTGAAGATTGTTTTGAAAAAACTCAAATACAATGATAGCCATACAATTATAATTAGAATTCAATTGAAAAAGGAAGTGGGGACATTTTACAATAGAACTGAATATCTTTATCTAAAATATGCATGATAAAATTGAGGATTGCATAGGATATGTGATAAAATTGAAGATTTTTTTGCTAAAATCTCAGATACAATGATAGGCATACAAATACAATTAGAATATAATTGAAAAAGGGGGTGGAAACATTTTTGTATAAAACTGAAGATTTTCATCTAACATATGTATCATAAAATTGAGGATAAGGTAATTTTTTAATCTGAAGATGTTTTGGAAAAAGAAAACTCAGACACAATGTTAGGCATAAAAATATAATTATCATACAATTGAAAAAGGAACTAGACACATTTTTTTGATAGAACTGAAGATTTTCATCTAACATATGTATGATAAAATTGAGGATTACATAGGATAACTGATAAAAATGAAGATTTTCTTTGAAAAATTTCAGATAAAATGATAGGCATACAAATGCAATTATCACATAATTGGAAAAGGAAGTGGAGACATTTCCTTATAAAACTGAAGATTTCGTATAGGATATTTCATATAAATTAAGGGAAATTCATAGTAAAAATTTAAAAATTAAGATTTTGTGGTAATTTTCACAGATTAAATGGTACACATATAAATACAATTTCAATGTAATTGAAAAAAGAAGTGGAAACATTTTTCTATAAAACTGAAGATTTACCTCTAATACATGTATAACCTAAGGTAATTTATAAAATTGAAAATTTTTTGAAAAAATTCAGATGCAATGATAAGCATAGAAATACAATTTGAATACAATAGAAAAAAGATAGAGGACACATTTTCTGATAAAACTGAAGATTTTTATTTAACATATGTGCAATAAAATTGAAGATTACATATGATAATTGATAAAATTGAAGATTTATTCAGAAAAATCTTGGATACAATGATAGGCAAAAATTCAATTAGAATACAGTTGAAAAAGAGGTGGAGACATATTCTATCAATTCTGAACATTTACATCTAACTTATATGATAAAATGGATAAGAACATGGGAAAATTGATAAAAATGAATATTTTTCAATAAAATCTCAGATAAAATGAGAGCCATACAAATACAACTATATATAAGTGAAAAAGAAAGTGGAGACATTTTCTGATAAAACTGAAGATTTCTGTGTAACATTTCTGATAAAATTATGGAAATTCATGTGAAAATTTTAAAATTTGAAGATTTTTGTGGTAATTTTCACAGATTCAATAGTAGGCATACAAATAAATAATAAAACAGTTGAAAAAGGAAGTGGAGATATTTTCTGATAAATCTGAAGTATTTTGCATAACATTTCTCATAAAATTATGGAAATTCATAGGAAAAGTGAAAAATTTGAAGATTTTTGTGGTAATTTTCACAGATACAATGATAGGCTTACAAACACAATTAGAATGTAATTTTAGAAAGGAATAGAGACATTTTTCTGATAAAACTGAAGATTTTCATCTAACACATGTATGTTAAAATTGAGGATAACAAGATAATTTATAAAATTGAAGATATTTTGGAAAACAAATACTCAGATACAAGGATAGGTATTCAAATATAAATAGAGTATTATTGAAAACGGAAGAGGACACATTTTTGTAAAGAACTGAAGATTTTCTTCGAACATATGTATGATAAAATTGAGGATTAAATAAGATAACTGATCAAATTGAAGATTTATTTGGAAAAATACTCAGATACAATGATCTGCATACAAATAAAATTAGAATATAATTGAAAAGGGAAGTGGAGATATTTTCTGAGAGAACTGAAGATTTTCATCTAAAATGTGCATGATAAAATTGAGGATTACAAAAACAATTATAAATAAGTGAAAAAGAAAGTGGAGACATTTTCTGATAAAACTAAAGGTTTTTATATAACATTTCTGACTAAATTTTGGAAATTCATGTGTAAATGTTAAAATTTGAAGACATTTGTGGTTATTTTCACAGATACAATTGTAGGCATATGAATAAATAATAATGTAGTTCAAAAAGAAGTGGAGATATTTTCTGATAATACTGAGAAATTTTGCATATCATATATCTGATAAAATTATGGAAATTCATAGAAAAAATGTAAAATTTTAAGATTTTTGTGGTAATTTTCATAGAGACAATGATAGGCTTACAAACACAGTAAGAATGTAATTGAAAAAAGGAATAGAGAGATTTTCATATAAAACTGAAGATTTTCTTATAACTTACATATGATAAAATAAGGACATTATAAGTAAATTTATAAAATTAAACATTTTTTGGAAAAACACTCAGATACAATGATAGGCATAAAAATACAATTAGAATATAACTAAAAGAGACATGGAGACATCATATACTACTGAAGATTTTCATCTTATATATGTATGATAAGAATGAGGACAACATATCATACTTTTAAAAATTGCATATTTTTTTAAAAACTCAGATACATTGATAGGCATATTAATACAATTAGAATGAAATTGGAAGTGAAATGGTGACATTTTCATGAAGCAATGTAGATTTTCATCTAACATATGTATGATAAAATTGAAGATAACATAAGATAATATATAAAATTAAAGATTTTTTCAAAAAAACTCAAATACAAATATAATTAGAATTCAAATGAAAAAGGAAGTGGATACGTTTCATGATAGAGCTGAAGATTTTCATCTAAAATATGCATGATAAAATTGAGGATTATATAAGATATCTGATCAAATTGTAGATTTTTTGGGAAAACTCTGACATAAAATGATATGCATACAAATAAAATCATCAGATAATTTTAAAGGAAATGGAGACATTTTCTGATAAATTTAACGATTTCATATAATATATTTCTGATAAAGTAAGGGAAATTCATAGGAAAAATTTTAAAATTGAAGATTTTTGTGGTTATTTACCCAGATACAATGGTATCCATACAAATACAATTAGAATGTAATTGAAAAAGGAAGTGGAGACATTTTTCTATAAAACTGGTGATTTTCCTCTAACACATGTATGATAAAATTGAGGATAACTTAAGGTAATTTATAAAAATGAAGATATTTTGGAAAACAAAACTCAGATACATGGATAGGAATACAAATACAAATAGAGTATTTTTGAAAAAAGAAGAGGACACATTTTTGTAAAGAACTGAAGATTTTCATCTAACATATGTATAATAAAATTGAGGATTATATAAGATAATTGATAAAATTGAACATTTATTAGGAAAAATACTCAGATACAATGATCTGCATACAAATAAATTTAGAATATAATTGAAAATGGAAGTAGAGATATTTTCTGAATGAACTGAAGCATGACATTTAAAATATGCATGATAAAATTGAGGATTACATAGAATAACTAATAAAATTTTAGATTTTTTTTTGAAAATAAACAGATACAATGATTGGCATCCAAATATAAGTAGAATATAATTGGAAAGGGAAGTTGAGATATTTTCTGGTAGAACTGTAGATTTTAATATAACATATATATTATAAAATTGAGGATTACATATAACTGATAAAATTGAAGATTTTTTGGAAAAAACATCAGATATAATGATATGCATACAAATAGAATTATCACATATTTGAAGATGAAGTGGAGAGATTTTTTACAAAACGGAAGATTTCGTATAACCTATTACTGATAAAGTAAGGGAAATTCAGTGGAAAAATTTAAAAATTGAAAATTTTATGGTAATTTCAACAGATACAATGGTAGGCATAGAAATACAACTAGAATGTAATTGAAAAATGAAGAGGAGATATTTTATTTGAAATTGAAGATTTTCCTTAAACATATATATGATAAAATTGAGGATTACATAGGATTACTGTTTAAATTGAAGATATTCTCTAGAAAAATCTCAGATACAATGATAGGCATACAAATAAAATTAGAATATAATTGAAAAAGGAGGTGGAGACATTTTTGTATAAAACTGAAATTTTCATCTTACAGATGTATGATAAAATTGAGGATAAGATAAGTTTTAAATTTGAAGATATTTTTGAAAAAGAAAACTCAGATACAATGATAGGCATAGAAATACAATTAGAATACAGTTGAAAAAGGAACTGGATACATTTGTGATAGAACTGAAGATTTTCATCTAACATGTATGATAAAGTTAGAATTACATAGGATAACTGATAAAATTGAAGTTTTTTGAAAAATCTCAGATACAATGATAGGCATAGAAATACAATTACCACATAATTGAAAAAAGAAGTGGAGACATTTCTGATAAAACTGAAGATTTCATATAACATGTTTTGTATAAAATAAGGGAAATTCATAGGAAAAATTAAAAATTGAAGATTTTTGTTGTAATTTTCGCAGATAGAATGGTAGGCATGCAAATAAATAATAATATGGTTGAAAAAGGAAATGGAGATAATTTTCTGATAATACTGAAGATTTTCATCTAACATATGTATGATAAAGGAAAGGATTACTAAGATAATTGATAAAATTGAAGATTTATTTGGACAAAACTCCAATGCAGTGATAAGATTGCAAAAAATGTTAGAATACAATGAAAAAAGGAAGACACAAAATTTTCTAATAAAACTGAAGATTTTCATTTAACATACATATGATACAAATGAGTATTACATAGGATAACTGATTAAATTGAAGATTTTCTTAGAAAATTCTCAGATACAAGGATAGGCATACAAATATAGTAAGAATATAATTGAAAAAGAAGGTGGAGACATTTTTGAATAAAACAAGATTTTCACCTAACACATGTATTATAAAATTGATACCATAGGAAAATTGATAAAATTGAAGTTTTTTTTTAAATAAAATCTCAGATATACTTAAAGGCATACTAACATAATTAGAATATAAATGAAAAAGAATGTGGAGAGATTTTCTGATGAAACTGAGGATTTTTGTACAACATTTCAAATAAAATTATGGAAATTCATGTGAAAATGTTAAAATGTGAAGATTTTTGTGGTAATTTTCACAGATAGAATGGTAAGCATACAAATAAATAATAATATATTTGTAAAAGGAAGCGTAGATATTTTCTGATAAATCTAAAGTATTTTGCCTAATTTTATCTGATAAAAGTAAGGAAATTCATAGGAAAACTAAAAAAATTGAAGTTTTTGTGGTAATTTTCACAGATAAAATGATAGGCTTACAAACACAATTAGAACGTAATTGAAAAAAAATAGAGACATTTTCTGATGAAACTGAAGGTTTTGCATAACCTATTTCAAATAAAGTAAGGAAAATTCATAGGAAAAATTTAATAATTGAAGATTTTTGAGGTAATTTTCACAGATACAATGGTCAGCATACAAATACAATTAGAATGTAATTGAATAAGGAAGTAGAGCCATTTTCCTATAAAACAGAAGAAAGTTCTCTAACATGTGTATGTTAAAATAAAGGATAGCATAAGATAATTTATAAAATTGAATTTATTTAAATACTCAGATGCAATGATAAGCATACAAATTCAATTAGAATACAATTGAAAAAGGAAGAGCAGACATTTTCCGATAAAATTGAAGATTTTCATCCAACATATATATGAAAAATTGAGGATTCCATGGGATAATTGATAAAATTGAAGATTTATTCAGAAAAAAATACCTCGGAGACAACGATAGGCATACAAATACAATTGGAACACTATTGAAAAAGGAAGAAGAGACATATTCTGTTAATTCTAAAGATTTATATCTAACTTATGAATGAAAAATGGATAACATTGGAAAACTGATAAAATTGAAGATTTTTTGATAAAATCTCAGATTCAATGAAAGGCATACAAATACAATAAGAAAGAATGGTGAGGCATTTCCTGATAAAACTGAATGTTTTTGTATAACATTTCTGATAAAACTATGATAATTTATGAGAAAATATTAAAATTTGATGATTTTTGTGATAATTTTCACAGATACAGTGTTAGGCATATGAATAAATAATAATATAGTTAAAAAGGAAGTGGCGATATTTTCTAATATATAAGAAGAATTTTGCATAATATATATGATACAATTATGTAAATTCATAAGAAAATGGGTAAAATTTGTAGGTTTGTGTTGTTGTTTTCACAGATACAATGATAGGCTTACAAACACAATTAGAATATAATTGAGAAAAGGAATACAGGTATTTTCTGATAAAACTGAAGATTTTCATCTAACAAATGTATGTTAAAAATAAGGATAACATAAGATGATTAATAAAATTGAAGACATTTTAGAAAACAAAAACTCAGATACAAGGATAGGCATACAAATACAACTAGAGTATTATTGGAAAAGGAAGAAGAGACATTTTCGTAAAGAAGTGAAGATTTTCATCTAATATATGTATGATAAAATTACTGATTACATAGGAAAATTGATAAAGTGAAGATTTTCTTAGAAAAATCTCACATATAATGATAGGCATACAAATACAATTAGAAAAGATATGAAAAAGGATGTAGAATTATTTTGTATAAAACTGAAGATTTTCATATAACATATGAATAAAATTGAGGATAACATATGATAATTTTTAAAACTGAAGATTTCTTTAAAAAAAACTCAGATACAATGATAGGCAAAGACATATAATTAGAATACATTTGAAAAATTAACTGGACATATTTTCTGATAGAACTGAAGATTTTCATCAAATATATGTATGACAAAATTGAGGATTACATGGAATAAATTATAAAATTGATGATTTCTTGGAAAAATCTCAGATAAAATTATAGTTATACAAATATAATTATCACATAATTGAAAAAAGAAGTAGAGTCATTTTCTGATAAAACTAATGATTTCGTATAACATATTTCTTATAAAATAAGAGAAATTCATAGGAAAATTTTCAAAATCGAGATTTTGCTGGTAATGTTCACAGATAAAATCTTATGCATAAAAAATTAGAATTAATTGAAAAAGAAGTGGAGACATTTTCTTATAAAACTTAAGATTTTCCTCTAACATATGTATGATAATATTGAGGATAACTTAAGAGAATTTATAAAATTGAAGATTTTTTTTGAAAAAAATTCAGATGCAATGAAAGGCATACAAATACTATTAGAATACAAATGAAAAACGAAGTGGAGACATTTTCTGCTAAAACTGAAGATTTTCATCTAACATTTGTATGATAAAATAGAGGATTATATAGAATAAATGATAAAATTGAAATTTATTCAGAAAAAAACTCAGGTACAATTATAGTTTTACAAATACAATTAGAAAAAAATTTAAAAAGTAATTAGAGACACATTGTGTTAATTCTGAATATTTATATTAACTTATGTATGATAAAATAGATAACATAAGAAAGTTGATAAAATTGATATTTTTGATAAAATCTCAGATTCAATGAAAGACATACAATTAACATATAAGTGAAAAAGAAAGGGGAGACATTTTCTGCTAAAACTGAAGGTTTTTGTATAACATTTTTGATTAAATTATGGAAAATCATGTGAATATGTAAAAATTTGAAGATTTGTGTGCTAATTTTCACAGATACAATGGCAGGCATACAAATAAAATAAAAATATAGTTGAAAAAGGAAATGGGGATATTTTTCTGATAAATATGATCTGATGTAAAATTTAAAAAATTTTGTGGTACTTTTCACAGATACCATGTTAGGCTTACAAAAACAATTAGAATATAATTGAAAAAAGAAATAGAGACATTTTCTGATAAAAGTGAAGATTTTCATCTAACAAATATATGTTAAAATTGAGGATGATATAAGATAATTTATAAAATTGAATATATATTGGAAAACAAAAAATTTTGTGGTAATTTTCACAGATACAATGGTAGGCATGCAAATAAATAATGATATAGTTGAAAAGGTAAGTGGAGATATTTTCTGATAAATCTGAGGAATTTTGCTTAACATATCTGCTAAATTTGTAGAAAATAATAGGAAACTGTAAAATTTGAAGATTTTTGTGATAGTTTTCACAGATATGGTAGGCATACAAATAAATAATACTATATTTGGAAAAGGAAGCGAAGAAATTTTCTGATAAATCTGACTAATTTTGCATAACATGTATCTGCTAAAATTATGAAATTCATAGGAAAACTGTAAAATTTGAAGCTTGTTATGGTAATTTTCACAGATGCAATGATAGGCTTACAAACAAAATTAGAATGTAATTGAAAAGAAGGAATAGAGACATTTTCTGTTAAAACTGAAGATTTACCCCAAATGTATGTATGTTAAAATTGAGGATTACATAATTTATAAAATAGAAGTTATTTTGGAAAACCAACAATCAGATACAATGATAGCCATAAAAATACATTTACAATATAAATGAAGCAGGTGGTGGAGACATTTTCCTATAAAACTGAAGATTTTCCTCTAACATATATATGATTAAATTGAGGATAACTTAAGATAATTTATAAAATTGAAGATATTTTTGAAAAAAATTAAATGCAATGATAAGCATACAAATACAATAAGAATGGAAATGAAAAACCAACTGGACACATTTTTTGTTAAAAGTGAAGATTTTCATCTAACATAGGTATGACAAAATTTAGGATTACATAGGATAAATGATAAAATTGTAATTTATTAAGAAAAAACGGGTACAATTATAGGTTTACAAATACAATTAGAATAAAATTAAAAAAGGTCTAGGATACTTCTTTTGTTAATTGTGAAAAATTACATTTAACTTATATATGATAAAATAGATGATGACTAGGAAAACTGAAAAATTTGAAGATGTTTTTGATAAAATCGGAGATACAATGGAAGGCATACTAATGCAATTAAAATATAAGTGAAAAAGAAAGGGGAGACATTCTGATAAAACTGAAGATTTTTGTATAACATTTCTGATTAAATTTTGGAAATTCATGTGAAAATGTTAAAATTAAAAGATTTTTGTGCTAATTTTCACAGATAAAATGATAGGCATACAAATAAAATATTAATATAGTTGAAAAAGGAAGTGGAAATATTTTTCTGGTAAATCTGAAGAAGTTTGCACAATATATATCTGATAAAATAATGGAAATACATAGGAAAACTGTAAAATTTGAAGATTATGGTGTTAATTTTCACAGATACAATGATAGGCTTACAATTATAATTAGAATGTAATTGAAAAAGGAATAGAGATATTTTCTGATTAAACTGAAAATTTTCATCTATCATATGTATGTTAAAATTGAGGATAACATAAGATAATTTATAAAATTGAAGATATTTTGGAAAAGAAAAACTCAGATACAAGGAAAAGCATACAAATACCACATGAGTATTATTGAAGAGGAGACATTTGTGTAAAGAACTGAAGATTTTCATCTGACCTATTTATGAAACAATTGAGGATTACAAAAGATGATTGATAAAGTTGAAGATTTATTTGGAAAATAACTCAGACCTAATGGTCGGCATTCAAATACAATTAGAATATAAATGAAAAGGGAAGTGGAGATATTTTTTGATAGAACTGAAAATTTTCATCTAAAATATGCATGATAAAATTGAGGATTACATAGGGTAACAAATAAAATTGAAGAGTTTTTGAAGAAAAACTAAGATACAATTATAGGCATTCAAATATAATTAGAATATAATTTAAAAGGGAAATTGAGATATAGTCTGGTTAACTGAAGATTTTAATCTAACATATGTATGATAAGATTGAGGATTACATATGATAACTGATAAAACTGAAGATGTTTTTGCAAAAAGCTCAGTTACATGGATAGACATAAAAAGAATTATCACGTAATTGCAAATGAAGTGGAGACATTTTCTAACAAACCTGAAGATTTCCTATAACATATTTCTGATAAAGTAAGGGAAATTCATAAGAAAAATTTAAAAATTGAACATTTTTGTGATAATTTTCACAGATACAATGGGAGGCATACAAGTACAATTAGAATGCAATCGAAAAATGAAGTGGAAACATTTTTGATTAAAATTGAAGAATTTCCACCAACATATGAATGATAAAATTGAGGATAACTTAATATATAAAATTGAAGATTTTTTGAAAAAAATCTCAGATACAATGATAGGCAGAGCAATACAATTAGAATATAATTGAACAAGGAAGTGGAGACTTCTTCATATAAAACTGAAGATTTTCACATAACATATATATGATATATTGAGGATATCACAAGGTAATTTATAAAATTAAAGATTTATGGAAAAAATTCAGATACAATGATAGGCATAGAAATACAAGTAGAATACAATTAAAAAATGAAGTGGAGACATTATCAGATAAAACTGATGATTTTCATCTAACATATGTATAATAAAATAGAGGATTACTAGGGAATTGATAAAATTGAAGATTTATTTGGACAAAACGCTGATACAATTACAAGTTTAGAAATACAATTAGAATATTACTAAAAGTGAATGTGAAGACATTTTCTTTTTTATTGGAAATTAATTTAATTACATTTCTGTTTTATTTTCTATATTCACTGTTTACATTCCAAGGGTTTTCCCAGTTCCCAGTTTCCTCCTCACCATATGTCCCATAAGTTCTCTTCCCCCTCCCTCCCCCCACCTATTCCCCAATCAACGCCTGCCCCCAACATTGATACTGGTACTTTCCTACAAAACTGGATCCAGTCTTTTCAAGACCAGGTTACTTTCCTTCCTTCTTCTTGGGAATCTTTTGATTTGCTAATTCTGCCTTGAGTATTCAGAGCTTCTGGGCTCATTAACACCCACTTATGAGTGATCGCATTTCACGTGTATTCTTTTGTGATTGGGTTAACTCACTTAGAATATTTTCCAGATCCAAACATTTGCCTACAAATTGCATGATTTCACTATTTTTAATTGCTGAGTAGTATTCCATTGTATAAATATACCACATTTTCTGTATCCATTCCTCCTTTGAGGGACACTGGGCTCCTTCCAGCTTCTGGCTATTATAAAAAAAGGCTGCTATGAACATAGTGGAGCATGTGTCTTTATTGCATGCAGGGCAATCTTCTGGGTATATGCCCAGGATGGTATTACAGGATCCTCTGGAAGTGTCATGCCCAATTTTCTGAGGAACCACCAGACTGATTTCCAGAGCGGTTGTACCATCTTGCAATCTCACCAACAGTGGAGGAGTGTTCCTCTTTTTCTACATCCTCACCAAAAACTGTTGTCTCTTGAGTATTTAATCTTAGCCATTCTGACTGGTGTGAGGTGGAATCTCAGGGTTGTTTTGTTTCGCATTCTCCTGATGACTAATGATATCATACATTCATTTGAAAAAAAAAGAGGTGGAGACATTTTATGATAGAACCGAAGATTTTCATCTATAATCTGCATGATAAAATTTAGGATTACATAGGCTATCTGATCAAATTGCAGATTTTTTTGGAAAAATCTCACATACAATTATAGGCATACAAATATAATTATCAGATGATTGAAAAGGAAGTGGAGACATTTTCTTATAAAACTAAAGATTTTATATAACATATTTCTGATAAAGTAAGGGAAACTCATAGGGAAAATTAATTTTCAGAGATACAATGATGGGCTTTAAAACAGAATTAGAATGTAATTGAAAAAAGGAATGGAGCCATTTCCTTATAAGATTTTCATCTAACACATGTATGTTAAAATTGAGGATTACATAAACTAGTTTATAAAATTTAAGATATTTTTGAAAACAAAAACTCAGATACAAGGGTAGTCATACAAATACAACTAGAGTATTATTGAAAAAGGAAGAGGACACATTTTTCTAAAGAACTGAAGATTTTCTTCTAAAATTTGTATGATAAAATTGAGGATTGCATAAAATAATTGATAAAACTGAAGATTACATAGTAGAAAAGTGTTTAAACCTAGACACAACACCAAACAAACTACAATGTGAATGTATTCATGTTACTTTCAGGTCTAATGACCAGAATTTTGTTGAGCAAGCCAGGGGAAGCAAGCCAGTAAGGAATATCCCTCCTTGGCCTCTGCTTCAGCTCCTGCTTCCTGACCTGCATGAGTTCCCGTGCTTACTTCCTATAGTGATGAACAGCTGTGTGGAAGTGTAAGCTGAATAAAGCATTTCCTCCACAACTTGCTTCTTGGTCATGATGTTTGTGAAGGAAGAGTAACCCTGAATAAGACAAAGTATGATCACTTAATATTGCACATATAGAGTTCTTATTAGTATGTGATTCCCTTTACTCGGGAACACTGTATTTCAATAGTATACAGGATTTTTAAATGCATTTATCAAAGAAAGTTGTACAATGCCATTTATGAGGAGAAAACATGTTTAAGCCTAGACACAACACCAAACAATCAACAAAGTGAATGCATTCATGTGACATTCAAGTCTAAAAACAAGAAGTTTGTTCTTTTACAATTAACAGGTTCAGTAAGTTTTAAAACACCATATATTTAAACAACTAATTTAGCAGAAAAAGAGAACATTTCACACAATGTATGATAACTACTAACTGCACATATAAAGTTCTTACTAGTATGTGATTTTCTTTACTCAGGAACACTCTATTTCAATCTTACATTTGATTTTCATATGCATTTATCAGAGAAAGCTGTACAATGCAGATTACATAGTAGAAATGTGTTTAAACCTAGATGCGAGCAGTTGTGGTAGGTCTCCATATTGCTACCAGGACATGGCTAGAGAGGCCCAGGTAGACAGACTCCAGCCGGGGCTACCATCGCGTGGGTGAATCTGCGAGGCCCTCGCCACCAGCCAGGGCCAGAGCCGAGGCTCTGCGGGACTTCTCCATGCCCTCCAGCCTTGCCCCAAGGCAGCTGGGAGCAGCCTGCCTGCAGACCCTTACAGCAGCAGTCAGGTAGCTTTCTATATTGCTACCAGGACACAGGTAGAGAGGCCCAGGTAGACAGATTCCATCCAGGGCTACGATCACACGGGTGGATCAGCCAGGTCCTCACCACCAGCCAGGGCCAGGGCCGAGGCTCTGCGGGATTTCTCCATGCCCTCTGGCCTTGTACCAAGGCAGCTGGGAGCAGCCTGCCCACGGTTCCTTACAGCAGGGGTCGCAGTAGGTCTCCATATTGCCACCAGGACACCAATAGAGAGGCCCAGGTAGACAGATTCAATCAGGGGCTACCATCACTCGGGAGGATCCTCCAGGCTCACCCCACTAACCAGGGCAATGGCAGCAGCTGGAGAGACATCTCCACGCCCTCTGGCCATGCACCAACTCAGTTGGAAACCACCCTCCCTGGGGTCCCCTCAGCACTCACAGAGGCAGTCTCTATCTTGCAGCATAGTCACCAGTAGAGAAACAACAGGTGAGCCCAGCCTCACGGGAGGTTAAAACACCAGCCAGCGACAACAATTCCAACTAATGCCAGAGATAACCAGATGGCAAAAGGAAAACGAAGGAACATTACTAACAGAAATCCAGGCAGCATGACAGGATCTGAACCCAGTTTGCTGACAACAGGAAGCCCTGGATACCCCAAACACACCAGAAAAACAAGACTTGGATCTAAAAATCACTGGTCAGGATGCTGGTAGCAGAATACATAAATAAATCTCTAAAAGAAATACAGGAGAAAATGGATCAAAAGTAAGAAGCCTTTACAAGGCAAACAAAAAAATCACTTAGAGAAATTCATGAGAATATGGATCAAAAAACAGAAGCCAATAAGAAGGAAACACAAAAACCACTTAAAGAAATTCAGAAGAATATTGATCACAAAACAGAAGCCAATAAGGGGGAACACAAAAACCACTTAAAGAAATTCAGGAGAATATGGATCAAAAAACAGAAGCCAATAAGGAGGAAACACAAAAATCACTTAAAGAAATACAGAAGAACGTGGGTCAGGAAGTAGAAGCTATGAAAGAGGAAACACAAAAATCTCTTAAAGAACTACACGAAAACATGATCAAGCAAGTGAAAGATCTGAGCATATCCAACTAAGAAATCACAGAGGGAGACAATATTGCAGATAGAAAACCTTGGGAAGAAATCAGGGGCCATAGATGCAAATATCAACAATAGAATACATGAGATAGAAGAAAGAATCTCAGATGCCGAAGATAGCATTGAAACCATTGATTCAACAGTCCAAGAAAATGCAAAAAGCAAAAAGCTTGTAACCCAAAACATCCAGGAAATCCAGGACACAATTAGAAGACCAAAATGAAGCGTTATAGGAATAGATGAAGCAGAAGATAAACAACTTAAAGGGTCAGCAAATATCTTCTACAAAACTAAGGAAGAAAACTTCGCCAACCTAAATAGAGATGCCCACGAATAAACAAGAAGCCTACAGAACTCCAAACAGACTGGACCAGAACAAAAATACCTCCTGTCATATATTAATCAAAACCCCAAATGTATTAAACAAAGAAAGAATATTAAAGGCAGTAAGAGAAAAAGGCCAAGTAACATATAAAGGAAGACCTATCAGGATTATTTCAGACTTCTCACTTGAGACCATGAAAGCTAGAAGATCCTGCGCAGATACCATGCAACTCTAAGAGAACACAAATTTCAGCCAAAACTACTATACCCAACAAAAATCTCAATCGTCATAGATGGAGAAACCAAGGTATTCCATGACAAAACCAATTTTGCACATTATCTTTCCAGAAACCCAGCCCTACAAAGGATAATAGGGAAAAACACCAACACAAGGAAGGAAACCACACCCCAGAAAAAGCAAGATGGAAACCTCGTCTCATCAAACCCAAAAGAAGATAACCACTCAAATATACAAAAATAATGTCAAAAATGTCAGGAAGTAATAATTACTATTACTTAATATCTCTTAATTGCAATAGACACAATTCCCCAATAAAAAGACATAGAGTAACAGACTGGAAATGGAAACAGGACCCTACATTTTGCTGCATACAAGAAATACATCTCCATGTCCAAGACAAACACTACCTTAGGGTAAAATGCTGGAAGATAAGTTTACAAGCAAATGGTCTCAGGAAACAAGGTGGAGTAGCCATTTTGATATCAGATAAAATTGACTTTCAACCTAAACTCATCAAAAGAGAAACCAAAGGTCACTTCTTGCTAGTCAAAGGAAAAAATCCACCAAGAAGAACTCTCAATTCTGAACAACTATGCTCCAAATGCAGGGCACCTTCATTTGTAAAATAAATTTTATAAAGCTCAAAGCACACTTTGCACCTAACAAAATAATTGTGGGTGACTTCAACACTCCACAATCCTCAGTGGACTGATCAGGAAACCAGAAACTAAACAGGTACACAGTAAAACTAATTGAAGCTTTGGACCATTTGGATTTAACATATATGTATGTATGTGTGTGTGTGTGTGTGTGTGTGTGTGTGTGTGTGTGTTTGTGTATAACATTTAATCCCAAAGCAAAAGAATATAATTTATCTCAGCATGCATATACCTTCTCCAAAATCAATCATCAATCCTATAATTGGCCACAAGACAGATGTCAACAAATACAAGAAGTTCGAACAAATTCCATGCCTCCATGGCTCCTATCAAATCACTGTGCAGTAAAAGTGGTCTTCAATAGCAAGAAAAACAACAGAAAGCCCACATACACATGGAAACTGAACAATACTTTACTCAATGACATCTTGGTCAAGGAAGAAATAAAGAAAGAAATCAAAGACATTTTAGAATTCAATGAAAATGAAGGTACAACCTGTCCAATCAATGGGACACAATGAAAGCAGTGCTAAGAGGAAAATTCATAGCCCTGAGTGCCTCCAAAAAGATTGAGAGAGCATACACTAGCAGAATGACAGCACACCTGAAAGTTCTGGAACAAAAAGAAGCTAATTCACCCATGAGGAGTAGAAGACAGGAAATCATCAAACTAAGGGCTGAAATCAATCAAGTAGAAACAAAGTGAACCATACAAAGAATAAACAAAACCAGGAGCTGGTTCTTTGAGAAAATCAACAAGATAGATAAACCCTTAATCAGACTAAACAATGGACACAGAGACAGTATCCAAATTAACAAAATTAGATATGAAAGGGGGAATATAACAACAGAAACTGAGGATATTAAAAAAAATCATCAGATTCTACTACAAAAGCAACTGGAGAATCTGGAGGAAATGGACAATTTCCTAGTCAGATACCATATACCAAAATTAAATCAGGGTCAATTAGATCAACTAAATAGTCCTAAAACTCTAGAGAAATAGAAAGGGTTATAGAAAGTTTCCCAACCAAAAAAAAGTACATGACCAGATGGTTTTAGTGCAGAATTTTATCAGACTTTCAAAGAAGACTTAAGACCAATACTCTTCAAACTATTCCATAAAATAGAAAGAGAAAGAAAACTGCCCAACACGTTCTATGAAGCCACAATTATGCTGATACCAAAACCACACAAAGATCCAACAAAGAAAGAGAACTATAGGTCAATTTCCCTTATGAATATCGATGCAAAAATACTAAAGAATATCCTTGCCAACTGAATCCAAGAGTACATCAAAATGATCATTCACCATGAACAAGTAGGCTTCATCCCAGGGATTCAGGAATGGTTCAATATATGGGAATCCATCAAGGCAATCCACTACAGAAACAAACTAAAAGAAAATAATACTACATGGGCATCTCATTAAATTCAGAAAAAGCATTTGTCAAACTTCTGCATCCTTTCATGTTAAAAGTCCTGGAAAGAACAGGAATTCAAGGCCCATACCTAAACATAATAAAAGTGATATACAGCAAAGCATTAGCCAACATAAAAATAAATGGAGAGAAACTTGAAGCAATCCCACTAAAATCAGGGACTAGACAAGGCTGCCCTCTCCATATCTTTTCAATATAGTACTTGAAGTTCTATTGAGAGCAATTAGACAACATAAGGAAGTCAAAGGGATACAAATTGAAAAGAAAGAAGTCAAACTATTATTATTTGCAGATGATATGATAGGATACTTAAGCGACCCCAAAAACTCGACCAGAGATCTCCTACAACTGAAAAACAACTTCAGCAAAGTGGCTGGTTATATAATCAACTCAAGCAAATCAGTACCCTTCCTAAACTCAAAGGACAAGCAGACTGAGAAAGAAGTTATGGAAATAATACACTTCACAATAGCCACAAACAATATAAAGTATCTTGGCGTGACTCTAACCAAACAAGTGAAAGATCTGTATGACAAGAACTTCAAGTCTTTGAAGAAAGAAATCGAAGACCTCAGAAGATGGAAAAATATTTCTTGGAGTGGATTGGCAGGATCAATATAGTAAAAATGGCCATCTTGCCAAAAGAAATCTACAATCCCAAATCAATTTTTCAGAGATCTTGAAAGAGCAATTCTTAAATTCATCTGGAGTAACAAAAAACCCAGGATCGCTAAAACTATTTTCAACAATAATAGGACTTCTGGGGGAATCAATATCCCTGACCTCAAGCAGTACTACATAGCAACTGTGTTAAAAACTGTGTGGTATTGGTACAGCGACAGGCACATAGATCAATGGAATAGAATTGAAGTCCCAGAAATGAACCCACAGAGTTATGGTCACTTGATCATTGATAAAAAAGCTACAACCATCCAGTGGAAAAAAAGATAGCCTTTTCAACAAATGGTGCTGGATCAACTGGAGGTGAACATGCAGAAGAAAGCAAATTGACCCACTCTTATCACCTTGTACTAAGATCAACTCCAAGTTGATCAAGGACTTCCACATAAAACCAGACATACTGAAACTAGTAGAAAAGAAACTGGGAAAACCCTGGAGGACCTGGACACAGGGGAAAGTTCCTGAACAGAACACCAATAGCTTATGCTCTATGATCAAGAATTGACAAATGGGAGTTCATAAAATTACAAAGTTTCTGTAAGGCAAAGGACACTGACAAAATGGCAACCAACAAGTTGGGAAAAGATTTTCACCAACCCCATATCTGAGAGAGGGCTAATATCCAATTCATACAAAAACTCAAGAAGTTAGACCCCAAAGAACCAAATAACCCTATTTAAAAATGGGGTACAGAGCTAAACAAAAAATTTTCACCAGAAGAAATTCAGATGGCTGAGAAGCACAAGAGATGTTCAACATCATTAATCATCAGGGAAATGCAAATCAAAACAACCCTGACATTCCACCTCACACCAGTCAGAATGGCTAAGATTAAAAACTCAAGAGACAACAGGTGCTGGCGAGGATGTGGAGAAAGAGGAACATTCCTCCACTGTTGGTCATTTTGCAAGATGGTACAACTGCTTTGGAAATCAGTCTGGTGGTTGCTCAGAAAATTGGGCTTGACACTTACAGAGGACCCTGTCTTACCACTCCTGGACATATATCCAGAGGATTTCGCTGCATGCAATAAAGACAAATGCTCCACTATGTTAATAGCAGCCTTATTTATAATAGCCAGAAGCTGGAAGGAGCCCAGGTGTCCCTCAAAGGAGGAATGAAAATCTTCAATTCTTTAAAAAATGTGTCCTCTTCCTTTTTCAATAATACTCTAGTTGTATTTGTATGCATATCCTTGTATCTGAGTTTTTGTTTTCCAAAATATCTTCAATTTTATAAATTATCTTCTGTTATCCTCCATTTGAACATACACGTTAGAGGAAAATCATCTATTTTATCAGAATATGTCTCTATACCTTTTATGAATTTCATTCTAATTGGGTTTGTAAGCCTATCATTGAATCAATGAAAATTACCACAAAAATCTTCAAATTTTACAGTTTTCTTATGAATTTATTTTTATCAGATAATTATTATGTAAAATTCTTCACATTTATCAGAAAGTATCTCCACATCCTTTTTTCACTATATGTTTATTTATTTGTATGCCTACCATTGTATCTGTGAAATTACCATAAAAATCTTCAAATTTTAATGTTTTCCTATGAATTTCCATAATTTTATCAGATATAGGTTATGCAAAATTCCTGATTTATCAGAAAATATCTCCACTTCCTTTTCAACTATATTATTATTTATTTGTATGCCTACCATTGTATCTGTGAAAAATACCACAAAAATCTTCAAATTTTAACATTGTCACATGAATTTCCATAATTAAATCAGAAATGTACAAAAAATCTTGTTTTATCAGAAAATGTCTTCACTTTCTTTTCCACTTATTTACTGTTGTACTTGTATGTCTTTCATTGTATCTGAGTTTTTATCACAAAAATCTTCAATTTTATCCATTTTCCTATGTTATCCATTTCATCATCTATAAGTTATATGTAAAGCTTCAGAATAAAAAGAATATGGCTCCATGTCCTTTTTCAATTGTATTCTAATTGTATTTCTATGCGTATAATTGCATCTGAGTGTAGTTTTTCAATAATATCTTCAGATTTAAAAATTATCTCATGTTATCCTCAATTTTATCATACATATGTTAGATAAAAATCTTCAGTTTTATACAAAAATGTTTCCACCTCCTTTCTCAATTATCTTCTAATTTTGTTTGTATGCCTATCATTGTTTCTGAGATTTTTCAAAGAAAATCTTCAATTTTATCAGTTAACCTTTGTAATCCTCAAATTTATCATGCATTTGTTTCATAAAAATTTTCATTTAATGAGAAAATGTCTCTTCTTTATTTTTCAATTGAATTCTTATGTATTTGTAAGCTTATCATTGTATCTTAGGTGTTTTTTTTGCAAAAAATCAATTTTATAAATTATCCTAAGTTTTCCTCAATTTTATCACACATATGTTAGAGGAAAACATTCAGTTTTATAGGAAAATCTCTCCACTTACTTTTTCAATTACATTCTAATTGTATTTGTATGCTTACTATTATATCTGTCAAAATTACCAAAAAATATCTTCAATTTTCAAATATTCCTATAAATTACCCTTATTTTATATGAATTATGTTATACAAAATCTTCAGTTTAATCAGAAAATGTCTCAACTTCCTTTTTCAATTATGTGATAATTGTATTTGCATGCCTATCATTGTATCTGAGATTTTTCCAAGAAAACTTCAATTTTATCAGTTATCCTATGTAATCCTCTGTTATATCATTCATATGTTTGATGAAAATCTTCATTTTTTTCTGAAAATATGTCATTAATTTTTCAAATGTATTCTAATTGTATGTCTTTGCCTATCACTAAATCTGAGTTTTGTTTTTCAAAGAAATCTTCAGTTTCAATATTTATCTTATGTTATCCTCAATTTTATCATATATATGTTAGATGAAAATCTTCAGTTTTGTAAAAAAATGTCTCCACATTCTTTTTCATATCTATTCTAATTGTATTTGTATGCCTATCATTTTAGCTGAGATTTTTCGAAGAATAACTTCAATATTATCAGTTATCCTATGTAATCCTCAGTTTTATCATACATATGTTAGATGAAAATTTTCAGCTCTATCAGGAAATGTGTCCAGTTCCTTTTTCAATTGTATTCTAATTGCATTTGTATGCCTATCACTGTATCTCAGATTTATCCAAAAAGCCTTCAATTTTATCAGATATCATATGTAATCCTCAATTTTACCGTGCATATTTTTGATGAAAATATTCAGTCCTATCATAAAACATCTCCACTTCCTTTTTCAATTGAATTCTAATTATATTTGTATGGCTATCATTGTATTTGAGTTTTCTTCAAAAAAACTTCAATTTCATACATTATCTTATGTTATCCTCAATCTTCAGTTCTTTATGAAAATGTCTCTACTTCTATAATGAAAACATTATAATTGTTTTCATATGCCTATCATTGTTTCTGTGTTTTTTAAAAAAATATTCAATTTTCTACATTATCTTAGGTTATCCATATTTTTATTATACATACATAAGATGAAAATCTTCAGTTTTATATGAAAATGTGTCCACATCTGTTTGAGTTATATTCTAATTGTTTTTTATGCCTATCATTGTATCAGAGTTTTGTCCAAATAAATCTTCAATTTTATCAGTTAGCCTAGTAATCCTTTATTTTATCATACATATGTTAGATGAAAATCTTCAGTTTTATCAGAAAATGTCTCCACTTCACTTTTCAATTGTATTCTCATTGTATTTCTATGCCTATCATTTTATCAGAGCATTTTGTTGCAAAAAATCTTTAATTTTATAAACTTATGACATCCTCAATTTATCATATGTATGTTATATGAATATTGAAGTTGTATATGAAAATGTCTCTACTTCCTCCTTCAATTATATTTTAAATGTATTTGTAAGCCTATCATTGTATCTGACTTTTTTTAAAAAGATCTTCAATTTTATAAATTATCTTAAATTATCCTCAATTTTATCATAGATATGTTACAGGAAAAATTTCAATATCAAACTAAAATGTCTCCACTTCATTTTTCAATTACATTCTAATTTTATTTGTATGCCTATCATTGTATTGGTGAAAATTGCCACGAAAAAATTCAATTTTTAAATTTTTCCTATGAATATCCCTTACTCTATCATTAATATCTTACACAAAAACTTCAGTTTTCTCAGACAATATCTCCACTTCATTTTCCATTATGTGATAATTCTATTTCTAGGCCTCTCATTTGATTTTTCCCAAAAAGTCTTCAATTTTATCAGTTATAATATGTAATCCTCAATTTCATGATACATATGTTAGATTAAAATCTTCAGTTCTACCAGAAAATGTCTCTACTTCTCTTTTCAATTACATTCTAATTACATTTGGATGCCTATCATTGTATCTGAGTTTGTTCAAAAAAATCTAAAATGTTATCAGTTATTTTATGTAATCCTCATATTTATCATGCATATTTTAGATAAAAACCTTCAGTTCTATCAGAAAATATCTCCACTTTCCTTTTCAATTATATTCTAAATGTATTTGTATGCAGATCCTTGTATCTGAAGTTTTTCTACATAAATCTTCAATTTTATCAGTTATCTTGTGCAATCCTCAATTTTATCATACATATGTTAGATGAAAATCTTCAGTTCTTTACAAAAATTAGTACTCTTCATTTTTCAGTAATACTCTAGTAGTATTTGTATGCCTATCCTTATATCTGAGTTTTTGTTTTCCAAAATATCTTCAATTTTATAAATTATCTTGATATCCTCCATTTGAACATACATGTTAGAGGAAATCATCTATTTTATCAGATTATGTCTCTATTCCTTTTCTCAATTACATTCTAATTGTGTTTGTATGCCTATCACTGTACCTGTGAAAATTACTACACAAATCTGCAAAATTTACAATTTTCCTATGAATTTCAATAATTTTATCAGAGATATGTTATGCAAAGTTCTTCACATTTTTAGAAAATATCTCCAATTCCTTTTTAGCTATTTTATTATTTATTTGTATACATAACATTGTATCTGTGAAAATTACCACAAAAATATTCACATTTCAACATTTTCTCATAAATTTCCATAAAATGTTATAAAGAAATCTTCACTTTTATCAGTTATGTCTCCACTTTCTTTTTTCACTTATAATTTTATTGTATTTTTATGCCTTTCATTGAATCTGAGATTTTATCAAACAAATCTTCAGTTTTATCCATTTTCCTATGTTATCATAAAGTTCATTATATATGTAAGATACAAATCTTTAGAATTAACAGAATATGTCTTCACTTCCTTTTTCGATTGTATTCTAATTGTATTTGTATACCTATCATTGCATCCGAGTTTGGTCTGAATTAATCTTCATGTTAGTAAATTACCCTATGTAATCCTCAATTTTATCACGCATATTATTGATGAAAATCTTCCGTTCATTCAGAAAATATCTCTGCTCCCTTTTCATTTATATTCTAATTTTATTTTTCATGCCTACCAATGTATCTGAGTTTTTTCCAAATAAAGTTTCAACTTTATCAATTATATTTTGTAATCCTCAATTTTTTCATACATAGATTAGATGAAAATCTTCAGTTTATGCAAATGTCTCCTTTTCCTTTTTCAATAATACTCTAGTGGTTTGTGTGCCTATCCTTCTATCTGAGTTTTTGTTTTCCAAAATATGTTAAATTTAATAAATTATCTTATGTTATCCTCAATTTTAACATATATTTGCTAGATGAAAATTTTCACTTTTATGAGAAAATGTCTCATTTCTTTTTTAAATTACATTCTAATTGTATTTGTAAGCATATCATTGTATCTGTGAAAATTACCACAAACATTTTCAAAGTTTATAGTTTTCCTATGTATTTCCATAATTTTATCAGATGTATGTCGTGGAAGCTTCTTCATATTTATCAGAAAAATATCTCCACTTCCTTTTTCAACTACATTATTATTTTATTTGTATGCCTACCATTATATCTGTGAAAATTAGCACTAAAATCTTCAAATTTTAACATTTTCACATGAATTTCCAAAATTTAATCAGAAATGTTATAAGCTTCAGTTTTATCAGAAAATGTCCCCCTTTCTTTTTCACTTATATGTTAATTGTATTTGTATGCCTTTCAATTTATCTGAGATCTTATGAAATAGCTTCAATTTTATCAACTTTCCTATGTTATCATCTCTTTTATCACACATAAGGTAATGTAAATATTCAGATTTAATAAAATATGCCTCCACTTCCTTTTTCAATTTTATTCTAATTATATTTGTTAACCTATCATTGTATCTGAGTTTTTTCTGAATAAATTTCAATTCATTATTTATCCTATCTAATCCTCAATTTTATCAAACAAATGTTAGATGAAAATCTTCAGTTTTATCAAAAAATGTCTCCACTTCGTTTTTCATTTGTATTCTAATTGTATTTGTATGCCTTTCATTGCATCTTAATTTTTCCAAAAATCTTCAATTTTATAAATTATCTTATGTTATCCTCAATATTATCGCACATATGTTAGATGAAAGTCTTAAGTTTTATAGGAAAATGTCTGCACTTCTTTTTTCAATTACATTCTAATTTTTATGTATAACATTTTATTTGTCAAAATTTCCACAAAAACCTACAATTTTGCAATTTTTGCTATTTATTTCCATTATTTTATATGGAATATGTTCTACAAAATCATTAGTTTTATCAGAAAATGACTCCACTTCCTTTATCAATTATGTGATAATTATATTTGTATGCCTATTATTGTATCTGCAATGTTTCCAGGAAATCTTAAATTTTATCATTTATCCCAGGTAATCCTCAATTTTATCATACATATGTTTGATGGAATTCTTCAGTTCTGTCAGAAAATATGTCCAGTTAATTTTCAAATATATTCTAATTGTATATCATTGCCTATCATTGTATCTTAGTTTGTTTTTTAAAAAAAATCTTTAGTTTTAAAAATTATCTTATGTTATCCTCAATTTTTTTCATGTTATACAAAAATCTTCATTTTTATTCAAAAATGTCTCTACATCCTTTTACGTGTCTATTCTAATTATATTTGTATGCCTATCATTGTATGTGAGATTTTTCTAAGAAAATCTTCAATTTCATCAGTTATCCTATGTAATCCTCAATTTTATCATACATATATTAAATGAAAATCATCAGTTCTTTATGAAAATGTCTCCTCTTCCTTTTTCAATAATACTCTAGTTGTATTTGTATGCCTATCCTTGTAACTGAGTTTTTGTTTTCCAAAATATATTAAATTTTATAAATTAACTTATGTTATCCTCAATTTTAACATATATTTGTTAGATGAAATTTTTCACTTTTATCATAAAATGTCTCTATTCCCTTTCTCAATTGTATCCTTATTGTGTTTGTAAGCATATCATTGTATCTGTGAAAATTACCAAAATAATCTACAAATTTTACACTTTTCTTATTTTTTCAGATATATATTATGCAATATTCTTCAGATTTATTAGAAAATATCTCTACTTTCTTTTCATCTATATTATTATTTTTTCATATACCTAATACTTTATCTGTGAAAATTACCACAAAAATCTTCGAATTTTAACATTTTCTCTTAAATTATCATAGTTTTATCAGAAATATTATACAAAAATATTCAGTTTTATGAGAAAATATTTCCATGTTCTTTTTTTGCTTATAATCATACTGTATTTGTATGCCTTTCATTGAATCTGAGATTTTATCAAAAAATCTTCAGTTTTATCAGTTTTCCTATGTCATCATCCATTTTTCATTCATAAGTTAGATGTAAATCTTTAGAATTAACAGAAGTCTTCTCTTGCTTTTTCAATAGTATTCTAATTGTATTTGTATGCCTATCATTGTCTCTGAGTTGTTTTCTGAATAAATATTCAACTTTATCAATTATCCTATGCAATATTCAATTTTTTCATATATATATATATATATATTGGATGAAAACCTTCCATTTTATCAGAAAATGTCTCCTCTTCTTTTTCAATTGTATTCTAATTGTATTTGTATGCTTATCATTGCATCCATGTTTTTTTTATAAAAAAACTTCAATATTATAAATTATGCTAGCCTCAATTTTAACATACATATGTTAGAGGATTTTCTTCAGTTTTATAGAAAAATAGCTCCACTTCCTTTTTCAAATACATTCTAACTGTATTTGTATGCTTACCATTGTATCTGAGAAATTTACAGCAAAAAACTTCAATTTTTAAATTTTTTGTATGAATTTCCCTTACTTTATCTGAATTATGTTATATGAAATCATCAGTTTTATCAGAAAATGTCTCTATTCCTCTTTTAATTACATTCTAATTGTGTTTGTAAGCCTATCATTTCATCTGTGAAAATTACCACAAAACCTTCAAATTTTACAGTTTTTCCATGAATTTCCATAATTTTATCAGATATATGTCAGTCAAAATTACTCAGATTTATCAGAAAATATCTCCACTTCCTTTTACAACTATATTATCATTTATTTGTATGCCTGTCATTGTATCAGTGAAAATTACAACAAAAATCTTCAAATTTTAACATTTTCACATGAATTTCAATAATTTTATTAGAAATGTTATACAAAAATCTTCAGTTTCATCAGAAAATATCTCCACTTTCTTTTTCACTTATATTCTAATTGTATTAGTATGCGTTTAAGTATATCTGAGATTTTATCAAAAAAACTTGTTTTATCAATTTTCCTATGTTATTCATTTTATCATACATATGTTAGGTGAAAATCTTAAGTTTTATACAAAAATGTCTTCAGCTAATTTTTCAATTATATTCTTATTATATTGTATGCCTATTCATGTATCTGAGAATTTTCTAAGAAAATCTTCAATTTAATCAGTTATCCTATGTAAACCTCAATTGTATCATACATATATTATATGAAATCAAAAAATGTCTCGTCTTCCTTTTTCCATTTTATTCTAATAGTTTTGTAATCTTATCATTGCATCTGAGTTTTGTCCAAATAAATCTTCAGTTTTATCAATTACCCTATTAATCCTTTAATTTATCATACATATGTTAGATGGAAATCTTCAGTTTTATATGAAAATGTCTCAACTTCATTTTTCAGTTTTATTCTATTTGTAATTCTCTGCCTGTCATTGTATCTGAGTGTTTTACCAAAATATCTTTAATTTTATAAATTACCTTATGATATCCTCATTTTCTTGTACAAATATTATATGAAAATCTTCAGTTTTATATGAAAATGTCTCTACTTCCTCCTTCAATTATATTCTTAATGTATTTGAATGCCTATCATTGTATCTGAGTTTTTTCAAAAGAATCTCAAATTTTATAAATTATCTTAAGTTATTATCAATTTTATCATAGATATTTTAGAGGAAAATCTTCAATTTTAAATAAAAATATATCCACTTAATTTTTCTACTACATTCTAATATTACTTGTATGACTACCATTTTAACTGTGAACATTACCACAAATATTTTCAATTTTTGTGGTAATTTCCCTTACTTTATCAGTAATATGTTATACGAAATCTTCAGTTTTGTCAGAAAATGTCTCCACATAATTTTCAAATATGTGATAATTCTATTTGCATGCCTATCATTGTATCTTAGTTTTTTTCCAAAAAATTCCACAATTTTTTCAGTTACCATATGTAATACTCAATTTTGTGATACATAAGTTAGATAAAAATCTTCAGTCCTACCAGAAAATACCTCCACTTCCCTTTTCAATTATGTGATAATCCTATTTGGATATCTATCATTGTTTCTGATTTTTTATTAAAAAACTAAAATTTTATCAGTTATCCTATGTAATCCTCAATTTTATCATGCATATTTTAGATGAAAATCTTCATTTCTATCATAAAATATCTCCACTCCTTTTTTATTGAATTCTAATTATATTTGTATGGCTATCATTGTTTTCGTTTTTTTTTTTTTTAAAAAAATCTTCAAATTTATATATTATCTCATGTTATCCTCAATTTTATCATACATGTTAGATGAAAATCTTCATTACTTTACGAAATTGTCTCCATTGCCTTTTTCAATTACATTCTAATTGTATTTATATCCATATAAATGTGTCTGATTTTTAACAAAATATTCAATTTTATAAATTATGTTGTTATATTATCCTCATTTTTATCATACATATATTAGATGAAAATCTTCTGTTTTATATAAAATATCTCCACGTCTCTTTCAGCTATAGTTATACTTTTATTCCTATCATTGTATCTGAATTTTGTCCAAATACATCTTCAATTTTATCAATTACCCTAGTAATCTTCAGTTTTATCAGAAAATGTCTCCACTTTGTTTTTCAGTTGTATTCTGTGTTTCTATGCCTATGATTGTATCTGAGTGTTTTTCCAAAAATATCATTACTTTTATAAATTACCTTATAATTTCCTCATTTTATCATAAATATGTTATATGAAAACATTCAGTTTTATATGAAGAAGTCTCTACTTCTTCCTTCAACTATATTCTAAGTGTCTTTTTATGCCTATCATTGTATTATTAGTTTTCTAAATATTTTTGTATGTCTATCATTTTATCTTATATTTTTTCCAAAAATATCTTCAATTTTTTCAGTTATCATATGTAATCCTTAATTTTATGATACATATGTTAGATTAAAATCTTCAGTTCTCCTGAAAATATCTCTACTTGACTTTTCAATTATCTTATAAGTATATTTAATGCCTATCATTGTGTCTGATTTTTTTTCAAAAAAATCTAAAATTTTATTAGTTATCCTATTTAATCCTCAATTTAATCAGGCATATTTTAGATGAAAAGCTTCACTTTTATCAAAAAATATACCCACTTCCCTTCTCAATTATATAATTGTATTTGTGTGCAGATCATTGTATCTGAATATTTTTCTGAAGAAATATTTAATTTTATCAAATAACTTTTGTAATCCTCAATTTTATCATACATATGTTAGATGAAAATCTTCAGTTATTTACAAAATTGTGTCCTCTTCATTTTTCAATAATACTCTAGTTGTATTTGTATGCCTATCCTTGTGTCTGAGATTTTGTTTTCCAAAATATCTTCAATTTTATGAATTACCTTAAGTTATCCTCAATTTTATCATACATATGTTAGAGGAAAATCACCAGTTTTATAGGAATATATCTCCACTTCCTTTTTCAATTACATTCTAATTGCATTTGTATGCATACCATCATATCTGTGAAAATTACCAAATATCTTTAATTTTAAAGTTTTTCCTATGAATTTCCCTTATTTTATTAGAAATATGTTATACGAAATCATTAGTTTTTTCAGAAAATATTTCCACTTCCTTTTCAATTATCTGATAATTCTATTTGTATGCATATCATTGTATGTGATTTTTCCAAAGAAATCTTCAATTTTATCAGATATCCTATATAATCCTCAATTTTATCAAGCATATTTTAGACGAAAACCTTCAGTTCTATCATAAAATGTCTCCACTTCCTTTTTCAATTGAATTATAATTATATTTGTATGGCTATCATTGTATTTAAGTTTTTTCAAAAATCTTCAATTTTATACATTATCTTACATTATACTCAATTTTATCATCCATATGTTAGTTGAATATCTTCATCACTTTACAAAAATGTCTCCATTTCCTTTTTCAATTGCATTCTAATTGTATTTATATGCCTATCAACATATCTGAGATTTTTTAAATATTCAATTTATTAAATTATGTTTTGTTGTCCTCATTTTTATCATAGATATTTTTAGATAAAAATCTTCTGTTTTATATGGTAATGCCTCCATGTCTTTTAGTTATATTCTAAAAGTATTTTTATGCCAATCATTGTATCTGAGTTTTGTACAAATAAGTCTTCAATTTTATACATTACCCTAATAATTCTTAATTTTATCTACATATGTTAGATTAAATTCTTCAGTTTTGTCAGTTGTATTCTAATTGTATTTCTATGCCCATCATTATATCTGAGTGTTTTTCTAAATATCTTTAATTTTATAAATTTCCTTATGATATCCTCATTTTATCATAGGTATGTTATATGAAAATCTTCTGTTCTATATGAAAATGTCTCCACTTCCTCCTTCAATTATATTCTAAATGTATTTGTTTGCCTATCCTTGTATCTGAGTTTTTTTCAAAAAATCTTCTATTTGGTATATTATCTTAAGTTATCTTCAATTTTATCATAGATATTTTAGCAGAAAATCTTTAATTTTAAATATAAATATCTCCACTTCATTTTTAGATTACATTCTAATTATACTTCTATGCCTACCATTGTATCTGTGAAAAGTACCACAAAAATTTTCAATTTTTAAATTTTTCCTCCGAATTTCCCTTACTTTATCAGTATTATGTTATACGAAATCTTCAGTTTTCTCAGAAAATGTCTCCACTTAATTTTCACATATATGATAATTTTATTTGTATGCCTATCTATGTATCTGATTTTTCCAAAAATATATCTTCAATTTTATTAGTTATCATATATAATCCTCAATTTTATGATACATATGCTAGATTAAAATTTTCAGTTCTACCAGAAAATATCTGCATTTCCATTTTCAATTACATTCTAATTATATTTCGATGCCTTTGATTGTATCTGAGGATTTTCTTTCAAAAAAATCAAATTTTGTCAGTTATCCTATGTAATCCTCAATTTTATCATGCATATTTTACATGAAAATTTTCAGTTCTATCAGAAAATATTTCCACTTACTTTTCAATTATATTCTAATTGTATTGTTATGGAGATCATTGAATCTGAGTATTTTTCCAAATCAATCTTCATTTTATAAGTTATCTCATGTATTCCTCAATTTTACCATACACATGTTAGATGAAAGTCTTTAGTTCTTTACAAAAATTGTCCTCTTCCTTTTTCAATAATACTCTTGTTGTATTCGTATACATATTCTTGTATCTGAGTTTTTGTTTTCCTAAATATCTTCAATTTTATAAATTGTCTTATTTTATCCTCAATTTTAATATACATATGTATATATAAGATGAAAATCTTCATTCTTATCAGAAAATGTCTCTATTCCTTTTTTCAATTAAATTCCTATTGTATTTGTAAGCCTATCATTGTATCTGTGAAAAATACCACAAAAATCTTTAAATGTTACAGTTTTTCTATGAATTTCCATAATTTTGTCAGATATATGTAATGCAAAATTCTTCAGATTTATCATAAATTATCTTTACTTCCTTTTTCACCTATATTACTATTTATTTGTATGCCTACCATTGTATTTGTGAAAATTCCCAAAAAATCTTCAAAATATACAGTTTTCCTTTGAATTGCCATAATTTTGTGAGAAATGTTATTAAAAATTCCTCAGATTTATCAGAATATATCTCCACTTCCTTTTTCAACTACATTACTATTTATTTGTATGCCTACCATTATATCTGTGAAAATTACCACAAAAATCTTCAAATTTTAACATTTTCACATGAATATCCAAAATTTAGTCAGAATTGTTATATAAAAATCTTCAGTTTTATCAAAAAATGTCTCCACTTTCTTTTTCACTTATTTATACTTGTTTTTGTATGCCATTCATTGTATCTGAGATTTTATCAGAAACATCATCAATTTTGTCAATTTTCCTGTTATCATACATTTTATCATCCATAAGTTAGATGCAAATCTTCAGAATTAAAAGAATATGTCTCCACATCCTTTTTCACTTGTATTCTAATTGTATTTGTATGCCTATCATTTTATCCTAGTATTTTTCTGATTATATCTTAAATATTATCAATTGTGCTATGAATTCTCAATTTTTTCATATATAGGTTAAATAAAAATCTTCAGTTTTATCAGAAAATGTCTCCTCTTCCTTGTACAATTGTATTCTAATTGTATTTGTATGCTTAGCAATGCATCTGGGTTTTTTTTTTCAAAAAATTTGTCAATTTCATAAATTGCCTTAAGTTATCCTCAATTTATCATACATATGTTAGAGGAAAATTATCACTTTATAGGAAAACGGCTCCAATTCTTTTTTCAATTACATTCTAATTGTATTTGTATGTGTGCCATTGTTTCTGTGAAGATTACCACAAAAATCTTCAATTTTTGAATTTTTTCTATGAATTTCCTTTACTTTATCAGAAATATGTTATATAAAATGGTGAAATTTATCAGAAAATGTCTCCAAATCCTTTTCAATTATCTGACAATTCTATTTGTATGCCTATCATTACAACATTTTTGCAAAAAAATCTTTAATTTTATCAGATATCCTATATAATCCTCAATTTTATCATACATATTTTAGATGAAAATCTTTAGTTCTATCTTAAAATGTCTCCACTTACTTTTGCAATTGAATTCTAATTATATTTGTATGGCTATCATTGTTTTTGATATTTTTTTCAAAAAATCTTCAATTTTATACATTATCTTATGTTATCCTCAATTTTATCATAGATGAAAATCTTCATTACTTTATGAAAATGTCTCCATTTCCTTTATCATTTATATTCTAATTGTATTAATAGGCCTTTCAATATATCCCGTGTTTTTTAAAAAAGTTATTCAATTTTATAAATTGTTATCCTCTTTTTTATCATACATATACTAGATAAAAATCCTCAGTATTATATGAAAATGTCTCCATATCTCTTTTAGTAATATTTTAATTGTATTTTTATGCCTATCATTGTATCTGAGTCTTGTCCAAATAAATCTTCAATTTTATCAATTAGCCTAGTAATCCTTTAAGTTATCATACATATGTTAAAGGAAAATCTTCAGTTTTATCTGTAAATACCTCCACTTCCTTTTTCAATGATGTGATAATTGTATTTGTATGCCTATATTTGTATCTGAGATTTTTCAAAGAAAATCTTCAATTTTATCAATTATACTGTATAATCCTTAATTTATTCATACATATGTTAGATGAAAATCTTCAGTTCTATCACAAAATATGTCGAGCTCTGTCTTAGTTTGGGTTTCACTGCTGTGAACAGACACCATGACCAATGCAAGTTTTATAAAAGACAACATTTAATTGGGACTGACTTACAGGCTCAGAGGTTCAGTGCATTGTCATCAAGGCAGAAACATGGCAGCAACCAGGCAGATATGGTGCAGGAGGAACTGAGAGATCTACCTCTTCATCTGAAGGCTGCTAGTGGAAGACTGACTTCCAGGCAACTAGGGTGAGGGTTTTAAGCCCACACCCATAATGACACACCTACTCCAACAAGGCCACACCTCCTAATAGGTTCACTTCCTGGGTCAATCATATACAAACAATCACAAGTTCCCTTTTCTATTGTATTTTAATTGTATTTGTATGCCTATCATTGTGAGTTTTCTTTTTCAAAAATATCTTCAGATTTAAAAATTATCTTAGTTATCCTCAATTTTATCATACATATGTTAGATGAAAATCTTCAGATTTCTACAAAAATATCTCCTCCTTCTTTTTCAATTATATTCTAATTTTATTTGTGTGCCTATCATTGTATCTGAGATTTTTCTAGAGAATATCTTCAATTTAATCAGTTAACATGTAATACTCAATTTTATCATATATATGTTAAATTAAAATCTTCAGTTTTATGAGATAATTGCTCATCTTCCTTTTTCAATTGAATTCTAATAGTATTTGTAAGCTTATCATTATATCTGAGTTTTTTGCAAAGAAATCAATTTTATACATTATCATGTTTTCCTCTATTTTATCACACATATGTTAGAGGAAAATTTTTAGTTTTATAGGAAAATTGCTCCACTTCCATTTTCAATTACATTCTAATTGTATTTGTATGCTTACCATTGTATCTGTGAAAATTACCACAAAAATCTTCAATTTTTAAATCTTCCCTATGAATTTCCCTTACTTTATCAGAAATATATTATATGAAATCTTTATTTTTATCAGAGAATGTCTCCACTTCCTTTTTCAATTATGTGATAATTGTATTTGTATGCCTATCATTGTATCTGAGAGTGTTCAAAGAAATCTTCAATTTTATCTTATATCTTATGTAATCCTCAATTTTAACATACATTTCTTAGATGAAAATCTGCAGTTTTCTCCGAAAATGTTTCTATTCCTTTTCTTAATTACATTCTACTTGTGTTTGTAAGCCTGTCATTGTATCTGTGAAAATTACCACAAAAATCTAAAAATTTTACTCTTTTCCTATGAATTTCCATAATTTTTCAGATGTATATTATGCAACATTCTTAAGATTTTTTAGAAAATATCTCCAACTCCTTTTAAAATATATTATTATTTATTCATTTACCTAACATTTTATGTGAAATTATCCCAAAAATCTCCAAATTTTAACATTTTCTCATAAATTATCATAGTTTTATCAGAAATATTATACAAAACCTGTAGTTTTATCAGAAAATATCTCCCCTTTTTTCACTTATAATCTTATTGTATTTGTATGCCTTTCATTGAATATGAGATTTTTATCAAAAAATACTTCAATTTTATCAATTTTCCTGTTATCATCCATTTTTCATACATAAATTATATGTAAATCTTTTCTCCTGTTGCTTTTACAATTTTATTCTAATTGTATTTGTGTGCCTATCATTGTGAGATATCTTTCTAAAATATCTTCAGATTTAAAAATTATCTTATGTTATCCTCAATTTATCATATATATGCTAGATGAAAATCTTCAGTTTTATACAAAAATGTCTCCAAATCCTTTTTCACTTATATTCTAATTGTTTTTGTATGCCTATCATTGTATCTGAGATTTTTCTAGATAATATCTTCAATTGAATCAGTTATCTTATATAATCCTCAAATCTTATCATATGTGTGTTAAATGAAAATGTTCACTTTTAAGAGAAAATGTCTCATCTTCCTTTTTATTGAATACTAATAGTATTTGTAAGCTTACAATTGTATCTGAGGTTTTTTGCAAAAAAATCAGCAATTTTATAAATTATCCTAAGTTTTCCCCTATTTTATCATACATATGTTAGAGGAACATCTTCAGTTTTATAGGAAAATGGCTTTACTCCCTTTATCAATTACATTCTAATTGTATCTGTATGCTTACCATTTTTTTCAGTGAAAATTTCCAGAAAACTTCAGTTTTTAATTTTTTCCTATGAATTTAATGTACTTCATCAAAAATATGTTATATGAAATCTTTAGATTTATGAGAAAATATCTCCAAATCCTTTTGAATTATCTAATAATTCTATTTGTATGCCTATCATTGTATGTAAGATTTTTCCAAAGAAATTTCAATTTTTTCAGATATCCTATATAATCCTCAATTTTATCATGCATATTTTAGAGGAAAATCTTCAGTTCTATCAGAAAATGTCTCCATTTACTTTTTCAATTAATTTCTAATTATATTTGTATGGCTATCATTGTATTTGTCTCCACTTTCTTTTCCACTTAAAATCTTGTATTTGTATGCCTTTTACTGAATGTGAGATTTTATCAAAAAATCTTCAGTTTTTTCAATTTTGCTATGTTATCATCCATTTTATCATATATAAGTTAGATATAAATGCTTAGAATTAACAGAATATGTCTACACTTCCTTTTTCAATTGTATTTTAATTGTGTTTGTATACCTATCATTGTATCCGAGTTTTTGTCTCAATAAATCTTCAATTTTATCAATTATCCTATGTAATTCTCAATTTTACCATACATATGTTAGATAAAAATCTTCAGTTTTATCAGATATGTTTTGTCTTCCTTTTTCAATTGTATTCTAATGGTATTTGTATGCTTATCATTGTATCTGAGTTTATTTTCAAAAAAATCTTCAATTTATAAATTAGTTATCCACAATTTTAGCATACATATGTTAGAGGATTTTCTTCAGTTTTGTAGGAAAATGGCTCCACTTCCTTTTTCCATTACATTCTTATTGTATTTGTATGCTTACCACTGTATCTGTGAAAATTACCTCAAAAATCTTCAATTTTTAAATTTTTCCTATGAATTTCACTTACATTACACAAAATGTTATACAAAATCTTCAATTTTATCAGAAAATGTCTCTATTACTATTGTCAATTACATTCTAATTGTGTTTGTTAGCCTATCATTGTATCTGTGAAAATTTCCAAAAAAAATCAAGTTTTACAGTTTTCCTATGATTTTCCATAATTTTATCACATATATGTTATGCAAAATTCCTCAGATTTATCAGAAAATATCTCCTCTTATTTTTCAACTATATTATTATTTATTTGTATGCCTACCATTTTATCTTTGAAAATTTCCACAAAAATTTTCAAATTTTAACATTTTCACATGAATTTCCATAATTTTATCAGAAATGTTACACAAAAATCTTCAGTTTTATCAGAAAATTTGTCCAGTTTCTTTTTCATTTATATGTAGATATATTCAATTTATCTGAGATTTTATCAAAAAATCTTTAATTTTATCAATTTTCTTATGTTGTTATCCACTTTATCATACAAAGTGAGATGTAAAGCTTCAGAATTAACAGATATGTCTCCAAGTCCTATTTCAAATGTATTAAAATCATATTTGTATGCCTATCACTGTATCTGAGTTTTTTGCAAAAAAATCATTTTATAAACTATCCTAAGTTTTCTCAATTTTATCAAACTTATGTCAGAAGAAAATCTTCAGTTTTATAGGAAAATGGCTCCACTTCTTCTTTCAATTACATTCTAATTGTATTGGTATGCTTACCATTGTATCTGTGAAAATTTCCACAAAAATCTTCAAATTTTAGTTTTCTTATGAATTTCCTTAATTTTATCAGATATATGTTTTACAAAATTGTTCAGATTTATCAGAAAATATCTCTACTTCCTTTTTCAACTATATTCTTACTTATTTGTATGCCTACCATTGTGACTGTGAAAATTACCACAAAAATCTTCAAATTTTAACATTTGCACATGAATATCCATAATTTAATCAGAAAGGTTATACTAAAATATTCAGTTTTATCAGAAAAAGTCTGTACTTTCTTTTTCACTTATTTGTAGTTGTATTTGTATGCCTTTCATTGTATCAGATTTTATCACAAAAATCTTCAATTTTATCAATTTTCCTATGCTATCATCCATTTATAATGCATCCTGTAGCAAGCTTTAGGTGAGGTTACTATAAGATAAGCCAATTAATATATCCTACCAACCTTTGAAAATCACTTACTTAAAAATTTAAAAGCCCAATTGTTAAAGAAAAGGCCCATAACAAACATTCCATGAACATTATACTCTGAAAAATCTAAGATCCTAGCTTCTCATAATGAGAAAAAAAACCCTTTCACATAAAGTAAGGCTACCAGCCATTGTACAAGGAAAATCCTTCTAATGATATTGCTTTGTTTCTTTAAAGTTAGCCCATAGGAGCAAATGCCTTTATAATTATCAGAATGTAAGCAGAAAACAACCCTTTAAACCTATAATAATTTGTATGGAGTAGGCAGGCCAAATTTTAATGCCTTTATACATTCTACATAGCTTTAGTATTCTTTCATAAATTTGAACTGCATTTTGAACCACACCTGAATTAAGTCAAAAATGTTGTTTTGGCTAAACACTCCCTAGAAAGGGTCTGCAAGATAAAATCAATTCCTCACAAACTTCCACTGAGGAAAGTCTAAGCTTTGCATTAACTCAAATATAATTGTTTTTCCAACACCCACCAGTTTGCAAGGACAAATCATGAGGTTCCTCAAATGTAAATATCTTCTAATCTGAGCCTATTGTCTAAGGCCAGAGGCAAACCCACCTGTCTTGCAAGGACATGAGGGTTGAATAGCAAACAAAAGGAACTTGTAATTTCAGGTTTTTTGGAAAGATGTTACTCCTTTGTTTTTATTAGTCAAAGGAACCTGTGTTGGTTTTTCATGCAGTTCTGTGACCTGCAGCCTACAGGAGTCATCTGTATGCCTGCCATGTGGGCCACGGGCCATGGTGGAGAAGCGGCAGAGGTGTGGGCTGCAATGAGTGACCAGACCTCACCAGACAGTTCCATGTGGCTTTATTTAAGATGGGGTAAAGGTAGAGAGGGCCGGAAGAAGGCAGGGAAGGAAGGAAAGAAGAGAGCAGGGAATAAATGCTACCCATTATATATGGGTGGTAATGTAAATTTCAGGTAAAAAGGTAGGCCCATTGAATTCTGGGTATATGGAGGCCATTGCCTTGGTAACAGGTCTATACTTGCAGTGCTAACTGTCGCCTATATGACGTCACAGGTCTCAGAATTAAAAACCTGTTTGATATCAAATTTCCACTAAGATCTCCTTTTTAATCTTCAAGAATTAAATTTTGCTCCTACCACTGAAAAGTTACAATAAGCTCATATTGGGCACAGCTATTTCTAACCTTTATCACTCTTAAAATTATATTAATTATGACATATAGTAAGAATCATGGGTCTTTAACCATGCTACAAATTGCAGCCACAGGCATACTGGCAATTTTATGGTAACTTAATTTTCTCTAGCAATATTAGAGCTTAACTTACAACTTTGGAAGTAAAACCCAATTTTAAACAATCCACCTTCCTTAAAATCAATGGCAAATGCATTACTTTTATACTGTAAGGTTAGTCTGCCTGTTCTTATGTTTAAGTGTATGACAGTATAACTAATTGAAAAGACATTATTTTAAATCTAATTCCTTGTAAGTCTAAGTTCTAGGTTAAGATTTACACCAAACACCATGCCAATTTAGAAGCATCCCAGAGACCTGCATTCTCTGAGTCTCAACATGCCATGTGTTCAAGATGGCGGTAACCTCGAGCGATTAGCTCCCAACTCTCTTATTGTCAACTCTATACCATTTAAATCATGCACAATAATTCATAAGCCAATACTCTGTAGTCAAAACATGAAGAACATATTTATATTTTTAAGACCAACTACAAAAAAGGTGAACAAAGCATGTGCCACACTAAGCCAACGTGTCACTGGCCAAACCAAATTTCTCTTAACATTATACCTTTTAAATTATGTCCAATGACTTATAAGCCATTTTTCTATAGTTGAGACATGTAAAATATATTTATACCTTTAAGACCAATTATAAGTAAGAATAAAACGATTACATGAATCTCATAAACTTGAACCAATTTTCCTTTTTCTTGCTGTAATTTCAAGAGAACAAAAAGTACTTTGAACCAAAAACCACAATTGTAGAGATTTTCCTTTAGGAGACACAACCTTTAATTCACTTGTCCTAGACTTATATCTGCAGGCCCTTTAAAAAGCATCTATCTCTCAACTTTGAGTTCTAGCTGAACACGTGATACCTTAAATCAACCTCTGCTGTGAACCATGTGTAGTTTAAGAGACTGACAAATGAAATTTCTACCAATTTTTCTTTTAACACGAAACAATTACAGTCATTCATACAACGCCACGAATAGGACAGTTCACACACACATAGGACATGAACATGTAGAAATGGTATGCACCCGAGGACAAACACAGAAAAGAAACCATGCTTGTTATGGCATTACATCCATTTTCCTACTCTCTTTCTCTCTCATTTTTCATCCTTTCTTAAAGCAGTTCTTGGAGGCTGCAGACATATGCCTGTTTTAAAACCTTTTTCTTTTTTGCCTGAATTCAGCTCTTAACAGCTGTGGACAAATGCCTGTAAATTTCTTGCCCCATATTCCACTGTCTGCCCCCTAAGCAAGATCAATGGTGGGTAGACACTACCTCACTTAGTCCATATCCTCCAGCACCTGTTTTGCTCACCATGCAGGACCATCTTTTTCCATTTTCTGCAAAGCTTCGCCAAGACAGGGTCACCTCAGGAAATCTTCTCGAGTCCAGCCACACGTTTAGGCACCAATCTGTATCTGCCTGCAGTGACTGCAAACTGGGTTCCTGGAAATGGAAGCTGAGGGATGAATGGGGAAGCATGAAAAGAAGAAGAGCCAAGAAGATAGTTTACTGATCAAGGCCAAAGATTAATGGAGCTCAGACAATTTAACAGTTTTGGGGGAGCACCTCCTCCCAGAGTCCAGCGTGGCTTCTTTGGGTGTTGGTTCCACTGCTCAGGAAGCTGGGCTGGTCACCTGCTCAATTCAGGAATTTGTATGTCTGCAGGAAGTTCACCTTCACACTGAGCACTCTTAGCCAGGTGAGGCAGGATTGTGAATAGTACAGGAATCCCTTTTCAAAGGCTGGGAGAGGAGTTCACCTTGACCAATGTCAAGTTCCTGCCATGTGGCCAGACACCTCAATATGGCTCTGTACACTATCATACATATGTTAGAGAAAATTTTTCAGTTTTAAAAGAAAATGGCTCTGCTTCCTTTTTTGATTGCATTCTAATAGTATTTGTATGCTTACCATTGCATCTTCGAAAATTACCACAAAAATCTTCAATTTTTAAAATTTTCCTATGAATTTCCCTTACTTTATCAGAAATATGTTATACGAAATCTTTAGTTTTATCAGAAAATGTCTCCACTTCCTTTTCAATTGAATTCTAATGATATTTGTATGGCTATCATTGTATTTGAATTTTTTTTTCAAAAACAAACTTCAATTTCATACATTATCTTATGTTATCCTCAATTTTTGTAATACATATGTTAGATGAAAATCTTCATTACTTTAAGAATATGTCTTCATTTTTCAATTGCATTCTAATTGTATTATATGCCTATCAATGTATCTGAGGTTTTTCTAAAAAATATTCCATTTTATATATTATGTTTTGTTATCCTCATTTTTATCATACATATATTAGATGAAAATCTTCAGTTTTATATGAAAATGTCTCCACGTCTCTTTTAGGAATATTCTGATTGTAATTTTATGGTATAATTTTATCTGAGTTGTCCAAATAAATCTTCAATTTTATCAATTACCCTAGTAATCCTTTATTTTATCATACATATGTTAGATGAAAATCTTCAGTTTTATCAGAAAATGTCTCCACTTCATGTTTCAGTTGTATTCTAATTGTATTTCTATGCCTATCACTGTATCTGATAGTTTTTCAAAAAATCTTTAATTTTATAAATTACCTTATGATATCCTCATTTGATCATACGAATGTTATATGAAAATCTTCAGTTTTATAGGAAAATGTCTCTACTTCCCCCTTTAATTATATTCTCAATGTATTAGTATGCCTATCATTGTATCTGAGTTTTTTTCAAAAAATCTTCAATTCTTTAAATTATCTTAAGTTATCCTCAATTTTATCATAGATATTTTAGAGTTACATCTTTAATTTTAAATCAAAATATCTCCACTTCATTTTTCCATTACATTCTAATTGTGTTTATATGCCTACCATTGTATCTGTGAAGAGTACCACAAAAATTTTAAATTTTTAAATTTTCCTATTAATTTCCCTTACATTATCAGTAATATATTATACGAAATCTTCAGTTTGGTCAGAAAATGTCTCTACTTCGTCTTAAAATATGTGATAATTCTACTTGTATGCCTATTATTGCATCTGACTTTTTTCCAAAAAAATTAAATTTTATCAGTTATCAAATGTAATCCTCAATTTTATGATATATATGTTAGATTAAAATCTTCAGTTGTACCAGAAAATATCTCCAGTCACTTTTCAAATACATTCTAATTCTATTTTTATTCCTGTCATTATATATGAGTGTTTATTCAAAAAAATCTAAAATTTTTCAGTTATCCTATGTAATCCTCAATTTTATCGTGTATATGTTAGATGAAAAGCTTCAGTAGTATCAGAAAATATCTCCACTTCCATTTTCAATTATATTCTAACTGTATTTGTATGCAGATCATTGTATCTGAGTATTTTTCCAAATAAATCTTCAAATTTATCAATTACCTTATGTAATCCTCAATTTTATTATACATATGTTAGATGAAAATTTGCAGTTCTTTACATAAATGTGTCCTCTTCCTGTTTGATAGTTCTTTAGTTGGATTTGTATGCCTATCCTTGTATTTGAGTTTTGTTTTCCAAAATATGTTCAATTCTATAAATTTTCTGTTATCCTCAATTTTAACATACATATGTTAGATGAAAATCTTCAGTTTTATTAGAAAATGTCTCTATTCCTTTTTTCAATTACATTCTAATTGTGTTTGTAAGCCTATCGTTGTATCTGTGAAAATTACCACAAAAATATTCAAATTTTACAGTTTTCTTATGAATTTCCATAATTTTATCAGATATATGTTATGCAAAATTCTTCAGATTTATCAAAATATCTCCATTCATTTAAAAACTATATTATTATTTCTTTGTATGCCAACCATTGTATCTGAAAATTATCACAAAAATCTTCAAATTTTACTGTTTTTTAGGAATTTCCATAATTTTATCAGATATATATTGTGCAAAATTCCTCAGATTTATCAACAAATATCTCCAGTTCCTTTTTCAACTATATTATTATTTCTTTGTATGCCAACAGTTGTATCAGTGAAAATTATAAAAAATCTTCAAAATTTAACATTTTCACATGAATTTTCATAATTTAATCAGAAATGTTACACAAAAATCTTCAGTTTTATCATAAGATGTCTCCAGTTTTTTCACTTATATATAGTTTTATTTGTATGCCTTTCATTGTATCTGAGATTTTATCACAAAAATCTTCAATTTTATCAATTTTCCTAGGTTATCATCCATAAGTTAGATGTAAAGCTTCAGAATTAACAGAATATGTCTCCTCATCCTTTCTCAATTGTATTCTAATTGTATTTGTATGCCTATCATTGTATTCAATGTTTCTTCTGAATAAATCTTCAATTTTGTCAATTATGCTATGTAATTCTCAATTGTCCCACACATATGTTAGATAAATATTTTCTGTTTTATCAGGCAATGTCTCCTCATCCTTTTTCAATTGTATTCTAATTGTATTTGTATGCTTATCATTGCCTCTGATTTTTTTTCAAAAAAATCTTCAATTTCATGAATTAAGTTATCCTCAATTTTATCATACTTGTTAGAGGCAAATATTCAGTTTTAGAGGAAAAGGTCTCCACTTCTTATTGCAATTACATTCTAATTGTATTCTTATGTGTACCATTGTAACTGTGAAAATCGCCATAGAAATCTTCAATTTTTAAATTTTCATATGAATTTCCCTTATTTTATAAGAAATAGGGTATACAAAATCTTCAGTTTCATCAGAAAATGTCTCCACTTCCTTTTTCCATTAAGTGATAATTTTATTTGTATGCCTATCATTGTATCTAAGTTTTTTCAAAGAAAATCTTCAATATTTCAGATATCCTATGTAATAATCAATTTTATCATGCATATCTTAGATGAAAATCTTCACTTCTATAATAAAATGTCTCCTCTTCCTTTTTCAATTGAATTCTAATTATATTTTTATGGCTATCATTGTATTTGAGGTTTTTTAAAAAAATCTTCAATTTTATACATTATCTCATGTTATCCTCAATTTTATGATACATATGTTAGATGAAAATCTTCATTACTTATGAAAATATCTCCATTTCCTTTTTCAGTTACATTCTAATTGTATTTATATACCTATCAATGTATCTGAGGTTTTTTTAAATATTCAATTTTATAAATTATGTTATGTTATCCTCATTTTTATCATACATATATTAGATGAAAATCTTCAGTTTTATTGGAAAGTGTCTCCATGTCTCTTTTAGTTATATTCTGATTGCTTTTTTATGCCTATTATCATACCTGAGTTTTGTCAAAATAAATATTCAATCTTATCAATTATCCTAGTAATCCATTATTTTATCATACATGTTAGATGAAAATCTTCAGTTTTATCAGAAAATATCTACACTTCATTTTTCAGTTTTATTTGAAAATGTCTCCACTTCCTCCTTAAATTATATTCTCAATGTATTTGCATGCCTATCATTGTATCTGAGATTTTTTTCAAAAATTTTTCAATTTTATAAATTATCTTAAGTTATCCTCAAGTTTTTCATACATATTTTAGAGGAAATCTTCAATTTTAAATAAAAATATCTCCACTTCATTTTTTGATTACACTCTAATTGTATTTGTATGCCTACCATTGTATATGTGAAAAGTAACACAAAACTTTCAATTTTTAAATTTTCCCTATGAATTTCCTTTACTTTATCAGCAATATGTTATATGCAACTTTCAGTTTGGTCAGAAACTGCCTCCTCTTCATTTTCAAATTTATGATGATTCTACTTGTATGCCTATTATTGTATCTGAGTTTTTTTCCAAAGAATTCGTCTATTTTATCAGTTATCATATGTAATCCTCAACTTTATGATATATATGTAAGATTAAAATATTGACTTCTACAAGGAAATATCTCCAATTCCATTCTCAATTGTATTCTATTTATATTGGTATGCCTATCATTGTATCTGTTTTTTTTTTCAAAAAATTTAAAATTTTATCTGTTATCCTATGTAATCCTCAATTTTATCATGCATATGTTAGATGAAAAGCTTCAGTTCTATCACAAAATAATTCCACTTCCCCTTTCAATTGTCTGCTAATTGTATTTGTATGCAGATCATTGTATCTGAGTATTTTTCAAAATAATCTTCAATTTTATCAATTATCTTATGTAATCCTCAATTTTATCATACATATGTTAGATGAAAATCTTCAATTCTTTTCATAAATGTGCCCTCTTCCTTTTAAATAATACTCTAGTTGAATTTGTAAGCCTATCCTTGTATCTGAATTTTTTTTTTCCAAAATAACTTCAAGTTTTTAAATTATCATATGTAATCCTCAATTTTAACATACATATGCTAGATGAAAATCTTCAGTTTTATCAGAAAATGTCTGTATTCCTCTTTTCAATTACTTTATAATTGTGTGTGTAAGTCTATCATTCTATCTGTGATAATTTCCACAAAAATCTTCAAATTTTACAGTTTATGAATTTCATAATTTTATCAGATATATGTTATATAAAATTCTTGAGATTAATCAGAAAATACCTCCAGTTCCATAGTCAACTTTATTAATATTTATTTGTATGCCTACCATTGTATCTGTGAAAATTACCATAAAACTCTTCAAATTTTAACATTTTCACATGAATTTCCATAATTTAATCAGAAATGTTATACAAAATCTGCAGTTTTATCAGAAAGTGTCTCCACTTACTTTTCCACTTATTTATTGTACTTGTATGCTTTTCATTATATCTGAGATTTTATCACAAATTTCTTCAATTTTATCAATTTTCCTATGTTATCATCCATTTTATCATGCATAAGTTATATGTAAAGCTTCAGAATTAAATAAATCTCTCCACGTCCTTTTTAATTTCTATTCTAATTGTATTTGTATGCTGATCATTGCATCTGAGTTTTCTTTTTCAAAAATATCTTCAGATTTAAAAATTAACTTATGTTATCCTCAATTTTATCATACTTATATTAGATGAAAATCTTCAGTTTTATACAAAAATGTCTCCACCTCCTTTGTCAATTACATTCTAATTGTATTTGTATGCCTATCATTGTATCTGAGAATTTCTAAAGAAAATCTTGAATTTTATCAGTTATCCTTTGTAATCCTCAATTTTATCATACATATGTTAAATGAAAATTTTCAGATTTATGAGAAAATGTCTCATCTTCCTTTTTCAATTGAATTCTCTTAGTATTTGTAAGCTTATCATCGTATCTGAGGGTTTTTTTAATAAACATAGCAATTTTAAAAATTACCCTAAGTTTTCCTCAATTTTATCATACATTTGTTAGAGGAAACTCTTCAGTTCTATAGGAAAATGGCTCCACTTCCTTTTTCAATTACATTCTAATTTTATGTGTATGCTTACTATTTTATCTGTCAAAATTACCACAAAAATCTTCAATTTTCAAATTTTCCTATGAATTGCCCTTATTTTATAGAAATATGTTATACAAAATCTTCAGTTTCATCAGAAAATGTCTCCACTTCCTTTTTTAATTATGTGATAATTGTATTTGTAGGCTTATGATTATATCTGAGATTTTTCCAAGGAACTCTTCAATTTTCTCAGTTATCCTATGTAATCCTCAATTTTCTCATACATATATTAGATGAAAATCTTAAGATCTATCAGAAAATGTGTCCCGTTCCTTTTTCAATTGTATTCTAATTGTATTTGTATGCCTATCACTGTATCTCAGATTTTTACAAAAAAATCTTCAATTTTATCAGATTTCCTATGTTATCATCAATTTTATCATGCATATTTTTGATGAAAAACTTCAGTTCTCTCATAAAACATTTCCACTTCCTTTTTCAATTGAATTCTAATTATATTTGTATGGCTATCATTTTATTTATGTTTTCTTCAAAAAATCTTCAATTTTATACATTATCTTATGTTATCCTCAATTTTATCATATATTAGATGAAAATCTTCAATTCTTTACAAAAATGTCTCTAACTCCTCTTTAAATTACATTCTAATTGTATTTATATGCCTTTGTTGTATCTGTTTTTTAAAAATATACAATTTTCTAAATTATCCTAGGTTATAAATAATATATATATATATATATATATATATATATATATATATATATTAGATGAAAATCTTCAGTTTTATATCAAAATGTCTCCACGTCTGTTTGAGTTATATTTTAATTGTATTTTATGCCTATCATTTTATCAGAGTTTTATACAAATAAATCTTTAATTTTATAAATTACCATAGTAATCCTCTATTTTATCATACATATGTTAGATGAAAAAGTTCAGTTTTAACAGAAAATGTCTCTACTTCGTTTTCCAATTGTATTCTAATTGTATTTCTAAGCCTATAATTGTACCAGAGCATTTTGTTGCAAATAATCTTTAATTTTATAAATTACCTTATGAAATCCTCAATTTTTTATATGATGTTATATGAAAATCTGCAGTTGTTTATGAAAATTTCTCCACTTCTTCCTTCAATTATATTCTAAATGTATTTGTATACCTATCATTTTACCTGAGATTTTAAAAAAAAATCTTCAATTTTATAAATTATCTTAAATTATCCTCAATTTCATCATAGATATGTTAGAGGAAATTTTTCAATTTTAAACTAAAATGTCTGCACTTCATTTTTCAATTACATTCTAATTTTATTTGTATGCCTATCATTGCATTGGTGAAAATTGCCATAGAAAATTCAATTTTTAAATTTTTCCTTTGAATATGCCTTACTTTATCAGTAATATGTTACACTAAATCTTCAGTTTTGTCAGAAAATGTCTCCACTTCTTTTTCCTTTATATGATAATTCTATTTGTATGCCTCTCATTGTTTTTGAGATTTTTCCAAAAAAATCTTCAATTTTATCAGTTATCTTTAGAATTAACAGAATATGTCTTCACTAATTTTTCAATTGTATTCTAATTGTATTTGTCTGCCTATCATTGTATCTGATTTTTATCTGAATAAATCTTCATTTTTTATAAATTACCCTCTGTAATCCTCAATTTTATCATGCATATTTTAGATGAAAATCTTCAGTTCTATCAGAAAATATCTCCACTTCCATTTTCATTTATATTCTAATTTTATTTTTATGCCAACCATTGGATCTGAGTTATTTTCCAAATAAATCTTCAACTTTATAAATTAACTTTTGTAATCCTCAATTTTCTCATACATATGTTAGATAAAAATCTTCAGTTCTTTATGCAAATGTCTCCTCTTCCTTTTTCAATAATACTCAAGTTTTATTTGTATGTCTATCCTTGTATCTGAGTTTTATTTTCCAAAATATCTTAAATTTTATAAGTTATCTCATGTATTCCTCAATTTAAACATGCATATGTTAGATGAAAATTTTCAGTTTAATCAGAAAATGTCTCTATTCCTTTTTTCAATTACATTCACATTGTATTTGTAAGCCAATCATTGTATCTGTGAAAATTACCATAAAAATCTTCAAATTTTACAGTTTTCCTATGTATTTCTGTTATTTTATCAGATATATGTTTTGCAATCTTCTTCAGATTTATCAGAAAAATATCTCCACTTCCTTTTAAAACTATATTATTATTTTATTTGTATGCCTACCATTTTATCTGTGAAAATTAGCACAAAATTCTTCAATTATTAACATTTGCACATGAATTTCCATAATTTAATCAGAAATGTTATACAAAAATCTTCAGTTTTATCAGAAAATGTCTCCCATTTCTTTTTCACTTATATTTTAATTATATTTGTGTGCCTTGTATTGTATCTGAGATTTTATAAAAAATACCTTCAATTTTCATATATCCTAGTTGTTATCTATTTCATCATACATAAGTTAAATGTAAATCTTCAGAATTAACAAAATGTGTATCCACGTCCTTTTTAAATTTTATTCTAATTGTATGTGAAACCTATCATTGTATCCGAGTTTTTTTCTGAATAAATTTCAATTCTATCATTTATCCTATGTAATACTCAATTTTATCATACATATGCTATATGAAAATTTTCAGTTTATTAGAAAATATATCCACTTTGTTTTCCATGTTTATTTTAATTGTATTTGTATGCTCATCATTGCATCTGAAATTTTTTCAAAATATCTTCAATTTTATAAATTATCTTAAGTTATCCTCGATTTAATCATACATATGTTAGAGGAAAATCTTCAGTTTTATAGGAAAATTTCTCCATTGCCTCCTTAATTTATATCCTAAAAGTATTTTTATGGATATACTTGTGTCTGATTTTTTTCCAAAATATCTTCAATTTTTTAAATTATCTTATGTAATCCTCAATTTTAACATACACATGTTAGGAGGAAATCTTCAGTTTTATCAGAAAATGTCTCTATTCCTTTTGTTTAATTACATTCTAATTGTGTTTGTAAGCCTATCATTGTATCTTTACAAATTTCCACAAAAATCTTCAAATTTTACACTTTTCTTATGTATTTCCATAATTTTAGCAGATATATGTTATGCAAAAGTCCTCAGATTTATTAGAAAATATCTTCACTTACTTTTTCAACTATATTATTTATTTTTATGCCTACCATTGTATTTGTGAAAATTATCACAAATGTCTTCAAAATTTCATATTTCACATGAATTTCCATAATTTAATAATAAAGGTTATACTAAAATCTTCAGTTTTATCAGAAAATGTCTCTACTTTCTTTTTCAGTTATTTATATTTGTATTTGTATGCCTTTCATTGTATCTGAGATTTTATCACAAAATTCTTCAATTTTTTTCAATTTTCATGTTATCATCCATTGTATCATCTGTAAGTTAGATGTAAACCTTCAGATTTCACAGAATATGTCTTCTTGTCCTTTTTCAATTGTATTCTAATTGTATTTGTATGCTTATCATTCAATCTGAGATATTGTTTTCAAAAATATCTTGAGTTAAAAGAACAGTGAAGTGGGAGGGGGTGGATGCGGTAGCAGGGGGATGGAAAAGGACATGTGGGACCTTTGGGGATGGGGAACCAGAAAAAGGGAAATGAATTGTAAATATAGAATATATACAATAAAAAAAAGTGAAAAAATTATCTTCTGTTATCCACAATTTTATCATACATATGTTAGATGAAAATCTTCAGTTTTATACAAAAGTGTCTCCACCTCTGTATTCAATTATATTCTAATTGTATTTGTATGCCTATCATTGTGTCTGAGATTTTTCTAGAGAATATCTTCAATTTTATCAGTTATCCTATGTAATCCTCAATTTTATCGTATATATGTTAAATGAAAATCTTCAGTTATATGAGAAAATGTCTTGTCTTCTTTTTCAATTGAATTCTAATAGGATTTGTAAGCTTATCATTGTATCTGAGGTTTTTTTGCAAAAAAAATTATCATATCTGAGTTTTTTTGCAAAAAAATTATCAATTTTATAAATTATCCTGTTTTCCTCAATATTATCACACATATGTTAGAAGAAAATCTTCAGTTTTATAGGAAAATGGCTCCCCTTCATTTTTCAATTACATTCTAACTATTGTTTGCTTAAGATTGTTTCTAAAAATTATCACAAAAATTTTCAACTTTTAATTTTTACCTGCGAATTTCCCTTACTTTATCAGAAATATGTTATATGAAATCTTTAGTTTTATCAGAAAATGTCTACACTTCCTTTTCAATTATCTGATAATTCTATTTGAATGCCTATCATTGTATGTGAGATTTGTCCAAAAAATCTCCAATTTGATCAGATAGCCTATGTAATTCTCAATTTTATTATGTATATTTTAGATGGAAATCTTCAGTTCTATCATGAAATGTCTCCACTTCCTTTTTCCATTGTATTCTAATTATATTTGTATGGCTATCATTGTATTTGAGTTTTTTTCAAAAAAATCTTCAATTTTATACATTATCTTATGTTGTCCTCAATTTAAACATATATATGTTAAAGGAAAATCATTACTTTACAAAAAATGTCTCCATTTACCTTTTCACTTACATTCTAATTGTATTTATATGCCTAACAACATATCTGAGGTTTTTTTTTAAAAAATATACTATTTTTTAAAATTATGTTATGTTATCCACATTTTAATCATACATATATTATATGAAAATCTTCACTTTTATATGAAAATGTCTCCTCGTCTGTTTTAGTTACATTCTAATTTTTATGCCTATTATTGTATCTCAGTTTTGTCCAAATAAATCTTCAATTATATAAAATACCCAAGTAATATTTAATTTTATTATGCTTTTGTTAGATGAAAATCTTCAGTTTTATCAGAAAATGTCTCCACTTAGTTTTTCAGTTTGATTCTAATTGTTTTTTATGACTATCATTGTATCTGAGTATTTTTCCCAAAATCATTAATTTTAAAAATACCTTATGATATCCTCATTTTAACTTACATATGCTATATTAAAATCTTCAGTTCGATATAAAAATCTCTCCACTTCCTCCATCAATTATATTCTAAATATATTTCTATCATTGTATTTATGTTTTTTCAAAAAATCTTCAATTTTATAAATTATCCTAAGTTATCTTCAATTTTTTCATAGATATTTTAGAGGAAAATTTTCAATTTAAAAAATGTCTCCACATCATTTTTTTTTGATTTTTTGAGACAGGGTTTCTCTGTGTAGCCCTGGCTATCCTGGAACTCATTCTGTAGACTAGGCTGGCCTCGAATTCAGAAATCCACCTGTATCTGCCTCCCATGTGCTGGGATTACAGGCGTGCACCACCACCGTCCGGCCTCCACTTCATTTTTTGTTTTCATTCAAATAGTATTTGTATGCCTACTATTTTATCTGTAAAAATTACCACAAAAATTTTCAATTTTTATATTTATCCTATGAATTTACATTACTTTATCAGTAATATGTTATATGAAAACTTCAGTTTTCTCCAAAATGTCTCTGCTTCTTTTTCTTTTTTTTTTAAATTTTTATAGGATATATTCTATATTTACAGTTCATATCCATTTTTCTGGTCCCCCATCCCCCAAAGGTTCCACATGCTCTTTTTCCTCCCCCTGTTCCCCCATCCAACCCTTCCCACTTCCCTGTTCTGGTATTCCCCTAAACTGATGTTTTGATCATTCCAGCACCAGTGTCCACTCCTTCCTTATTGTCGGATATCATTTGAGATGTGGATTGTGTCTTTGGTGTCCCTAGATTCTAGGCTCATATCCACTTATCAGTGAATACATATCATGGGTATTCTTTTGAGACTGGGTTACTTCACTTATGATGTTCTCCAGCTCCATCCATTTCTCTAAGAATTTCATGAATTCATTGTTTCTAATGGCTGAATAGTACTCCAGTGTGTATATATACCACATTTTTTGTATCCATTCCTCCGTTGAGGGACATCTGGGTTCTTTTCACCTTCTGGCTATTATAAATAAGGCTGCTAAGAACATAGAGGAGCATGTATCCTTATTGCATGCTGGGGTAACTTCTGTGTATATGCCCAGGAGTGGTATGGCTGGGTCCTCCAGAAGTATCATGTCCATTTTTCTGAGAAACCTCCAGACTGATTTCCAGAGTGGTTGTACCAGCTTGCAGTCCCACCAGCAGTGGAGGAGTGTTCCTCTTTCTCCACATCCTCGCCAGCACCTGATGTCTCCTGAGTTTTTAATCTTAGCCATTCTGACTGGTGTGAGTTGAAATCTTAGGGTTGTTTTGATTTGCATTTCTCTAATGCCTAATGATATTGAACATTTTTAAAGGTGTTTCTCAGCCATCTGAATTTCTTCAGGTGAAAAGTCTTTGTTTAGCTCTGTACCCCATTTTTGGAAGGGTTATTTGGTTTTCTGGGGTCTAACTTCTTGAGTTCTTTGTATAGAATGGATATTAGCCCTCTGTTGGATGTGGGGTTTGTGAAGATCTTTTCTCAATTTGTTGCTTGCCGATTTGTCCTTTTGATAATGTCTTTTGCCTTGCAGACACTTTTTAATTTTCAAGGCCCTTACCTAAACATAGTAAAAGCAATTTACAGCAGACCGGTAGCCAACATCAAAGTAAATGGAGAGAAACTTGAAGCAATCCCACTAAAATCAAAGACTAGACAAGACTGCCCCCTCTCACCATATTTTTTCAATATAGTACTTGAGGCACTAGCTAGAACAATTCAAAAACATATGGAAGTAAAAGGGATACAAATTGGAAAGGAAGTCAAACTATCACTATTTGCAGATGATATGATAGTATAATTAAGTGACCCAAAAAACTCCACCATAGAACCGCTACGGCTGATAAACAACTTCAGCAAAGTAGATGGTTATAATATCAACTCAAGCAAATCAGTAGCCTTCCTGTACACAAAGGATATACAGGCTGAGAAAGAAAATAGGAAAAGTATACCCTTCACAAAATCCACAAATAATATAAAGTATCTTGGTGTGACTCTAACCAGTATAAGATTTGTATGACAAAAACTTCAGGTCTCTGAAAAAGGAAGTGGGAAATGGAGACATTTTCGTATATAATGAACATTTTCATCTAACATATGTATGAGAAAATTGAGGAGAACATAAGATAATGTATAAAATTGAAGAATTTTTGGGAAAAAAACACAAATACAATGATAGCCATACAAATATAATTAGAATTCAATTGAAAAAGGACGTGGAGACATTTTATTATAGGATGGAAGATTTTCATCAAAAATATGCATGATAAAATTGAGGGTTATATAGGATATCTGATAAAATTGAAGATATTTTTGCAAAAATCTTACATACAGTCATAGTCATACAAATAGAATTATCATATAAATGAAACAGAAGTGGAGCATTTTCTGATAAAATTATAGTTTTTGTATAACTTATTTCTGATAATGTAAGGGAAATTCATAGGAAAAATTTAAAAATTGAAGTTTTTTGTGGTAATTTTCACAGATACAATAGTAAGCATACAAATAAAATTAGAATGTAATTGAAAAAGGAAGTTTAGCCAAATTCCAATAAAACTGAAGATTTTCCTCTAACATATGTGTGATAAAATTGAGGAAAAGTTAGGGTAATTTATAAAATTGATTTTTTTTGTAAAATACTCAGATACAATGATAAGATTACAAAGACTATTAGAATACAATTAGATATAAAGCTTCAGAATTAATAGAATATGTCTCCATGTGCTCTTTCAATTGTATTCTAATTGAATTTGTATGCCCATCATGGTATCCTAGGTTTTTCTGAAGTAATGTTCAATTTTATCAATTATGCAATGTAATTCTCAATTTTATTTTACATATGTTAGATAAAAATTATCAGTTTTATCAGAAAATGTCTCCTCTACCTTTTTCAATTGTATTCAAATTGTATTCTTATGTCTCTGAGTGTATCCAAACTTTCTCTGAATTAATCTTAAGTTTCATCAATTATCCTATGTAATTCTCAATTTTATCATATATATTTTAGATAAAAATCTTCAGTTTTATCTGAAAATGTATCCTCTTCCCTTTTCAAATTTATTCTAAATTTATTTGTATGATATAATTTATCTGAGTTTTTCTGCAAAAAAAATCATCAATTTTATATATTATCCTAATTTTCTTCAATTTTATCACACATATATTAGAGGAAAATCTTCAGTTTCATAGGTAAACGATTCCACTTCCTTTTTCAATTACCTTATAGTTATATTTGTATGCTTACCATTGTATCTGTGAAAATAACCACAAAAATCTTCAATTTTTAAAATTTTCCTTTGAATTTCCCTTACTTTATCAGAAATATATTATATGTAATCTTACTTTTATCAGAAAATATCTCTACTTCCTTTTTCAATTATATGAGAATTGTATTTGTATGCCTATCATTGTATCTGAGATTTTTCTAAGAAATCTTCAAATTTATCATTTATCTTATGTAATCCTCAATTTTACCATACATATGTTAGATGAAAATCTTCAGTTTTATATGAAAATGTCTTCAAGTCTGCCTTCGTTATATTCTATTTCTACTTTTATGTCTATCATTGTATCAGATTTTTTCCAAATAAATCTTCAATTTTATCAATTACCCTAGCAATCCTCTCTTTTATCATACATATGTTAGATAAAAATTTTCAGTTTTATCTGAAAATGTGTTCACTTCGTTTTTCAATTGTATTCTAATTGTATTTCTATGCTTATCATAGTATATGAATTTTTTCCAAAAAGTCTTTAACTTTATAAATTACCTTGTGATATCCTCAATTTATCATATGTATGTTATATGAAAATCTTCAGTTTTATACGAAAAGGTTTTCACTTCCTCATTCAATTATATTCTAAATGTATTTGTATGCCTATTATTGTATCTGATATTTTTTTTCAAAAAAATCTTCAATTTTATATATTATCTAAAATTATTCTCAATGTTATCATAAATATGTTAGAGGAAAATCTTCCATTTTAATCGAAAATATCTCCATTTCATTTTTTGATTACATTCTAATCGTGTTTGTATGCCTGCCATAGTATCTGTGCAAATTACAACAAAAATTTTCAATTTTTAATTTTTTCCTATGATTTTCCCTTACTTTATCAGAAATGTGTTATACAAAATCTACAGTATGGTCAGAAAATGCCTCTACTTCATTTTCAATTATGAGATAATTCTATTTGTATGCCTCTCAGTATATCTGAGCACTTTCCTAAAAAATCTTTAATTTTATCAGTTATCATATTTAATCCTCAATTTTATCATGCATATGTTAGATGAAAATCTTCAGTTCACCATAAAATATCTCCAATTCGATTTTCAATTATATTCTAATTTTATTTGGATGCCTATCATTGTATCTGAGGGTTTTTTTTAAACCTACAATGTTAGCAGTTATCTTATGTAATCCTCAATTTTATCATGTATATTTTAGATGAAAATCTTCAGTTCTATAAGAAAATATCTCCTCTTCCCTTTTTATATATATTCTAATTGTATTTGTATGCCGACAATTGTATCTAATTTTTTTCCAAATAAATCTTCAATTTTATCAATTATCATTTTTAATCCTCAATTTTTCATACATAGTTTAGATGAAAATCTTCAGGTCTTTATGCAAATATCTCCCATTCCTTTTTCAATAATTCTCTAGTCGCATTTGTATGCCTATTCTTGTATCTGAGTTTTGTTTTCCAAAATATCTTCAATATTATAAATTATCTTATGATATCCTCAATTTTAACATACAAATATTAGATGAAAATCTTTAGTTCTATCAGAAAATATCTCTCTTTCTTTTTTCAATTGCATTCTTATTGTATTTGTAAGCCTATCATTGTATCTGTGAAAATTACCCCAAAAATCTTCAAATTTTAGTTTTCCTATGTATTTCCATCATTTTATCAGATATAAGTTGTGCAAACTTCAGATTATCAGAATAATCTCCACTAACTTTTTCAACTACATTATCATCTTATTTGTATTCCTACCATTGTATCTGTGAAAATTACCACAAAATACTTCAAAGTTAATATTTTCACATGAATTTCCATAATGTTATCAAAAGTGCTATACAAAAACTTGTTTTCTCAGAAAATATCTCCCCTTTCTTTTTCACTTATATTTTAATTGTATTTGCATGCCTTTCATTGTATCAAAATATCTTTAATTTTATCAATTTTCCTATGTTGTCATCTATTTTGTAATACATAAGTTAAATGTAAATGTTCAGAATTAACGATAATTGTCTCCACTTTTTGAATTTTATTCTAATTGTATTTGTAAACCTATCATTGTATCTGAGTTTTTTCTGAATAAATTTCAATTTTATCATTAATCCTATTTAATCCTCAATTTTATCCTACAAATTTTAGATGAAAGTCTTCAGTTTTCTCAGAAAATGTCTCTACTTTGATTTCATTTGTATCCTAATTGTATTTGTATGCTTATTATTTCATCTGAATTTTTTGAAAAATATATTCAATTTTATAAATTATCTTAAGTTATCCTCAATTTTATCATACATATGTTAGAGGGAAATCTTCAGTTTTATACGAAAATGTCTCCACTTCTTTTTCAATTAGACTCTAATTTTTTTATGGATAACATTTTATCTGTGAAAATTACCACAAAAATCTTCAATTTTGTAATTCTTCCTAAAAATTTCTCTTATTTTATACGAAATGCAGGATACAAAATCTTTAGTTTTATCAGAAAATGTCTCCACTTCCTTTTACAATCATGTGATTATTGTATTTGTATGCCTATCATGGTATCTGAGCTTTTTCCAAGAAATCTTCAATTTTATCAGTTATCATATGTAATCCTCAGTTTTATCATACATATGTTTGATGAAAATCTTCAGTTTTATAAGAAAATATGTCCACTTAATTTTTCAAATGTATTCTAAATGTATAATTTTGCCTATCATTGTATCTGAGTTTTGTTTTCCAAAGAAATCTTCAGTTTCAAAAATTATCTTATGTTATCCTCAATTTTGTCATACATATGTTAGATGAAAACCTTCAGTTTTATACAAAAATATCTCTACATCCTTTTTTATATGTATTCTAATTGTATTTGTATGCCTATAATTGTATGTGAGATTTTTCTAAGAAAATCTTCAATTATCAGTTATCCTATGTAATTCTCAATTTTATCATATATATTAGATGAAAATCTTTAGTTCTTTATGAAAATGTCTGCACTTCCTTTTCCAATAATACTCTAGTCATATTTGTATGCCTATCCTTGTATCTGAATTTTTGGTTTCCAAAATATCTTCAATTTTATAAATTTTCTTATATTATCCTCAATTTTAACATACGTTTGTTAGATGAAAATCTTCAGTTCTATCAGATATTGTCTCTATTCCTTTTCTCAATTACATTCTAATTGTGTTTATAAGCCTAAGATTGGATCTGTGAAAATTATTCAAAATATTGAAAAATATTAAATATTGAAAAATATTCAAATTTTACAGTTTTCTTATGAATTTCCATAATTTTATCAGATATTTATTATGCAAAATTCTTCAGATTTAATAGTAAAAATCTCCACTTGCTTTTTAACTATATTATTATTTATTCATATACCTAACATTTTATCTGGGAAAATTACCACAAAAATCTTCAAATTTTAACATTTTCTCATAAAGTATCACAGTTTTATCAGAAATATTATACAAAATCTTCAGTTTTATCAGGAAATATTTCCACTAACTTTTTCACTAATAATTCTATTGTATTTGTATGCCTTTCATTGAATCTGAGATTTTATCAAAAAATCTTCAATTTAATCAATTTTCCTATGTTATCATCCATTTTCATTCATAAGTTAGATGTAAATCTCTAGAATTAACAGAATATGTCTCCTCTTCCTTTTTCAATAATATTCAAATTGTATATGTATGCCTATCATTGTCTCCGAGTTTTTTCTGAATAAATCTTCAATTTTATCGATTATCCTAGGCTATCCTCAATTTTTTCATACATTTTAAATTTTATCCGAAAATGTCTCCTCTTTCTTTTTCAATTGTATTCTATTTGTATTTGTATGCTTATCATTGCATCTTAGATTTTTTTTAAAAAACTTCAATTTTATAAATTATCTTATGCTATCCTCAATTTTAACATACATATGTTACTATAAAACTTTTTTTACTATAAAACTGAAGAGGATTTTCTTCAGTTTTATAGTAAAATGGCTTCACTTCCTTTTTTCAATTACATTCTAATTGTATTTGTATGCTTACCATTGTATCTGTGCAAATTACCTAAAAAATCTTCAATTTTTATTTTTTTCCTATGAATTTACCTTACTTTATCAGAAATATGTTATATCAAATCTTCAGTTTTATCAGAAAATGTCTCTATTCCTTTTATCAATTACATTCTAATTGTGTTTGTAAGCCTATCATTTTATCTGTGAAAATTACCACAAAAACTTCAAATTGTACAGTTTTCCTATAAATTTCCATAATTTTATCAGATATATGTTTGGCAAAATTCTTCAGATTTGTCAGAAAATGTCTCCACTTCTTTTTACAACTATATTATTATTGATTTGTATGCCTACAATTCTATCTGTGAAAATTACCAAAAAATCTTCAAATTTTAACATTTTCACATGAATTTCCATAATTTTTAAATGTTATACAAAGGTCTTCAGCTTTATCAGAAAATATCTCCACTTTCTTTTTCACTTATACTCTAATTGTATTAGTATGCCTTTAAGTAATTCTGAGATTGTATAAAAAAACAAACCTATTTTATCAATTTTCCTATGTTATCCTATTTATCATACATATGTTAGGTGAAAATCTTAAGTTTTATACAAAAATGTTTCCAGCTACTTTTTCAATTACATTCTTATTACATTTGAATGCCTATCCTTGTATCTGAGAATTTTCTAAGAAAATCTTCAATTTAATCAGTTGTCCTATGTAATCCTCAATTGTATCATACATAGGTTAAATGAAAATCTTTAGTTTTATCAGAAAATATCTTCCTTTTTCCATTGTATTCTGATTGTCTTGGTAATGTTATCATAGCTTGTGAGTTTTGTCCAAATAAATTTTCCATTTTATCAATTACCCTTATAATCCTTTATTTTATCATACATACATGAGATAAAAACCTTTAGTTTTATCTGAAAATGCCTCCACTTTGTTTTTCAATTCAATTCTAATAGTATATGTAATCCTATCACTGAATCTGAGGTTTTTTTGCAAAAAAATCTCCAATTTTAAAAATTATACTAAGTTTTTCTGAATTTTATCACACATATATTAGAGGAAAATCTTCAGGTTTATAGGAAAATTGCTCCACTTACTTTTGCAATTACATTCTAATTGGTTTGGTATGCTTACCGTTGTATCTGTAAAAATTACCACAAAATCTTCAATTTTTAATTTTTTCCTATGAATTTCCCTTATTTTATCAGAAATTTGTTATATGAAATCTTTAGATTTATCTGAAAATGTCTCCACTTCCTTTTCAATTATCTGATAATTCTACTTATATGCCTATCAATATGCCTATCACTGTATGTGACATTTTCAAAAATATCTTCAATTTTATCAGATAACCCATGTAATCCTCAATTTTATCATGCTTATTTTTTGTTTTTGTTATTGTTTTTTCGAGACAGGCTTTCTCTGTGTAGCCCAGGCTGTCCTGGAACTCACTCTGTAGACCAGACTGGCCTCAAACTCAGAAATCCACCTGCCTCTGCCTCCCTAGTGCTGGGATTACAGGCGCATGCCACCACCGCCCAGCTTATCATGCATATTTTTGATTAAAATCTTCAGTTCTATCATAAAATATCTCCACTTCATTTTTCATTTGAATTCTAATTATATTTGTGTGCCTATCATTGTATTTGAGTTTTTTAAATCTATTTTTATGCTTCTCATTATATCTGAGCTTTGTTGAAATACATATTCAATTTTATCAATTACCCTAGTAATATGTTATTTTATCATACATATATTAGATAAATAGTTTCAGTTTCATCAGAAAATATTCCACTTCATTTTTCAGTTGTATTCTAATTGTATTTCTATGCCTATCATTGTATCTGAGTGTTTTCCCCAAAAAATATTTATTTTTATAAATTACCTTATGATATCCTCATTTTATATTTGTTATATGAAAATTTCAGTTTTATATGAAAATGTCTGCACTTCCTCCTTTAATTATATTCTACCAGAAAATCTCTCTACTTCCCTTTTCAATAACATTCTAATTATATTTAGATGCCTATCATGGTATCTGAGTTTTTCCTCAAAAAATCTAAAATTTATCCTTGCATCTGAGTTTTTGTTTTCTAAAATATCTTCAATTATATAAATTATCTTATGTTATCCTCAATTTTAACATACATATGTTAGATGAAAATCTTCAGTTTTATCAAAAATGTCTCTATTCCTTTTTTCAATTACATTCTAATTGTGTTTGTAAGCCTATCATTGTATCTGTGAAAATTACCACAAAAATCTTCAAATTTTATCTTCAGTTCTTTATGAATATGTCTCTACTTCCTCTTCCTATTACATTCTAACTGTATTTATATACATATCATTTTATGTTTCTTTAAAAATATTCAATTTTATAAATTATGTTATCCTCATTTTTATCGATGAAGATCTTCAGTTTTTATATTAAAGTGTCCCCACATCTGTTTGAGTTATATTCTAATTGTATTTTTATGCCTATCATTGTATCTGAGTTTTGTCTAAATTAATCTTCAATTTAATCAGTTACTCTATTTAATCCTCTGTTTTTATCATACATATGTCAGATGACAATCTTCAGTTTTATCAGAAATTGTCTCCACTTCCTTTTCAGTTGTATTCTAATTGTATTTCTATGCCTATAATTGTATCTGAGCTTTTTGTTCCAAATAATCTTTAATTTTCTAAATTACCTTATGTCCTCAATTTATCGTATGTATGTTATATGAAAATCTCAGTAGTATACAAAAATGTCTCAACTTCTTCCTTCAATTATATTCTAAATGTATTTGTAAGCCTATCATTGTATCTGAGTTTTTTCCAAAAACCTCAATTTTATAAATTATCTTAAGTTATTCTGAAATTTAGTCATAGATATGTTAGAGGAAATTTTTCAATTTTAAACAAAAGTATCTCCACTTCGTTTTTCAATTACATTCTAATTGTATTTGTTTGCCTACCATTGTATCTGTGAAGATTGCCACAAAATTTCAATTTTTAAATTTTTCCTATGCATATCCCTTACTTTATCAGTAACTTCAGTTTTGGCATAAAATGTCTCCACTTCATTTTAAATTATGTGATAATTCTATTTATATGTCTCTCATTGTATTTAAGGTTTTTTTCCCAAAAAACTTCAATTTTATCAGTTATCATATGTAATCCTCAATTTTATGATACATATGCTAGATTACAATCTTCAATTCTACCAGAAAATATCTCTACTTCCCTTTTCAATTATATTATAATTATATTTTGATGCTAATCATTGTATCTGAGTTTTTTGAAATCTAAAATTTTATCATTTACTTTATGTAATCCTGAATTTATCATGCATATTTAGATGAAAATCTTCAGCTCTATCAGAAAACATCTCCACTTCCCCTTTCAAGTATATTCTAAATGTCTTTTTATGCAGATCATTGTTTCTAAGGTCTTTCCAAGTAAATATTCAATTTTATCAAATTTCTTAGGTAATTTCATTGAATCTTTGTACGCAGATTATTGAATCTGAGATTTTATCAAAAAATCTTTAATTTTTTCAATTTTCTTATGTTTTCATTAATTTTATCATATTTTATTTAGATGTAAATCTTTAGAATTAACAGAATATGTCTTCAAATACTTTTTGTATTTTATTCTAATTGTATTTGTATGCCTATCATAGTATCTGAGATTTTTTTCTGAATAAAGCTTCAACTTTATCAGTTAAGCAATGTAATCCTAAATTTTATCATACATATGTTAGAAATTGTTAGAAATATAATTTAAATAAAACTGGAAAACGAAGTGGAGACATTTTCTGATAAAACTGAAAATTTTCATCTAACATATGTATGATAAAATAAAGGATTACTAGGGTATTTGATAAAATTGAAGGTTTCTTTGGGCAAAATTCAGATACAATGATAGGCATAGAAATACTATTAGAATATAACTAAAAGAGATTTGGAGACATTTTCATATAAAACTGAGGATTTTCACCTAATAAATATATAATAAAAATGAAAAATTTTTTGGATAAAAACTCAGAAATAATGATAGGTATACAAACAGAATTATCACATATTTGAAAATAAAGTGGAGATATTTTCTGACAAAAGTGAAGATTTCACATAACATATTACTTATAAATTATGGAAAATTCATAGGAAAAATTTAAAAATTGAAAAATTTTGTGGTAATACTCACAGATACAATGGTAGACACACAAATACAATATGAATGTAGTTGAAAAATGAAGTGGAGATATTCTTATTTAAGTTGAAGATTTGCTTCTAAAATATCTATGATAAAATTGAGGATAACTTAAGATAATTTATAAAATTGAAGAGTTTTTGAAAAAATTCTCAGATAAAATGATAGGCAAACAAATACATTCAGAATAAAATTGAAGGAGGAAGTGGAAAGATTTTCATATGAAAGTGAAGATTTTCATATAACATATGTATGATAAAATTGGGATATTGAAATGTAATTTATAAAATTAAAGATTTTTTGGAAAAACACACAATTACAATGATAGGCATAGAAATACAATTAGAAAAAAATTGAAAAATGAAGTGGAGACATTTTCTGATAAAACATAATATTTTCATCTAACATTTGTGTGATAAAATAGAGGATAACTAGTGTAATTGATAAAATTGAAGATTTATTTGTACAAAACTCTGATACAATGATAGGCATAAAAATAAAATTAGAGTATAACTAAAAGACGTGGAGACATTTTCATATAAAACAAGATTTTCATATAATATATGTATGATAAAATGAGGATAACAACATAATTTATAAAACAGTATTTTTTAAATAGTTACATTAATAGGCATATAAATATAATTAGATTGTAATTGAAATAGGAAATGGAGATATTTTTGTAAATTAATGAAGATTTTCATGTAACATGTATGATAAAATTGAGGTTAACTTAAGATAATGTATAAAATTGAAGATTTCAAAAAAACCTCAAATACAATGATAGCCATACAAATATAATTAGAATTCATTTGAAAAAGAAGTGGAGACATTTTATGATAAACTGAAGATTTTCATCTAAAATATGCTTGATAAAATTGAGAATTATATAGGATATCTGATAAAATTGAATATTTTTTGGAAAAATCTCACAATGATAGGTATACAAATAGAATCATCAGATAATTTCAAAGGAAGTGGAAACATTTTCTGAATACACTAACAATTTTGTATAACATATTTCTGATAGAGTACGGAAATTAATAGAAAAAATTTAGAAATTGAAGATTTTTGTGGTAGTTTTCACACATACAATGGTATGCATACAAATACAATTAGAATGTAATTGAAAAAGGAACTGAGGACATTTTCCTATAAAACTGATGATTTTCCTCTAACCTTTTTATGATAAAATTGAAGATAACAAGGCAATTTATGAAATTGAATATTTTTTGGAAAAAGAACTCAGATGCAATGATAAGCATACAAATACATTTAGAATACAATTGAAAAAGGAAGAGGAGATATTTTGTGATAACACTGAGAATTTTTATCTAACATATGTTTGATAAAATTGAGGATAATTGATAAAATTGAAGGATAATTGATAAAATTGAAGATTTATTCAATTTTTTATTCAAAAACATCAGATACAATAATAAGCATGCAAATACCATTAGAATACAATTGAAAAAATGACATGGAGACATATTCTGTTAATCCCGAAGATTTGCATCTCACTTATGGATGATAAAATGGATGATAACATAGGAAAATGATAAAAATGAAGATTTTTTGATAAAATCTCAGATTCAAGGAAAGGCATACAAATACAGCTATAAATTAGTTAAAAAGAAAGTGGAGATATTTTCTGATAAAACTGAAGATTTTTGTATATCATTTCTGAGTAAATTATGGGAATTAATGTCAAAATATCAAAATTTGAAGATTTTTGTGGTAATTTTCACAGATATATTGGTATGCATATAAATAATAATATAGTTGAAAAATGGAGTGGATATATTTTCTGATAAACCTGGGGAATTTTGTATAACATATATCTGATAAAATTATGGAAATTCATAGGAAAACTGTAAAATTTGAATATTTTTGTGGTAACTTTCACAGATACAATGGTAGGCATACAAATATAATTAGAATATAATTGTAAAAGGATATGGAGACATTCTCTAATAAAAGTAAAGATTTTCCTCTAACTTATGTTTCATGAAATTGAGGAAAACTTAGGATAATTTATAAATTTGAAGTATTTTTTGCAACAAATGTCAGATTCATTGATAATATTACAAGGACTATTAAAATACAGTTGAAAAGGGAAGACTAGACATTTTCAGAAAAAGTGAAACTTTTCATATAACATGTATGATACAAATGATTACATAGGATAACTGATAAAACTGAAGAATTTCTTAGAAAATTCTCACATAAAACGATAGGAATGCAAATACAATTAAAATATAATTGAAACAGTAGCTGGAGACTTTTTTGTATAAAACTTAAGATTTTCACATAACATATGTATGATAAAATGGATGATAACATAGATAACTTGATAAAATTAAAGGATTTTTGATAAATCTCAGATATATTTAAAGGCACAGTAATACAATTAGAATATAAGTGAAAAAGAAAGTGGAGATATTTTCTGATAAAACTGAAGGTTTTTGAATAATATTTCTAATAAAATTTTGGAAATTCATGTGAAAATGTTAAAACTTGAAGATCTTTGTGGTAATTTTTACAGATAGAATGATAGTCATACAAATGGATAATAATATAGCTCTAAAAGGAATTGGAGATATTTTCTGATAAATCTGAAGAATTTTGCATAACATATATCTGATAAAATTATGGAAATTCATAGGAAAACTGTAAAATTTAAAGGTTTTTTTGGTAATTACCACAGATACAATGATGGGCTTACAAACACAATTAGAATGTAATTGAAAAAAGGAATAGAGAAATTTTTTGATAAAACTGAAAATTTCATATAAGATATTTCAGGTAAAGTAAGGGAAATTCATAGTTAAAATGTAAAAATTAAAGATTTTTTAGGTAATTTTCACAGATACAATGGTAAGAATACAAATACAATTAGAATGTAATTGAAAAGGGAAGTGGAGCCATTTCCTATAAAACTGATGAAAATCCTCTAACATATGTATGTTAAAATTGAGGATAACATAAGATAATTTATAACATTGAAGATTTTTTGGAAAAAAACTCAGTTGCAATGATAAGCATACAAATACACTTAGAATACAATTGAAAAAGGATGAGGAGACATCTTATGATAAATTGAAGATTTTCATCTAATATATAAATGATAAAATTGAGGATTACATAGCATAATTAATAAAATTGAAAATTTATTCCAAAAAAACCCTCAGATGCAGTGATAGGCATACAAATACAATTAGAATACAATTGAAAAAGGAAGAGGAGACATATTCTGTTAATTCCAAAGATTTACATGTAACTTATGTATGATAAAATGAATGATAACATAAAAAAAATTTATAAAATTGAAGATTTTTTGAAAAAAATTCAGATTCAATGAAAGGCATACAAAAACAATCAGTTTATAAACAAAAGTAAAAGTGCAGACATTATCTGATAAAACAAGATATTTCTGTAATATTTTTGATAAAATTATGGAAATTTATGAGAAAATATTAAAATTTGAAGATTTTTGTGGCAATTTTCACAGATACAAATAAATAAAAATATAATTGAAAAAGCAAGTGGAGATATTTTCTGATAAATCTGAAGAATTTTGCATAACATCTATCTGATAAAATCATGGAAATACGAAAGAAAACTATAAAATTTGAAGATTTTTTGTGGTAATTTTCACAGATACAATGATTGACTTGCAAACACAATTAGAATGTAATTGAAAAAAGGAATTGATACATTTTCTGATAAAACAGTTTTTCATCTAATATATGTATGTTAAAATTGAGGATTACATAAGATAATTTATAAAATTGAAGATTTTTTGAAAACCAAACCTCAGATACAATGATATCGTACAATTACAACGAGAGTATTGTTGAAAAAGGAAGAGGACACATTTTTGTAAAGATCCAAAGATTTTCATCTAACATATACATGATAAAATTGAGGATTTTATAGGATAACTGATAAAATTGAAGATTTACTAGAAAAAATTCTCCAGCTACTTTTTCAATTATATTCTAATTGTGTTTGTATGCCTATCCTTGTATCTGAGAATTTTCTAAGAAAGTCTTCAATTTAATCAGTTATCCTTTGTAATCCTCATTTTTTTTTCTTTTTTGGTTTTTTGGAGACAAGGTTTTTCTGTGCAGTCCTGGCAGTCCTGAAACTCACTCTGTAGACCAGACTGGCCTCGAACTCAGAAATCTGCCTGCCTCTGCCTCCTGAGTTTTGGGATTACAGGGGTAATCGTCCAGCTTGTAATCCTCAATTTTATCATTCATATGTTAATTGAAATTTTTCATATTTATCAGAAAATGTCTCATCTTCCTTTTTCAATTGTATTCTAATAGTATTTGTCATCTTATCATTGCATCTGAGTTTTTTTTGCAAAAGATTCATCCATTTTATTAATTATCCTTAGTTTTCCGCAATTTTATCAAACATATGTTAGAGGAAAATCTTCAGTTTTATAAGAAAAAGTCTCCACATCCTTTTACAATTACATTCTAATGGTATTTGTATGCATACCATAGTATCTGTGAAAATTACCACAAAAATATACATTTTTTTAATTTTTCTTAAGAATTTCCCTTACTTTATCAGAAATATGTTATACGAAATCTTTACTATTTTCAGAAAATATGTCCACTTCATTTTCAATCATGTGATAATTCTATCTGTATGCCTGTCATTGTATCTGAGATTTTTCCAAAAAATCTTCAATTTTATCAGATATCCTATGTAATCCTCAATTTTATCATGCATATTTTAGATGAAAATCTTCAGTTCTATCATTAAAACTCTCCCCTTTCCTTTTCAATTGAATTCTAATTTTATTTCTATGGGTGACATTTTATTTCAGTTTTTTTTTCAAAAAATAATCAATTTTATACATCATCTCCTGTTATCCTCAACTTCATCATACATATGTATGATGAAAATCTTCAGTTATTTGCAAAAATGTCTCCACTTCCTTTTTTGCATTACATTCTAATTGTATTTATATGCCTAAGATGGTATGTGACTTTTTAAAATATATATCAAATTTTATAAATTTTGTTATGTTATCCTAATTTTGAGCATACATACATTAGATGAAAGTCTTCAGTTTTATATGAAAATGTCTTCATGTCTGTTTTAGTTATATTCTATTTCTATTTTTATGCCTATCATTGTATCAGAGTTTTGTACAAATAAATCTTCAATTTTATCAATTACCCTAGTAATACTCTATTTTATCAAACATATTTTAGATGAAAATCTTCATTTTTATCTGAAAATGTCTCCACTTCATATTTCAATTGTATTCTAATTGTATTTCTATGCCTAACATTCTATCAGATTTTTTTCCAAAAAATCTTTAATTTTGTAAATTACCTTGTGATATCCTCAATATTTCCTATGTATGTTATATAATAATCTTCAGTTTTATTGAAAAGTTCTCCACTTCCTCATTCAATTATATTTTAAATGTATTTGTATGCCTATCATTGCATCTGAGTTTTTTCAAAATAATCTTCAATTTTATATATTATCTTAAGTCATCGTCAATTTTATCATACATATGTTAGACTAAAATCTTAAATTTTAATTGAAAATTTCTCCACTTACATTCTCAATTACATTCTAATTGTATTTGTATTCCTACCATTTTATCTGTGAAAATTCCCACAAAATCTTCAATTTTTAAATTTTTCTTCTGACATTCTCTTACTTTATCAGAAATAGGTTATACGAAATCTTCACTTTTGTCAGAAAATATCTCCATTTCATTTTCAATTATGTCATAATTCTATTTGTATGCCTATCAGTGTAACTGAGCTTTTTCAAAAGAAATCTTCAATTTTATCATACATATGTTAGACTAAAATCTTAAATTTTAATTGAAAATTTCTCCACTTACATTCTCAATTACATTCTAATTGTATTTGTATTCCTACCATTTTATCTGTGAAAATTCCCACAAAATCTTCAATTTTTAAATTTTTCTTCTGACATTCTCTTACTTTATCAGAAATAGGTTATACGAAATCTTCACTTTTGTCAGAAAATATCTCCATTTCATTTTCAATTATGTCATAATTCTATTTGTATGCCTATCAGTGTAACTGAGCTTTTTCAAAAGAAATCTTCAATTTTATCATACATATGTTAGACTAAAATCTTAAATTTTAATTGAAAATTTCTCCACTTACATTCTCAATTACATTCTAATTGTATTTGTATTCCTACCATTTTATCTGTGAAAATTCCCACAAAATCTTCAATTTTTAAATTTTTCTTCTGACATTCTCTTACTTTATCAGAAATAGGTTATACGAAATCTTCACTTTTGTCAGAAAATATCTCCATTTCATTTTCAATTATGTCATAATTCTATTTGTATGCCTATCAGTGTAACTGAGCTTTTTCAAAAGAAATCTTCAATTTTATCATACATATGTTAGACTAAAATCTTAAATTTTAATTGAAAATTTCTCCACTTACATTCTCAATTACATTCTAATTGTATTTGTATTCCTACCATTTTATCTGTGAAAATTCCCACAAAATCTTCAATTTTTAAATTTTTCTTCTGACATTCTCTTACTTTATCAGAAATAGGTTATACGAAATCTTCACTTTTGTCAGAAAATATCTCCATTTCATTTTCAATTATGTCATAATTCTATTTGTATGCCTATCAGTGTAACTGAGCTTTTTCAAAAGAAATCTTCAATTTTATCAATTACCCTAGTAATCCTTTATTTTATCATATATATATTAGATGACAATCTTCAGTTTTATCAGAAAATGTCTCCACTTCGTGTTTCTGTTTTATTCTAATTGTATTTCTATGCCTATCATTGTATCTGAGTGATTTTCCAAAAAAATCTTTAATTTTATAAATTACCTTATGGTATCCTCATTTTATCATATGTATGTTGTGTAGAAATTTTCAGTTTTATATGAAAATGTCTCTACTTCACCCTCCAATTATAGTCTAACTGTATTTGTATGCCTATCATTGTATCTGATTTTTTCCAAAGAATCTTAAATTTTATGAATTAGCTTCTGTTGTTCTCAATTTTATCATACATATTTTAGAGGAAAATCTTTAATTTTAAATAAAAATGTCTCCACATCATTTTTAGATTACCATTTTATCTGTGAACATTACGACAAAAGTTTTTGATTTTTAAATTTTTCCTATAAATTTTCCTTACTTTATCAGTAATATGTTATAAGAAATCTTCAGTTTTGTCAGAAAATCACTCCACTTCATTTTCAATTATGAGATAATTCTATTTGTATGCCTATCATTGTATCTGAGTTTTTGCCAAAAAAGTCTTCAATTTTATCAGTTATCATATGTAATCCTCAATTTTATGATACATATGTTAGATTAAATTCTTCAGTTCTACCAGAAAATATCTCCACATTCCTTTTCAATTATCTGATAATTCTATTTGTATGCCTATCATTGTATCTGAGGTTTTTTAAAAAAAAATCTAAAATTTTATTAGTTGTCCTATATAATCCTCAATTTTGTCATTCATAATTAAGATGAAAATCTTCAGTTCTTATCAGAAAATATCTCCACTTTCCTTTTCAATTGTATTCTAATTTTATTTGTATGCATAATATTTTATCTGAGTATTTTACCAAATAAATCTTCAATTTTTCAATTATCCTATGTAGTCCTCAATTTTATCATGCATATGTTAGATAACATTCTTCAGTTCTTTACAAAAATGTGTCGTCTTCTTTTTTCAACAATACTCTAGTTGTGTTTGTATGTCTAACCATGTATCTGAGTTTTTGTTTTCCAAAATATCTTCAATTTTTTAAATTATCTTATGTAATCCTCAATTTAAAAATACATATGTTAGATGAAAATCTTCAGATTTATCAGAAAATGTCTTCATTTATTTTTCACTTATTTATAGTTATATTTGTATGCTTTTCATTGTATCTGAGATGTTATCACAAAAATCTTCATTTTTATCAATTATCCTGTTATCATACATTTTATCATCCAAAAGTTTGACGTAATACTTCAGAATTAAGAGAATATGCCTCCACATCTTTTTTCAATTGTATGCTATTTGTATTTGTATGCCTATCATTGTATCCGAGCTTTTTTTCTGAATATATCTTCAATTTTATCAATTATCTTATGTAATTCTCAAATTCATCACACATATATTAGATACAAATCTTCAGTTTTATCAGAAAATGTCCCCTCTTCCTTTTTAATTGTATTGTAATTGTATTTGTATGCTTATCATTGCATGAGTTTTTTCAAATAATCTTTAATTTCATAAACTATCTTTAGTTATCCTCAATTTTATCATACAAATGTTAGCGGAAAATCTTGTTTTACAGGAAAATGTCTCCACCTCCGTTTTCAATTATATTCTAATTCTATTTGTATGCATACCATTGTATCTGTGAAAATTACCACAAAAATCTTCAATTTTTAATTTTACCCATGAATTTCTTATTTTATATGAAATATGTTATAAGAAATCTTCAGTTTTATCAAAAAATGTCTCCACCTCCTTTTACATTTATGTGATAATTTTATTTGCATGCCTATCATTGTATCATAGATTTTTCAAAGAAAATCTATTTTATCAGTTATCTTATGTAATCCTCAATTTTATCTTACATATGTTACATGAAAATCTTCAGTATCTTCACAAAATATATCTAGTTCTTTTTCAATTGTATTCTAATTGTATTTCTATGCCTATCATTGTATCTGAGTTTTTGTTTTCAAAAATATCTTCAGATTTATATCTTATGTTATCTTCAATTTTATCATACATATGTTAGATGAAAATCTTTACTTTTATACAAAAATGTCTCCACCTCCTTTTTCAATTTATTCTAATTGTATTTGTATGCCTATCATTGTATCTGAGATTTTTCTAAAGAATAAATACAATTTAATCAGTTATCCTATGTAATATTCTATTTTCTCATACATATGTTAAATGAAAATCTTCAGTTTTATGAGAAAATGTCTAGTCTTCCTTTTTCAACTGAATTCTAATAGTATTTATAATCTTATCATCGTATCTGAGTATATTGCAAAAAAATCACCAATTTCATAAATTATCCTGTTTTCCTCAATTTTATCACACATATATTAGATGGAAATTTTCAGTTTTATTGGAATTTGGCTACACTTCCTTTTTTAATTACATTCTAATTGTATTGGTATGTTTATCATTGTATCTGTGAAAATTACCACAAAAATCTTCAATTTTTACATTTTTGTATGAATTTACCTTACTTTATCAGAAATATGTTTGATGATAATGTGTCCACTTCTATTTCAATTATCTGATAATTCTATTCATATGCCTATGACTGTATGTGAGATTTTTCCTAAAATATCTTCAATTTTATCAGATATCCTATGTAACCCTCAATTTTATCATTCATATTTTTGATGAAAATTTTCAGTTCTAACATAAAATGTCTCCACTTCCATTTTCATTTGAATTCTAATTATATTTTTATGGCTATCATTGTATTTGAGTTTTTAAAAAAATCAATTTTATACATTACCTTATTTTATCCTCAATTTTGTCTTACATATGTTAGATGAAAATCTTCATTACTTTACAAAAATGTCTCCATTTCCCTGTTCAACTACATTCCAATTGTATTTATATAGCTATCATTGTTATTGAGGATTTTTTAAAAATAATATTCAATTTTATAAATTATGTTATGTTATCCTCATTTTTATCATACATATATTTGATTAAAATATTCAGTTTTATATGAAAATGTCTCTATGTGCTTATTAGTTTTTTATCAAATTGTCTCCATATGTCTATTAGTTAAAATCTAATTTTATTTTTATGCCTATCATAGTATCCGAGATTTTTATCTGAATAAGTCTTCAATTTTATTAATTATCATTTGTAATCCTCAATTTTATCACACATTTGTTAGTTAAAAATTTTCAGTTTTATCAGAAAATGTATCCTCTTCACTTTTTCAATTGTATTCAAATTGTATTTGTATGCTTATCATTGCATTTGAGTTTTTCAAAATATCTTCAATTTTATACATTACCTTAAATTATCCTCAATTTTATCATACACATGTTAGAGAAAAATTTCAGGTTTATAGAAAAAAGACTCCACTTCTTTTTGCAATTACATTCTAATTGTATTTGTATGCATACAATTGTATCTGTGAAATTTACCACAAAAATCTTCAATTTTTAAATTGTTCCTATGAATTTCCCTTATTTTATATGAAATGTTACATGAAATCCTCAGTTTTAAAAGAAAATGTCTCCACTTCCTTTTCTAATTATGTGATAATTGCCTTTGTATGCCTATAATTTTACCTGACAGTTTTTCAAGAAAATGTTCAATTTTATCAGTTATCCTATGTAATCTTCAATTTTATTATACATGTTAGATGAAAATCTTCAGTTCCATACAAAATTGTGTCCTCTTCCTTTGTCAATAATACTCTAGGTGTATTTGTATGCCTATCCTTGTATGTGAGTTATTGTTTTCCAAAAGATCTTTAATTTTATAAATTATCTTATGTAATCCTCAACTTAACATACATGTTTGATGAAATTCTTCAGTTTTGTCAGAAAAGATCTCTATTCCTTTTTTTTTCCAATTACATTCTAATTGTGTTTGTAAGCCTATCATCGTATCTGTGAAAATACCACAACAATCTTCAAATTTTAGTTTTCTTATGAATTTCCATAATTTTATAAGATATATGTTATGCAAAATTCTTCAGATTTATCAGAAAATATCTCCACATCCTTTTTCAATTATGTGATAATTGTATTTGGATTCCTATTATTGTATATGAGATTTTTCAAAGAAAATCATCAATTTTATCAGTTATCCTTTGTAATCCTCAATTTTATCATACATATGTTGATGAAAATCTTCAGTTTTATCACAAAATGTGTCCAGTTATTTCTCAATTGTATATTAATTGTATTTGTATGCTTATCATTGTATCTGAATTTTCTTTTTCAAAAATGTCTTCAGATTTAAAAATTATCTTATGTTGTCCTCAAATTTATCATAAATATATTAGATAAAAATATTCAGTTTTATACAAAAATGTCTCCACTTCCCTTTTCAATTATATTCCAATTGTATTTGTAAGCCTATCATTGTATCTGAGATTTTTCTAGACAATATCTTCAATTTAATCAGTTATCCTATGTAATCCTCAGTTATATCATACATATGTTAAATGAAAATCTTGTTTTATCAGAAAATGTCTCATCTTCAATTTTCAATTGAATTCTAATAGTATTTGTAAGCTTATCATTGTATCTGATTATTTTGCAAAAAATTATCAATTTTATAAATTATCCTAGGTTTTCCTCAATTTTGTCAAACAAATGTTAGAGGAAAATCTTCAGTTTTATAGGAAAATGGCTCTGCTTCCTTTTTCAATTATGTTCTAATTGTATTTGTATGCTTACAATTGTATTTGTGAAAATTACCAGCAATAATTCAATTTTTAAATTTTTCCTATGAATTTCCCTTACTTTAACAGAAATGTATTATACAAAATCTTAGTTTTATCAGAAAATGTCTCCACTTCATTTTCAATCATCTGATAATTCTATTTGTATGCCTATAATTCTATGTGAGATTTTTCAAAAATAAGTTTCAATTTTATTAGATATCCAATGTAATCCTCATTTTTATCATGCAGATTTTAGATGAAAATCTTCAATTCTATCATTAAATGTCTTCACTTCCTTTGTCAATTGAATTCTAATTATATTTGTATGGCGATCATTGTATTTGAGTTTTCTTCAAAAAAATCTTCAATTTTATACATTATCTTATATTATCCTCAATTTTATCATATATATGATAGTTGAAAATCTTTATTACTTTTTGAAAATATCTCCATTTCCCTTTTCAGTTACATTCTAATTGTATTTATATGCCTATGAATGTATCTGAGTTTTTTAAAAATAATAATCAATTTTATAAATTATGTTGTTATCCTCATTTTTATCATACATATATTAGATAAAATCCTCAGTTTTATATGAAAATATTTCCACGTCTCTTTTATTTATATTCTAATTGTATTTTTATGCTTATTATTTTATCTGAGTTTTGTCCAAACAAATCTTCAATTTTATCAATTACCCTAGTAATCCTTTAATTTATCATACATATGGTGAAAATCTTCAGTTTTATCAGAAAATGTCTCCACTGTCATTTTTCAGGTGTATTCTAATTGTATTTATATGTCCATCATTGTTTCTGTGTGCTTTTCCAAAAAGTTTTTAATTTGATAAATTACATTATGATATCCTCATTTTATCATACATATGTTATATGACAATCTTCAGTTGTATATGAAATTGTGACCACTGCCTCCTTCAATTGTGTATTTTTATTCCTATCATGTATCTGAGTATATTTCAAAAAAAATCTTCCATTTTAACACATAATCTTAAATTATCCCCAATTTATCATGGATATTTTAGAGGAAAATCTTCAATTTTGAATAAAAGTGTCTCTACTTCATTTTTTGATTACATTCTAATTGTTCTTGTATGCCTACCTTTGTATCTGTGAAAATTACCACAAAAAATTTCAATTTTTAAATTTTCCTATGACTTTTCCTTACTCTTTCAGTAATATGATATATGAAATCTTAAGCTTTGTTAGAAAATGTCTCTACTTCATTTTCAAATATGTGATAATTGTATTTGTATGCATATCTTTGTATCTGAGATTTTTTCCAAAAAATCTTCAATTTTATCAGTTATCATATGTAATCCTCAAGTTTATGATACATATATTAGATTAAAATCTTCAGATCTACTAGATAATATCTCCAATTCCCTTTTCAATTTCATACTAATTCTATTTGGATGCCTATCATTTTTCAAAAAAATAAAATTTTATCAGTTATCCTATGTAATCTTCAATTTTATCATGCATATTTTAGATGTAAAGTTTCAATTCTATGAGAAAATATCTCCACTTCCCTTTTCAATTCTAATTGTATTTGTATGCAGATCATTGTATCTGTGTATTTTTACAAATAAATCTTCAATTTTATCAATTATTTTATGCAATCCTTAACATTATCATACAAATTTTAGAAGAAAATCTTCAATTCATTACAAAAATGTGTCCTCTTCCTTTTTCAACAATACTCTAGTTGTATTTGTTCGCCTATCCTTGTATCTGAATTTTTGATTTCCAAAATATCTTAAATTTTATAAACTACCTTATGTAATCCTCAATTTTAACATATATTTGTTAGATGAAAATCTGATAAGAAAATGTCTCTGTTCCTTTTACATTCTTATTCTGTTTTTAAGTTCATCATTGTATCTCTGAAAATTACCACAAAATTCTTCAAATTTTAAATTTTTCTTATTAATTTCCATAATTTTTTCAGATATGTTATGCAAAATTCATCAGATTTATCAGAAAATATCTCCACTTAGTTTTTCAACTATATTATTACTCATTTCTATGCCTTCCATTGTATCTGTGAAAAATGCCATGAAAATCTTCAAATTTAAAAGATTTCCTATGAATTTCCATAATTTTATCACATGTATATTATGCAAAATTCTTCAGATTTATCAGAAAATATCTCCAATTCCTTTTTGAGCTATATTATTATTATTTAATTATATATTGACCATTGTATCTGTGAAAATTACCACAAAAATATTCAAATTTTCAATTTCACATGAATTTTCATAAAATATTCAGAAATATTATACAAAAATGTTCAGTTTTACCTGAAAATGTCTCAACTGTCTTTTTTACTTATTTATGGTTGTACTTGTATGACTTTCATTTTATTTCAGATTTTATCACAAAAATCTTCAATTTTATCAATTTTCCTATGTTTTCATCCATTTTATCATCCATACATTAGATGTAAAGCTTCATAATTAACATAATATGTCTCCGTGTTCTTTTTCAATTGTATTCTAATTGTAGTTGTATGCCTATCATTGTATCCAAGTTTTTTCTGATTAAATCTTTAATTTTATCAATCATCCTATGTAATTCTCAATTTTATCATACATTTGTTAGATAAAAATCTTTAGTTTTATCAGAAATTGTCTCCTTTTCCTTTTTCAATTTTATTTGTATGCTTATCATTGCATCTGAGATTTTTATCAAAAAAAATCTTCAATTTCATGAATTAACTTAGGTTATCTTCAATTTTATCATACATATGTCAGAGGAAAATCCTTAGTTTTATAAGAAAATGTCTCCACTTCTTTTTGCAATTACATTCTAGTTGTATTTATATGCGAACCATTGTATCCATGAAAATTACCACAAAAATCTTCAATTTTAAAATTTTTCCTATGAATTTCCCTTATTTGATACAAAACATGATATATAAAATCTTCAGTTTTATGAGAAAATATCTCCGCATCCTTTTTCAATTATGTGATAATTTTATTTGTATCCTTATCATTGCATCTGAGATTTTTCAAAGAAAATCTTCAATTTTATTAATTATCCTAAGTAATCCTCAATTTTACCATACATATGTTAGATGAAAATCTTCAGTATTATGACAAAATATGTCCAGTTCCTTTTTCAATTGTATTTGTATGCCTATCTTTGTATCTGAGTTTTCATTTTCAAAAATCTTTAGATTTAAAAATTATGTTATTCTCAATTTTATCATACATGTTAGATGAAAATCTTCAGTTTTATACAAAAATGTCTCCACCTCTTTTTTCAATTATATTCTAATTGTATTTGTATGTCTATCATTGTATCTGAGATTTTTCTGAATGAATCTTCAATTTTATCAATTATCCTATGTAATTCTCAATTTTATCATACATATGTTAGATAAAAATCTTCAGTTTTATCAGAAAGTGTCTCTTCTTCCTTTTTCAATTGTATTCTAAATGTATTTGTATGCTTATCATTGTATTGAGTATGTTTAGCAAAAAAAATCATTAATTTCATATATTATCCTAAGTTTTCCTCAATTTTATCACACTTATGTTAGAGGAAAATATTCAGTTTTATAGGAAAATGGCTCCACTTCCTTTTTCAATTATATTCTAATTGTATTTGTATGCTTAGTATTGTATCTGTGAAAATTACCACAAAATTCTTCAATTTTCCACATTTTCACATGAATTTCCATAAATTAATCAAAAATGTTATACAAAAATCTTGTTTTATCAGAAAAAGTCTCCACTTTTTTCACTTATTTATACTGGTATTTGTATGTATTATATATTAGCTGAGATTTTATCACAAAAATCTTCATTTTTATCAATTTTCCTATGTTATCCATTTTATCATCCATAAGTTAGATATAAAGCTTCATTATTAACATAATATGTCTCCAGGTATTTTTCAATTGTATTCTAATTGTATTTGTATGCTTAGCATTGTATCAGAGATTTATTCTGAATAAATCTTCAATTTTATCAATTATCCTATGTAATTCTCAATTTAATCATATATGTGTTAGACAAAAAACTTCAGTTTTGTCAGAAAATGTCTCCTCTTCCTTTTTCAATTTTATTCTAATTGTATTTGTATGCTTATCATTGCATCTGAGTTTTTTATCAAGAAAATCTTCAATTTCATGAATTAACTTAAGTTATCCTCAATTTTATAGTACATATGATAGAGGGAAATCTTCAGTTTTATAGGAAAATGGCTCCACTTCTTTTTGCAATTACATTCTAATTGTACTTGTATGCATACCATTGTATCTGTGAAAATGGCCAAAAAAGTTTTCAAAACATGTTATTTGAATTCTTCTGTTTTATCAGAAAATGTCTCCATTCCTTTATCAATTATGTGATAATTGTATTTGTATGCCTATAATTTTATCTGAGATTATTCAACAAAAATCTTCAATTTTATCATTTATCCTAATTAATCCTCAATGTAATCATTCATATGTTAGATGAAAATCTTCAATTCTATCACAAATTTGTCCAGCTCCTTTTCCAATTGTCTTCCAATTGTATTTGTATGCCTATCATTATATCTGAGATTTTTTGAGAATATCTTCAATTTAATCAGTTATCCTATGTAAGCCTCAATTTTATCATACATATGTTAAAAGAAAATCTTCAGTTTTATGAGAAAATGTCTTCCTTTTTCAAATGAATTCTAATAGTATTTATAAGGTTATCATTGCACCTGTGTTTTTTTATTTTGCAAAAAATCATCAATTTTACAAATTATCCTAAGTTTTCTTCAATTTTATCACACTTATGTTAGAGGAAAGTATTCAGTTTTATAGGAAAATGGCTCCACTTCCTTTTTCAATTACATTCTAATTGTGTTTGTATGTGTGAAAATCACCACAAAAATCTTCAATTTTTAAATTTTTCCTATGAATTTCCCTTACTTTATCAGAAATATGCTGCACAAAATCTTTAGTTTTATCAGAAAATGTCCCCACTTCCTTTTCAATTATCTGATAATTCTATTTGTATGCCTATCATTGTATGTGAGATTTTTCTAAGAAAATCTGCAATTTTATCAGATACGCTATGTAATCCTCAATTTTATCATGGAGATTATAGATGAAAATCTTCGGTTCTATCATAAAATGTCTGCACTTCTTTTTTTTTTTCAATTGAATTCTAATTATATTTGTTTTTTTAATTGGGTTGCTTTTCTAATTGCTAGCTTTTTGATTTCTTTATATATTTTGCATATTGTCTTTCTATTGGATGTGGAGTAGGTAAAAGTCTTTACCCATTCTGAAGGTTGTCCCTTTGCACAAATGGTGTTATTTGCTGTGAAGAAGCATTTGATTTTCAATTGTATTCTAGTTGCATTCCAATGCCTATCATTGTATCTGAACTTTTTGTTCCAAATAATCTTTAATTTTATTAAAATTAAAGAGTGTGAGGGGGAATATCAGGGTTGTTTTGATTTGCATGTCCCAGAAGACTAATGATGTCGAACATCTCTTAAGGTGCTTCTCAGGCATCCAAATTTCTTCTGGTGAACATTCTTGGTTTAGTTCTATACCCCATTTTTGATAGGGCTATTTGGTTCTTTGGGGTCTAACTTCTTGAGTTCTTTGTGTATATTGGATATTAGCCCTCTGTAAGATGTGGAGTTGGTGAAGATCTGTTCCCAATTTGTTGGTTGCTGTTTTGTCCTTCTGAAAGTGTCTTTTGCCTTTCAGAAACTTTGTAATTTTATGAGGTCCCAATTGTCAATTCTTGATCTTAGAGCATAAGCTATGGTGTTCTGTTTCCCCCTGTGCCCATGTCTTCCAGGGTCTTCCCCAATTTATTTTCTATTAGTTTCAGTGTGTCTGGTTTTATGTAGAGGTCCTTGATCCACAAGGAGATAAGAGTGGGTCAACTCGCATTCTTTGGCATGTTGACCTCCAGTTGAACCAGCACCATTTGGTGAAAAGGCTATCTTTTTTTCCCACTGGATGGATGTAGCTCCTTTTTCAAAGATCAAGTGACCATATCTCTGTGGGTTCATTTCTGGGTCTTCAATTCTATTCCATTGATCTACTTGCCTGTCACTGTACCAATACCATGCAGTTCTTAACACAATTAATCTGTAGTACTGTTGAGGTCAGAGATATTGATTTCTCCAGTAGTCATTTTATTGTTGAGAATAGTTTTAGCTATCCTGGATTTTTTGTTACTCCAAATGAATTTGAGAATTGCTCGTCCTAGATCTATGGAGAATTGATTTGCGATTTTGATGGGGATTGCATTGAATCTGTAGATTGCTTTTGGCAAGATGGCCATTTTTACTATATTGATCCTGCCAATCCAAGAGCATGAAATATTTTTCCATCCTCTGAGGTCTTCTTAGCTTTCTTTCTTCAAGGACTTAAAGTTTCTGTCATACAGATCTTTCACTTTTTTGGTTAGAGTCACGCCAAGGTACTTTATGGTGTTTGTGGCTATTGTGAAGGGAGTTATTTCCCTAACTTCTTTCTCAGCATGCTTGTCCTTTGAGTACAGGAAGGCTACTGATTTGCTTGACTTGATTTTACAACCAGCCACTTTGCTGAAGTTGTTTATCAGCTGTATGAGTTCTCTAGTGGAGTTTTTTGGGTCACTAACATGCTATCATTTTATCTGCAAAAAGTGATAGTTTGACTTCTTCCTTTCCAATTTGTATCCCTTTGACTTCCTTATGTTGTCTAATTGCTCTCACTAGAACTTCAAGTACTATATTGAAAAGATATGGAGAGAGAGGGCAGCCTTGTCTAGTCGCTGATTTTAGTGGGATTACCTCAAGTTTCTCTCCATTTGTTTGATGGTGGCTACTGGTTTGCTATAGATTGCTTTTACTATGTTTAGTATGGGCCTTGAATTCCTGCTCTTTCCAGGACTTTTAGCATGAAAGGATTCTGAATTTTGTCAAATGCCTTTTCAGCATCTAATGAGATGACCATTCTGTTTTTTTTTCTTTTATTTTGTTTATGTAGTGGATTACATTGATGGATTTTTGTATATTGAACCATCCCTGCATCCATGGGATGAAGCCTCCTTGATCACGGTGAATGATCATTTTGATTTGCTCTTGGATTTGGTTGGCAATAATTTTATTTAGTATTTTTCCATCAATATTAATAAAGGAAATTGGCCTGTAGTTCTCTTTGTAAGACCTTTGTGTGCTTTTGGCATCAGAGTAATTGTGGTTTCATAGAACGAGTTGGGCAGTGTTCCTTCTGTTTCTATTTTGTGGAATTGTTTGAAGAGTATGGGTGTTAGGTCTTCTTTGAAGGTCTGATAGAATTCTGTACTAAAACGACCTGGTCCCGTACTTTTTTTTTGGCTGGGAGTCTTTCTATAACCCCTTCTATTTCTCTAGGGGTTATTGGACTGTTTAGCTGATCTAATTCATCCTGATTTAATTTTGGTATTTGTTATCTGGCTAGGAAATTGTCCATTTTGTCCAAATTCTCCAGTTGCATTGAGTATAGGCTTTTATAGTAGGATCTGATGATTTTTTGAATTTCCTCATTTTCTGTTGTTATATCCCCTTTTCATTTCTAATTTTGTTAATTTGGATACTGTCTGGGAAGATGGCGGAGGCTGCAGGGAGTGCGGGGTCTGCCTTCAAGGCACAGAGCCCATGCCTGACTGGGGCCCCGGACCCACTGCTCTGCACAGCTCCTATTCAAGGCCTGAGTCCCCAGAGGTCTTAAACTTGGGATATCTCCAGTACCTGGTTCTGCCTGCTGGTTCCTCCACTTCCTTTTTCAACTATATTATTATTTATTTGTATACCGACCATTGTATCTGTGAAAATTACCACAAAAATCTTCAATTTTTCACATTTTCACATGAATTTCCATATTCAGAAATGTTATACAAAAATCTTCAGTTTTGTCAGAAAATGTTTCCCCTTTTTTCACTTATTTATACTTGTATTTGTCTGCCTTTCATAGTATTTGAAATTTTACCACAAAAATCTTCAATTTTATTAATTATCCTATGTTATCATCCATTTTATCATCTGTAAGTTAGATGTAAAACTTCAGAATTAACAGACTATGTCTCCACCTCCTTTTTCAATTGTATTCTAATTGTATTTGTATGGCTATCATTGTATCTGAGTTTTTTTCTGAATAAATCTTCAATTTTTTCAATTATCCTATGTAATTCTCAATTTTCTTCTATATATGTTAGATAATAATCTTCAGTTTTATCAGAAAATGTCTCTTCTTTTGCAATTGTATTCTAATTGTATTAGTATGCTTATCATTGCATCTGAGTGTTTTTTTTTCAAAAAAACTTCAATTTCATGAAGCAACTTAAGTTATCTTACATATGTTAGAGGAAATTTTTCAGTTTTATAGGAAAATGTCTCCACATCCTTTTACAATTACATTCTAATTGTATTTGTATGCACAGCATTGTGTATTTGAAAATTACCACAAAAATCCTCAATTTTTAAAATTTTCCTATGAATTTCCCTTATTTTATATGGCTATGTTATAGGAAATCTTCAGTTTTATCAGAAAATGTCTCCACTTCCTTTTTCAATTTTGTGATAATTGTATTTGTAGGTCTATCATTTTATCAGAGATTTTTCAAAGAAAATCTTCAATTTCATCAGTTTTCCTATGTAATCCTCAAATTTATCATACATATGGTATATGAAAATCTTCAGTTCTTTCACAAAAAATGTCCAGTTATTTTTCATTTGTATTCTAATTGTATATGTATGCCTATCATTGTATCTGAGATTTCTTTTGCAAAAATACCTTCATATTTAAAAATTATGTTATCCTCTATTTTATCATACATATGTTAAATGAAAATCATCAGTTTTATACAAAAATATCTCCACCTCCTTTTCAATTATATTCTAATTCTGTTTGTTTGCGTGCCATTATATCTAAGATTTTTCTAGAGTATATCCTCAATTAATCAGTTATCCTATGTAATCCTCAATTTTATCATACATATATTAAATGAAAATCTTCAGTTTTATGAGAAAATATCTCATCTTCCTTTTTCAATTGAATATAATACTATTTGTAAGCTTATCATTGTATCTGTGTTTATTGCAAAAAATCATCAATTTTATAAATTATCCTATATTTTCCTCAATTTTATCACACATATGTTAGAGCAAAATCTCCAGTTTTATAGGAAAATGGCTCCACTTCCCTTTTCATTTACATTCTAATTGTATTTGTATGCTTACCATTTTATCTGTAAAAATTACCACAGAATCGTAAATTTTTATTTTTTTCCTATGAATTTCCCTTACTTTATCAGATATGTCATACAAAATCTTTAGTTTTATCAGAAAATGTGTCTAGTTCCTTTTCAATTATATGAAAATTCTACTTGTATGCCCATCATTGTATGTGACATTTTCAAAAATATCTTCAATTTTATCAGATATTCCATGTAACCCTCAATTTTATCATGCATATTTTTGTTTTGTTTTGTTTTGTTTTTCCAGACAGGGTTCCTGTATGTAGCTCGGGTTGCCCTGGAACTCACTCTGTAGACAAGCCTGGCCTTGAACTCAGAAATCTTCCTGCCTCTGCCTCCCTAGTGCTGGGATAACAGGCACGCGCCACCACTGCAGGGTTTATCATGCATATTTTTGATGAAAATCTTCAGTTCTATCATAAAATGTCTCCACTTCATCTTTCAATTGGATTCTAATTATATTTGTATGACTATCATTGTATTTGAGGTTTTTTTTCAAAAAAACCTATTTTTATGCCTCTCATTATATCTGAGTTTTGTCCAAATAAGTATTCCATTTTATCAATTACCCTAGTAATACTTTATTTTATTATATATAAATATGTATTACATATATATATGTGTATATATATACATACATATATATATATATACATATATGATGAATATCTTCAGTTTCATCAGAAAATATTCCACTTCATTTTTCAGTTGTATGCTAATTGTATTTCTATGCCTATCATTGTATCTGAGTGTTTTCCCCAACAAATATTTATTTTTATAAATTACTCTATGATATACTCGTTTTATCATATGTGTTATATGAAAATTTCAGATTTATATGAAAATGTCTCCACTTCCTCCATCAATTATATTCTACCAGAAAATCTCTCCACTTCCCTTTTCAATTACATTCTAATTATATTTGGATGCCTATCATTGTATCTGAATTTTTTCTCAAAAAAATCTGAAATTTATCCTTGTATCTGAGTTTTTGTTTTCTAAAATATCTTCAATTTTATAAATTATCTTATGTTATCCTCAATTTCAATATACATATGTTAGATGAAAATCTTCAGTTTTATCAGAAAATGAATGCCTCTATTCCTTTTCTCAATTACATTCTAGTTGTGTTTGTAAGCCTATCATTGTTTCTGTGAAAATTACCACAAAAATCTTCAAATTTTATCTTCAGTTCTTTATGAAAATGTCTCTACTTCCTCTTTCTATTACATTCTAACTGTATTTATATCACAATTTAAATTTAAATGTTTATCTGATAGTTTTAAATGTTCAGACATTTTATGATAGAACTGAAAATTTTTGTCTAAGATATGCATGATAAAATTGAGGATTACATAGGATATCTGATAAAATTGAAGACTTTCTTTGAGAAATCTCAGATACAATGATAGGCATACAAATAAAATTATCACTTAATTGAAAAAGGAAGTGGAGACATTTTCTGATGAAACTGACAATTTTGAATAGCATATTTTATATAAAATAAGGAAAATTCATAGGAAAAATTAAAAAATTAAGACTTCTATGGTAATTTTTACAGATACAATGGTATGCATACAAATACAATTAGAATGTAATTGAAAAAAGAAGTGGAGAATATCTCCAATTTAATCAGTTATTCTATGTAATCATCAGTTTTATGATACATATGTTAAATGAAAATATTCAGTTTTATGAGAAAATGTCTAGTCTTCCTTTTTCCATTGTATTCTAATAGTCTTTGTAATCTTATCATTGCATCTGTGTTTTTTTGCAAAAATATTCTTTAATTTTATAAATTATCCTAAGTTTTTCTCAATTTTATCAAACACTGTTAGAGACAAATCTTCAGTTTATAGGAATATGTCTCCACATCCTTTCACAATTACAGTCTAATTATATTTGTATGTATACCATTGTATGTGTGAAAATTACCACAAAAATCTTCAACTGCATGATTTTTCCTATGAATTTCCCTTACTTTATCAGAAATATGTATTACAAAATCATTAATTTTATCAGAAAATACCTCCATTTCCTTTTCAATCATGTGATAATTCTGTTTGTATGCCTATCATTTTATCTGAGTTTTTTCCAAAAAAATCTTCAACTTTATCAGATATCCTATGTAATCCTGAATTTTATCATGCATATTTTAGATGAAAGCTTCAGTTCTGTCATAAACTGTCTCCACTTTCTTTTTCAATTGAATTCTCATTTTATTTCTATGGTTATCATTGTATTTCAGTTTTATTCAAAAAATCTTCAATTTTATACATTATCTCCTGTTATCCTCAATTTTATCATATATATGTTGGAAGAAAAGCTTCAGTTCATTGCGAAAATATCTCTACTTCCTTTTTACATTACATTCTAATTATATATATATATGTATATATACATATATATATATATGTGTATGTATATATATATATATATATATATATATATATATATGCCTATGATGGTATGTGAGGTTGCCTATGATGGTATGTGAGGTTTTCTTAAAATAGATATTACATTTTATAAATTACATTATGCTATCCTCATTTTTATCATACATATATTAGATAAAAATCTTAAGTTTTATATGAAAATGTCTTCAGGTCTGTTTTAGTTATATTCTATTTCTATTTTTATGCCTATAATTGTATCAGAGTTTTGTACAAATAAATCTTCAATTTTATCAATTACCCTAGTAATCCTCTATTTTAGCATACATACGTTAGATGAAAATCTTCAGTTTTATCAGAAAATGTCTCCACTTCATTTTCAATTGTATTCTAATTGTGTTTCTAGGCCTATCATTGTATCCGAGTGTTTTTCCAAAAAAAATCTTTAATTTTATAAATTAACTTATGATATCCTCATTTTAACAAATGTAGATTATGTGAAAATCTTCTGTTTTATATAAAAATGTCTCCACTTCATCCTTCAATTATATTCTAAATGTGTTTGTATGTCTATCATTGTATCTGAAATTTTTCCAAAAACAAACTTCAATTTTATCAGATATCCTATGTAATCCTCAATTTTATCATGCATATTTTAGATGAAAATCTTCAGTTCTATCATAAAATGTCTCCACTTCCTTTTGCAATAGAATTCTAATTATATTTGTATGACTATCATTGTATTTGAGTTTCAACATAAAAATCTGCAATTTTATACATTATCATATGCTATACTCAGTTTTATCATACATGTTAGATGAAAATCTTCAATTCTTTACAAAATGTCTCTACTTCCTCTTTCAATTACATTCTAATTGTATTTATATGCCTATCATTGTATCTGTGTTCTTTTAAAAAATATTCAATGTTATGAATTATCTTATGTTATCCCCATTTTTATTATACATACATTAGATGAAAATCTTCAGTTTTATATGAAAATGTCTCCATGTCTGATTGAGTTATATTCTAATTGTATTTTTTGCCTATCATTATATCTGAGTTTTGTACAAATAAGTCTTCAATTTTATCAATTTACTTAGTAATCCTCTATTTTATCACACATATGTTAGATGAAAATCATCAGTTTTATCAGAAAATGTCACCACATCGTTTTTCAACTGTATTCTAGTTGTATTTCTATGCATATCATTGTATCTGAGCTTTTTGTTCCAAATATCCTTTAATTTTATAAATTACCTTATGACATCCTGAATTTATCATATGTATGTTATATGAAAATCTTCAGTTATGTATGAAAATATCTCCACTTCCTCCTTCAATTATATTCTAAATGTATTTGTATGCCTATCATTTTATGACTATTTTTCAAAAAATTTCAATTTTATAAATTATCTTAAGTTATCCTCAATTTTATCATAGATATGTTAGAGGAAAATTTTTCAATTTTAAATGAAAATGTCTCCACTTCATTTTTCAATTGCATTCTAATTTTATTTGTATGCCTATCATTTTATTTGTGAAAATTGCCACAAAATTCTAATTCTTAAATTTTTTCTATGAATATCCCTCATTTTATCAGTAATATGGTACATGAAATATTCAGTTTTGTCAGAAAATGTCTCCACTTCATTTTCAATTGTGTGATAATTCTATTTGTATGCCTCTCATTATATTTGAGTTTTTTCAAAAAATAACCTTCATATTTGTCAGTTATATTTAATCCTCAATTTTATGATAAATATGCTAGATTAAAATCTTCAGTTATACCAGAAAATGTCTCTTCTCTTTTCAATTATATTCTAACTATATTTGGATGCCTATCATTGTATCTGAGATTTTTTTCAAAATAACTAAAATTATATCACTTATGTTATGTAATTCTCAATTTTTTCATGCATATTTTAGATGAAAATCTTCAGTTCAATCAGAAAATATGTCCACTTCCCTTTACAATTATATTCAAAATGTATTTGTATGCAGATATGTACAGAGCCATATTGGGGTGTTTTGCCATGGCAGGAACTTGACATTGGTTAAGGTGAACTTCTCCAGCCTTTGAGCAGGGATTCCTGTGCTATTCACAATCCTGCCCCACCTGGGGTGGAGTGCTCAGCATGAAGGTGAAAGTTCCTCCAGATCTAAGAATTCCTGAATTATGTAGGTGACCCGATCAGCTTCCTGAGCAATTGAACCAACACCCAAAGAAGCCATGCAGGACTCTGGGAGGAGGGGCTCCCCCAAAACTGTGAAAATATCTGAGCTCCACTAAACTTTGGCCTTGATTGGTAAACTATCATCTTGGCACGCCTTCTTTTCGTCCTTCCCCATACATCTCTCTGCTTTTGTTTCCAGGAACCCAGTTTGCAGTAGCTGCAGGCAGCAACACAGATCATTGTATCAAGTAAATCTTCTATTTTATCAATTATCTTAGGTAATTGTCAATTTTGTCATACATATGTTAGATGACTATCTTCCGTTCTTTACAAAAATGTGTCCTCTTCCTTTTTCAATTCTCTAGTACTATTTGCTTGCCTATCCTTGTTTCTGAGTTTTTGTTTTCCAAAATGTCTTCAATTTTATAAATTACCTTATGTAATCCTCAATTTTAACATACATATGTTAGATGAAAATCTTCAGTTTTATTAGAAAATATCTATTCCTTTTCTCAATTACATTCTAATTGTGTTTGTAAGCCTATCATTGTATCTGTGAAAGTTACAATAAAAATCTACAAATTTTACAGTTTTCCTATGAATTTCCAGAATTATATCACATATATATTATGCAAAATTCTTCAGATTTATTAGAAAATATCTCCACTTCCTTTTTAACTATATTAACATTTATTTGTACGCCCCCATGGTATCTATAAAAATTACAACAAAAATTTTCCAATTTTAATATTTTCTCATACATTTCCATAATTTTGTTAGAAATATTATAGAAAATCTTCAGTTTTATCAGGAAATGTCTCCACTTTCTTTTTCACTTATAATCTTATTGTATTTGTATGCCTTTCATTGAATCTGAGATTTTATCAAAAAAATCTTCAATTTTATCAATTTTCCTATGTTATCATCCATTTATCATATGTAAGTTAGATGTAAATCTTTATAATTAACAGAATATGACTTCACTTCCTTTTCCAATTGTATTCTAATTGTATTTGGATGCCTATCATGGCATCCGAGTTTTTGTATCAATAAATCTTCAATTTTTTATCAATTATCCTATGTAATCCTCAATTTTATCATACATATGTTTAATGAAAATCTTCAGTTTTATCAGAATATTTCTTCTCTTCCTTTTTCAATTATATTCTAATTGTATTCGTATGCTTCTCATTTCATCTGAGACTTTTTTCAAAAAAATCTTCAATTTTATAAATTATCTTATCTTATCCTCAATTTTAACATATATATGTTACAGGATTTTCTTCAGTTTTATAGGAAAATGGCTCCACTTCCTTTTTCAACTACATTCTAATTGTATTTGTATGCTTACCACTGTAATGGTGAAAATAATGCTAAAAATTTTCAATTTTTAAATTTTTCCTATGAATTTCCCTTTCTTTACCCAGAATGTTATACAAAATCTTCAATTTTATCAGAAAGTGTCTCTATTCCTATTTTCAATTACATTCTAATTGTGTTTGTTCGTCTACCATTGTATCTGTGAAAATTACCACAAAAAACTTCAAATTTTATCATTTTCACATGAATTTCCATAATTTTATCAGAAATGTTACATAAAAATCTTCAGTTTATCAGATAATGTCTCCTCTTTCTTTTCCCTTATACATAGTTGTATTTGTATGCCTTTCATTGTATCTGAGATTTTATCAAAAAATCTTCCATTTTATCACTTTTCTTATATTATCATCCATTTTATCATATATAAGATGTAAAGCTTCAGAATTAACAGATATGTCTCCACGTCCTATTTCAATTTTATTCTAACTGTATTTGTATGCCTATCATTGTATCTGAGTTTTTTGCAAAAAAAAATCATCAATTTTATAAATTATCCTAAGTTTTCCTCCATTTTATCAAACATATGTCAGAGGAAAATCTTCAGGTTTATAGGATAATGGCTCCACTTCCGTTTCAATTGCATTCTAATTGTATTTGTTTGCTTAATATTCTTTCTGTGAAAATTACCACAAAAATATTCAATTTTTAAATTTTCCTATGAATTTCCCTTACTTTATCAGAAATATGTTCGATGAAATCTTCAGATTTACCATAAAATGTCTCTACTTCCTTTTCAATTATCTGATAATTCTTTTTGTATGCTTATTGTATGTGAGATTTTTCCAAAAAAATCTTCAATTTTATAAGATATCTTATGTAATCCTGAATTTTATCATGCATATTTTTGATGAAAATCTTCAGTTGTAACATAAAATGTCTCCACTTCCTTTTGCAATTGAATTCTAATTATATTTGTATGGCTATCATGGTATTTGAGCTTTTTTCAAAAACCTTCATATTTATACATTATATTATTTTTGTCCTCAATTTTATCATACATGTTAGATGAAAATCTTCATTACTTTTAAAAATATCTCCATTTTTTATTTTTATTACATTTTAATAGTATTTATATGCCTATCAATGTAACTGAGGATTTTTTAAATAATATTCAATTTTATAAATTATGTTAAGTTATCCGCATTTTTATCATACATATATTAAATGAAAATCTTTAGTTTTATATGAAAATTTTTCCTTGTCTCTTTTAGTTATATTCTAATTTTATTTTTTTTTAATCATTTTTTTATTTTCTATATTCTTTGTTTACATTCCAAAGGCTTTCCCCTTTCCCAGGTACCCCCCACCATATGTCCCATAATTCCTCTCCCCCCCATGCTATTCCCCACTCTTTCCCCCTCTAATTTTATTTTTATGCCTATCATTGCATCTGAGCTTTGTCTAAATATATCTTCAATTTTATGAATTACCCTAGTAATTGTTTACTTTATCATACATATGTTAGATGAAAATCTTCAGTTTTATCAGAAAATATCTCCTCTTTATTTTTCAGTTGTATTCTAATTGTTTTTCTATGCCTATCATTGTATTTGAGTTTTTCCCCAAAATCTTTAATTTTATAAGTGACCTTATAATATCCTAATTTTTCATACCTATGTTACATGAAAATCTTCAGTTTTATATGAAAATATCTCCAGTAACTCCTTCAATAATATTCTAAATGTATTGATATGTCTGTTATTTTATCTGATTTTTTTTCAAAAATATCTTCAATTTTATTAATTATCTTAAGTTATCCTCAATTTTTCATAGATATTTTAGAGGAAATCCTTCAATTTTAAATAAAAATGTCTCCACTTCATTTTTTGATTACATTCTAATTGTACTTGTATGACTACCATTTTATCTGTGAACATTATCACAAACATTTTCAATTTTTAAATTTTCCTATGAATTTCCCTTACTTTATCAGTAATGTGTTATACTAAATCTTCAGTTTCTACCAGAAAATATCTCCACTTCCCTTTTCAATTATCTGATAACTCTATTTGGATGCCTATTATTGTATCTGAGTTTTTTTCGAAAAAATGTAAAATTTTATGTTATCCTATGTAATCCTCAATTTTCTCATGCATATTTTCAATGAAAAGATTCAGTTCTATCAGAAAATGTCTCCACTTCAATTTTCAATTATATTCTAATTGTATTTGTAGGCAGATAATTGTATGTGAGTATTTTTTCCAGAAAATCTGCAATTTTATCTATTACACTATTTAATTCTCAATTTTATCATACATGTTAGATAAAAATCTTCAGTTTTATCAGAAAATGACTCCTCTTTATTTTTCAAATGCATTCTAAGTGTATTTTTATGCTTATCATTGCATCTGAGTTTTTTTCAAAAAAATCTTCAATTTCATAAATTACCTTAAGTTATCCTCAATTTAATCAAACATATGTTAGCGGAAAATCTTCAGTATTATAGGGAAATGTTTCCACTTCTTTTGCAATTACATTCTTATTGTATTTTTATTCGTGGCATTGTATCTATGAAAATTACCACAAAAAAAATCTTCAATTTTTAAATTTTTCCAATGGATTTCCCTTATTTAATATGGAATATGTTATATGAAATCTTCAGTTTTATCATAAAACATCTCCACTCCCTTTTTCATTTATGTGATAACTGTATTTGTACACCTATCATTGTATCTGAGATTTTTCCAAAAAATGTCCAATTTTGTCAGTTATCTTATGTAATCCTCAATTTTATCATTCTTATGTTAGATGAAAACTTTCAGCTCTATCAGTAAATGTGACCAGTTCCTTTTTCAATTGTATTCTAATTGTATTTGTATGCCTATCATTGTATCTGAGCTTTCTTTTTCAAAAATATCTTCAGGTTTAAAAATTATTTTATGTTATCTTCAATTTTATCACACATATTTTAGATGAAAATCTTCAGTTTAATACAAAAATGTTTCCACCTCCTTTTTCAATCATATTCTACTTTTATTTGTATTCCTATCATTGTATCTGCGATTTTTTTAGAGAATATCTTCAATTTAAATAGTTATCCTATGTAATCCTCAATTTTATCATACATATGTTAAATGAAAATCTTCAGTTTTATGATGAAATGTCTCATCTTTCTTTTTCAATTGAATTCTAATATTATTTGTAAGCTTATCATTTTATCTGGGTTTTTTTTGCAAAAGAAACTTCAATTTTACAAATTATCCTAAGTTTTCTTCAATTTTATCACACATATGTTAGAGGAAAATCTACAGTTTTATAGGAAAATGGCTCCACTTCCTTTTTAAATTACATTCTAATAGTATTTGTATGCATAACTTTGAAGCTGTGAAAATTACCACAAAAATCTTCAATTTTTAATTTTTTCCTGTGAATTTCCCTTACTTTATCAGAAATATGTTGTACAAAATCTTTAGTTTTATCAGAAAATGTCTCCATTTCCTTTTCAATTATCTGATAATTCTATCTGTATGCCTATCATTTTATGTGAGATTTTTCCAAAAAAATCTTCAATTTTATCAGATATCTTATCTAATCCTCAATCTTATCATGCATATTTTTGATGAAAATCTTCAATTCTATCCTAGTATGTCTCCACTTCCTTTTTCATTTAATTTATAATTATATTTTTATGGCTATCATTGTATTCGAGTTTTTCTAAAAACATCTTCAGTTTCATACATTATCTTATATTACCCTCAATTTTATCATATATATGTTAGATGAAAACCTTCAGTACTTTACAAAATGTCTCCATTTGGCTTTTCAATTACATTCTAATTGTATTTATATGCCTATCAACATAACTTTCCAATTGTATTCAAAATCTATTTATATGCTTATCATTGTATCTGAGTTTTTTCAAAGAATCTTCAATTTTATAAGTTAACTTGTTATCTTCAATTTTAATCAAAAATGTCTCCACTTCCTTTTTCAATTACATTCTAATTGTATTTGTATGCGTACCATTGTTTCTGTGAAAATCACCACAAAAATCTTCAATTTTTAAATTTTTCCTATGAATTTCCCTTACTTTACCCTAAATATGTTATACTAAATCTTCAGTTTTATCAAAAATGTCTCTATTCCTTTTTTCAATTACATTCTAATTGTGTTTGTAAGCTTATAATTTTGTCTGTGAAATTAGCACAAAAATCTTCACATTGTACAGTTTTCCTATGAATTTCCATAATTTTATCTGATTTATGTTATGCAAAATTCTTCAGATTTATCAGAAAATATCTCCACTTTCTTTTTCAACTATATTATTATTTATTTTATGCCTATCATTCAATCTGTGAAAATTACCACCAAATCTTCAAAATTTAACATTTTCACGTGAATTTCCATAATTTTATTAGAAATTTTTGTATATAAAATCTTCAGTTTTATCAGAAAATATCTCCACTTACTTTTTCACTTATATTCTAACTGTATAAGTACGACTTTAAGTGTATCTGTGTTTTTAATCAAAAAATCTTCAATTTTATCAATTTTCCTATGTTATCATCCATATTATCATAAATATGTTATGTGAAAATCTTACATTTTATACAAAAATGTCTCCAGCTACTTTTTCAATTATATTCAAATTGTGTTTGTATGCTTCCCCATGTATCTGAGTATTTTCTAGAAAATCTTCAATTTTATCAGTTATCCTATGTAATCCTCAATTTTATCATACATGTTATATGAAAATCTTCAGTTATATCAGAAAATATCTAATCTTCCTTTTTCAATTGTATTCTAACAATCTTGGTAATATCATTATTGCATCTGAGGTTTTTTTTTCAAGAATTTCTTCAATTTTATAACTTATCCTAAGTATTCTTCAATTTTATCAAACATATGTTAGAGGATAATATTCAGTTTTTTAGGAAAATATCTCCACATCCTTTTACAATTACATTCTAATTGTATTAGAATGCATACCATTGTATCTGTGAAAATTACCACAAAAATCTTCAATTTTTTATTTTTTCCTATGAATTTTCTTTACTTTATCAGAAATATGTCCTACAAAATCTTTAGTTTTATCACAAAATATGTCAATTTCCTTTTCAATCATGTGATAATTCTTTTTGAATGCCTATCATTTTATGTGAGATTATTCCAAAAATATCATCAATTTGATCACATATCATATGTAATTCTTAATTTTATCATGCATTTTACATGAAAACCTTCAGTCTACCATAAAATGTCTCCATTTCCCCTTTTCAATTGAATTCTAATTTTATTGATGTGGTTATAATTGTATTTCAGTTTTTTTAAAAAAATCTTCAATTTTATACATTATTTCCTGTTGTCCATTTTATCATACATATTTTGATGAAAATCTTCAGTTCTTTGCAAAAATGTCTCCACTTCCTTTTTTCAATTCCATTCTAATTATATCTATATGCCTATGATTGTATGTGACGTTTTTTAAATATTCTATTTTATTAATTATGTTAAGCTGCCCTCATTTTTATCGTACATATATTAGATGAAAATCTTCTGTTTTATAAGAAAATGTCTCTGTGTGTTCATTTCTTGGTCTTCAATTCTTTTCCACTGATATACTTGCCTGTCGCTTTACCAATACCATGCAGTTTTTAGCACAATTGCTCTGTAGTACTGCTTGAGGTCAGGGATAATGATTCCCCCAGAAGTTCTTTTATTGTTGAGAATAGTTTTAGCTATCCTGGGGTTTTGTTACCAAAGATGTATTTAAGAATTGCTCTTTCTAGATCTATGAAGAATTCTTTTGGTGTTTTGATGGGGATTGCATTGAATGTGCAGATTGCTTTTGGCAAGGTGGCCATTTTTACTATATTGATCCTTCCAATCCAAGAGCATGAAATATTTTTCCATCTTCTGAGGTCTTCTTTGATTTCTTTCTTCAAGGACTTGAAGTTCCTGTCATATAGATCTTTCACTTGCTTGGTTAGAGTCACACCCAGATACTTTATATTGTTTGTGGCTATTGTGAAGGGTGTTGTTTCCCTAACTTCTTTCTCAGCCTGCTGGTCCTTTGAGTATAGAAAGGCTAACTGATTTGCTTGAGTTGATTTTATAACCAGCCACTTTGCTGAAGTTGTTTATCAGCTGTAGGTGATCTCTGGTGGAGTGTTTTGGGTCGTTTATGTATACTATCATATCATCTGCAAATAATGATAGTTTGACTTCTTTCTTTCCCATTTGTATCCTTTTGACTTCCTTATGTTGTCTAATTGCTCTTGCCAGAACTTCAAGTACTATATTGAAAAATGTGGAGAGAGAGGGCAGCCTTGTCTACTCCCTGAGTTGTGTGGGATTTCCTCAAGTTTCTCACCATTGATTTTGATGTTGGCTACTGGTTTGCTGTATATTGCTTTTACTCTGGTTAGGTATGGGCCTTGAATTCCTGTTCTTTCCAGAACCTTTGGTATGAAAGGATGCTGAATTTTTCAAATGCTTTTTCAGCTTCTAATGAGACGACCATGTGGTTTTTCTCTTTTAGTTTATGCAGTGGATGACATTGATGGATTTCCGTATATTGAACCATCCCTGCATCACTGGGATGAAGCCTACTTGATCAGGGTGAATGATCATTTTGATTTGCTCTTGGATTCAGTTGGCTAGATTTTATTTAGTATTTTTGCATCCATATTCATAAGGGAAATTGTCTTGTAGTTCTCTTTCTTTGTTGGCTCTTTGTTTGGTTTTAGTATTAGCGTAATTGTGGCATCACAGAACGAGTTGGGCAGTGTTCTTTCTGTTTTTACTTTGTGGAATAGTTTGAAGAGTATTGGTGTTAGGTCTTCTTTGAAGGTCTGATAAAATTCTTCACTTAAACCACCTGGTCCCATACTTTTTTGTTGGAAGACTTTCTATAGCCCCTTCTATTTCTTTAGGGGTTATGGAACTGTTTAGCTGATCTAATTGATCCTGGTTTAATTTTGGTATTTGGTATCTGTCTAGGAAATTGTCCATTTTCTTCAGGTTCTCCAGTTGTCTTGAGTATAGGCTTTTGTAGTAGGATATGATGACTTTTTTGAATTTCCTCAGTTTCTGTTTTATATCCCCCCTTTCATTTCTAATTTTGTTAATTTTGATACTGTCTCTGTGCCCTTTGGTTAGTCTGGATAAGGGTTTATCTATCTTATTGATTTTTGTCAAATCAACCCACAGAGCTATGGTCACTTGATATTTGATAAAGGAGCTACAACCATCCAGTGGGGAAAAAAAAGTCTTTTCAACCAATCGTGCTGGTTCAACTGGAGGACAACATGCAGAAGATTGCGAATTGACCAACTCTTATCTCCTTGTACTAAGATCAACTCCAAATGGATCAAGGACCTCCACATATGTCCAGACACACTGAAACTAATGGAAAAGAACTGGGGAAGACCCTGGAGGACATGGGCACAGGAGGAAAGTTCCTGAACAGAACACCAATAGCCTATGCTCTAAGATCAAGAATTGACAAATTAGACCTCATAAAATTACAAAGTTTCTGTAAGGCAAAAGCCACTGTCAGAAGGACAAAACGGCAACCAACAAATTGGGAAAAGATCTTCACCAACCCCACAATCGACAGAGGACTAATATCCAATGTATACAAGGAACTCAAGAAGTTATACCCCCAAAAAAAACCAAAGAACCCTATTAAAAAGGGGTACAGAGCTAAACAAAGAATTTTCACCTGAAGAAATTTGGATGGCTGAGAAACACCTTAAGAGATGTTCAACATTATTAATCATCAGGGAAATACAAATCAAAACAACCCTGAGATTCTATCTCACACCAGTCAGAATGGCTAAGATTAAAAGCTCAAGAGATAACAGGTCATCACCAGGATGTACAGAAAGAGGAACACTGCTCCACTGTTGGTGGGATTGCAAGATCGTACAACTACTCTGGAATTCAGTCTGGCAGTTCTTCAGAAAATTGGGCATGACACTTCCAGAGGACCCTGTCATACCTCTTCTGGGCATATACCCAGAGGATTTCCCTTCATGCAATAAAGACACATGCTCCACTATGTTCCTAGAAGCCCTATTTATAATAGCCAGAAATTGAAAGGAGCCCAGATGTCCCTCAAAGGAGGAATGGATACAGAAAATGTGGTATATTTATACAGTGGAATACTACTCAGCAATTAAAAGTAGTGAATTCGAGCTGGGCGGTGGTGGCACACGCCTGTAATCCCAGCACTCTGGGAGGCGGAGGCAGGAGGATTTCTGAGTTCAAAGCCAGCCTGGTCTACAGAGTGAGTTCCAGGACAGCCAGGACTAGACAGAGAAACCCTGTCTCGAAAAACAAAACAAAACAAAACAAAACAAAACAAAACAAAAAAAGTAGTGAATTCATGCAGTTTGTAGGCAAATGGTTGGATCTGGAAAATATCATCCTAAGTGAGTTAACCCAATCACAAAAGAATACACATGAAATGCCATCACTGATAAGTGGATATTAAGGAGCCCAGAAGCTCTGAATACTCAAGGCATAATTAGCAAGTCAAAAGAGGCCCAAGACCAGGCGGTGGTGGCACATGTCTGTAATCCCAGCACTTGGGAGGCAGAGGCAGGTGGATTTCTGAGTTCGAGGCCAGCCTGGTCTATAGAGTGAGTTCCAGGACAGCCAGGGCTAGACAGAGAAACCCTGTCTCAAACAAAACAAAACAAAACAAAACAAAACAAAACAAAACAAAACAAAACAAACAAAACAAAAGACTCCCAAGAAGAAGGAAGGTGAGGAACCTGGTCTTGAAAAGACTGGATCCAGTTATGTAGGAGAGTACCAGAACAGAGAATTGTTTGGGGGGGAGGTTGATTGGGGAATAGGCAGGGGTCAGGAGGTTAAGGACTTATGGGACATATGGTGAGGGGAAAACTGGGAACAGAGTAAACCCTTGGAATGTAAACAAAGAACATAGAAAATTTTAAAAAAAGAAATGTAAATAAATTATTTTCCAATAAAAATGTAAATGTGTCCACATCACTTTTAGTACTATTCTAATTGTATTTTTATGCCTATCATTGTATCAGAGTTTTGTCCCAATAAATCTTCAATTTTATCAATTACCCTAGTAATCCTCTATTTTATCATACATATGTTAGATGAAAATCTTCAGTTTTTTCTGAAAATGTCTCCACTTTCTTTTTGAATTGTATTCTAATTGTATTTCTATGCCTATCACTGTATCTGATTTTTTCCATAAATCTTTAATTTTATAAATTACCTTGTGATATCCTCAATATATCATATGTACATTATATGAAAATCTTCAGTTTTATAAGAAAATGTCTCCACTTCCTTGTTCAATCATATTTTAATTGTATTTCTCTGGCTATCATTGTATCTGAGTTTTTTTTTTTCAAAAAAATCTTCATTTTTATATATATCTTAAATTATCCTCGATTTTATCATATATATGTAGGAGGAAAATCTTCAATTTTAATCAAAAATGTCTCTACTTCATTTTTCGATTACATTCTATTTGTATTTGTATGCCTACCATTGTATCTGTGAAAATTACCACAAAAATGTTCAATTTTTAAATTTTTCCTATGAATTTCTCTTACTTTATCAGAAGTATGTTATACGAAATCTTCAGATTTGTCAGAAAATGTCTCCATTTCATTTGCAAATACATAATTCTAATTGTATGTCTATCAGTGTATCTGAACTTTTTCCAAAAACATCTTCAATTTTATCAGTTATCATATGCAATCCTCAATCTTAACATACATGTTAGATTAAAATCTTCAGTTCACCAGAATATATCTCCACTTTCATTTTCAATTATATTCTAATTGTATATGAATGCCTATAATTGTAACTGAGTTTTTTTCAAAAAACTATTCATTTTATCTGTTACCCTATGTAATCCTCAATTTTATCATGCTTATTTAAGATGAAAATCTTCAGTTCAATCAGAAAATATCTCCACTTCCCTTTTCATTTTTATTCTAATTGTATTTCAATGCTGACCATTGGATCTGAGTTATTTTCCAAAAAAAATCTTCAACTTTATCAATCATCTTTTATAACCCTCAATTTTTTCATACATTGGTTAGATAAAAATCTTCAGTTCTTTTGCAAATGTCTCCTTTTCCCTTTTCAATTATACTCTAGAATTATTTGCATGCCTATCATTGTATCTGAGTTTTTATTTTCCACAATCTTCAAATTTTACAGTTTTCCTATGAGTTTCCATAATTTTTGCATATATACACTATGCAAAATCCTCAGATTTATGAGAAATATCTCCACTTCCTTTATCAACTATATTAATATTTATTTGTATGCCTACCATTGTATCTGTGAAAATTACCACAAAAATATTCAAATTTTAACATTTTTCACATGAATTTCCATAATTTAATCAAAAAGGTTATACAAAAATATTCCATTTTATCAGAAAATGTCTCCACTTTCTTTTTCACTTATTTATATTTATATTTGTATGCCTTTCATTTTATCTGACATTTTATCACAATAATCCTCATTTTATCAATTATCTTATGTTATCCATTTATTTTATCATCCATAAGTTAGATGTAAAGATTCAGAATTAACAGAATATATCTCCTTGTTCTTTTTCAATTATATTCTAATTGGATTTGTATGCCTAATATTGTATCTGAGTTTTCGTTTTCAAAAATATCTTCAGAGTTAAAAATTATCTTATGTTATCCTCAATTTTATCACATATATGTAAGATGAAAATCTTCAGTTTTATATGAAAATGTCTCCATTTCCCTTTTCAATTACATTCTAATTGAATTTATATGCCTATCAAAGTATCCGAGGTTTCTTTAAAAATATACAATTTTATTAATTATGTTGTGTTATCCTCATTTTAATCATACATATCTTAGATGAAAATCTTTAGTTTTATATGAAAATGTCTCCTCGTCTGTTTTAGATATATTCTAATTGTATTTTTATGCCTGTTATTGTATCTGAGTTTTGTCCAAATAAATCTTCAATTTTATCAAATACTCTAGTAATACTTTATTTTATTATGCATATATAAGATGAAAATCTTCAGTTAAATCAGAAAATGTCTCCACTTCGTGTTTCAGGTGTATTCTAATTGTTTTTCTATGACTATGATTTTATCTTAGTGTTTTTCCAAAAAATCTTTAATTTTATAAATTACCTTATGATATCCTCATTTTACCATATGTATGCTGTATGAAAATATTCAGTTTTATATGAAAATGTCTCCACTTCCTTCTTCAATTATATTCTAAATATATTTCTATGACTATAACAGTATCTGTGTTTTTTCAAAAAAAATCTTCAATTTTATCAATTATCCTAAGTTATCCTAATTTTATCATAGATATTTTAGAGGAAAATCTTCACTTTAAAAAAATGTCTTCACTTCATTTTTCGACTCCATTCAAAAAGTATTTGTATGCCTATTGTTGTATCTGTGAAAATTACCACAAAAATTTTCAATTTTTAAATTTGTCCTATAAATTTCCCTTACTTTATCAGTAATATGTTATATGAAATCTTCAGTTTTGTCAGAAAATGTCTCCACTTCTTTTGCAAGTACGTGATAATTCTATTTATATGCCTGTCATTGTATCAGATTTTTTCAAAAAAATTCAATTTTATCAGTTATCATATATAATCCTCAATTTCATGATACATATGTTAGATTAAAATCTTCAGTTCTACTAGAAAATATCTCCAATTCAATTTGCCATTACATTCTAAATCTATTTGGATGCCTATCATTGTATCTGTGTTTTTTTAAAAAAATATCTAAACTTTTATCAATTATGCTATGTAATCCTCAATTTCAACATGTGTACTTTAGAAGAAAATCATCAGTTCTTTCAGAAAATATCTCCACTTCCCTTTTCAATTATATTCTAATTTTTGTATGCAGATCACTGTATCTGAGTATTTTTCCAGATAAATCTTCAATTTTATCAATTATCTGATGTATTCCTTAATTTTATCATACATGTTAGATGAAATTCTTCAGTTCATTGCAAAAATGTGTCCTCTTCCTTTTTCAATTATTTTCTAGTACTATTTGTATGCCTATCCTTGTATCTGAGTTTTTTCCAAAATATCTTAAATTTTATGATTTATCTTGTTATCCTCAATTTTAATATATGTATCTAAGATGAAAATCTTCAGTTTTATCAGAAAATGTTTCTATTCCATTTTTCAATTACATTCTAATTGTGTTTCAAAGCCTATCATTGTATCTGAAAATTACCACAAAAATATTCAAATTTTACAATTTTCCTTTGAATTTCTGTAATTTTATTAGATATATTAAACAAAATTCTTCATTTATCAGAAAGTACCTCTACTTCCTTTTTCTTTTTTTCTATATTCTGTGTTCACATTCCAAAGGCTTTCCCCTTTCCCAGTTCCCCCTTGACCATATGTCCCATAAGTCCTCTTCCTTCTGCCCATTCCCCAATCACCTCCCACCCCCCATTTCTCTGTTCTGATACTCTCCTACAAAACTGGACCCAGTCTTTTCAGGACCAGGGTCCTTTTCTTCCTCATGGAGGCACATATTCACCTGAAGCTCCTTTTCCTATGATAACTCTGCCCTGAGTCAATGTGACACACAAAAGAAGCCAGTAAATATATTATGCAAAATGTTCTTGTTTTCTGCTAAATTACTATTTTAAACAAATCGTGTTTTGAATCTTAGTGAACTTGTAAATTGTAAAAGAATAAACTTTTCGCCATTAGGCCTGAATGTAACATGAATGCATTCATATTGTAGTGTGGTGGTTCATCTATGTTTAAACCCGAATCCTCCATCTAAACTACACTGTACATCTTTTTCTAATAAATGCATATGAAAATGCTATATACTAATGAAATACAGAGTTCCCGAGTAAAGACAATCACATACTAGTAAGAACTCTGTATGTGCAAGTAGGACTCATCGTACATTGTGCAAAATGTTCTCGTTTTCTGCTAAATTAGTCTTTTAAACTCTTAGTGTTCAAGGAGGTCAGGAAGCAGAATCTGATGCAGAGTCCATGGAGGGATTATCCTTACTCGCTTGTAAATTGTAAAAGAACAAACTTCTCACCACTAGACCTGAATGTAACATAAATGCATTCACATTGTAGCATGTTTCGTGATGTGTTTTAAAACCTACTGTAAACGTTAATTGTAAAAGAAGAAACCTCTGGTCATTAGACCTGAATGTAACATGAATGCATTCTCATTGCTGTGTGGTTGATGTTGAGTCCATGTTTAAACACTTATCCGCTATGTAAACTGCATTGTACAACTTTCTTTGATAAATGCATATGAAAATCAAATGTAAGATTGAAATACAGTGTTTCCCTGTAAAGACAATTACATATTAGTAAGAAATTTGTATGTGCAGTTAGAAGTTATCATACATTGTGCCAAATGTTCTCATTTTCTGCTAAATTAATCCTTTCAATGCATAGTGTTTTAAAATTTACTGAACTTGTTATTTGCAAAAGAACACACTTTTCATCATTAGACCTGAATGTAACATGAATGCATTCACATTGTAGTGTGTTTGGTGGGGCATCTAGGATTAAACATGTTTCCTCCTCGTAAACTGCATTGTACAGCTTTCTCAAATAAATGCATAAGAAAATCATATATACTATTAAAAGGCAGTGTTCCTGAGTAAAGACAATCACATACTCGTAAGAACTTTATATGTGCACTTAGAGGATGTCATACATTGGGCAAATGTTCTCATTTTTGTCTACATTAGTCATTTAAACGCATAGTGTTTTAAAATGTAGTGAACATTTTAATTGTAAACGAACAAACTTCTCCTCATGAGACCTGAATGTAACATGAATGCATTCACGGTGTAGTGTGTTTTTTGTTTCGTCTATGTTGAAACACGTTTCCTCTAAGTAAACTGCATTGTACTGTTTTCTTTGATGAATTCATATGTAAATCAATTTTCAGATTGAAATACACTGTTCCCGAGTAAAGACAATCACATACTCGTAAGAACTTTGTATGTGCAGTTAGAAGTTATCATACATTGTGCTAAATGTTCTTGTTTTCAGCAAAATTAGTCGCTTAAATGCATACAATTTTAAAACTTACTGAAATTGTTTACTGTAAAAGAAAAAACTTCTTGTCATTAGACCTGAATGTAACATGAATGCATTCACTTTGTAGTGTGTTTGGTGTTTCCTCTAGGTTCAAACATGTTCCCTCCATGTAAACTGCATTGTACAGCTGCTCTCATAAATGCATATGAAAATCCTATATACTATTGAAATACAGTGTTGCTGAATAAAGACAATCACATACTAATAAGAAATCTGTATGTGCAGTTAGAAGTTATCATACTTTTTTTACTCCGGGTTTCTATTCCTGCATAAACATCATGACCAAGAAGCAAGTTGGGGAGGAAATGCTTTATTCAGCTCACACTTCCACACAGCTGTTCATCACTAAAGGAAGTAAGCACTGGAACTCAAGCAGATCAGGAAGCAGGAGCTGATGCAGAGGCCATGGAGAGATGTTTCTTACTGGCTTGCACAGTCTGCTCTCTTACAGAACCCAATAACAGCAAGAGATGGTACCACTCACAAGGGGCCTTCCCCCACTGGATCACTAATTGAGAAAATGCCCCACAGCTGGATCTCAAGGAAGCACTTCCCCACCTGAAGCTCCTTTTCCTATGATAACTCCAGCCTGAGTCAAGTTGACATACAAAACAAGCCAGTAAATACATTGTGTGAAATGTTCTTGTTTTCTGCTAAATTACTCTTTTAAATGCATTGTGTTTTAAAAAATTTACTGAACTTGTAAATTGTAAAAGAACAAACTTCTCGCCACTAGACATGAATGTAACATGAATGCATTCACATTATAGCATGTTTGGTGGTGCATCTGTGTTTAAACACGAATCTTCCATCTAAACTTCATTGTATATCTTTCTCTCATAAATGCAGATAAAAATCCTATATACTCATCAAATACAGTGTTCCCGAATAAAGACAATCACATACTAGTAAGAACTTTGTATGTGCAATTAGAGATTATCACACATTGCGCAAAATGTCCTTGTTTTCTGCTAAATTAGTCATTGAAACGGATAGCATTTTAAAATGTACTGAATGTGTAAATTGCTGTTTAATGCAGTTTACATGAAGGAAACGTGATTTAACAAAGATGCAACACCAAACACCTTACAACCTGAATGCATTCATGTTACATTCAGGTCTATTGTTCTTTTACAATTACCCTAGCAATCTTTCATTTTATCATACATATGTTAGATAAAATTCTTCAGTTTAATCAGAAAATGTCTATACTTCGTTTTTTTTCAGTTGTATTCTAATTGTATTTTTATGCCTATCGTATCTGAGTGTTTTTCCAAAAAAATCTTTAATTTTATAAATTACCTTATGACATCCTCATTTTAATCATATGTATGTTATATTAAAATCTTGTTTTATATGAAAAATTTTCCACATTCTCCTTCAAATTATATTCTAAAAGTATTTGTATGCCTATAATTGTATCTTAGTTTTTTTTTCAAAAAAATGTTCAATTATATAATTTACCTTAATTTATCCTGAATTTTATCATAGATATTTTAGAGGAAAAATTACAGTTTTAAATGATAATGTCGGCACTCCCTACTCCCTGCAGCCAATGCAGGTATCCTTGCAGCAGTGTGGACAGAGAAAGCTGAACCAGGTACCCGTGATATCCAGAATTCTAGTTCTCTGGGGACTCAAGGCCGCCAGGCAATGCTCTGGGAAGATCAGTTGATCCTGGATCCCAACCAGGCATAGTTTCTGTGCCCTGACTGAGACCCTGAACTCTATGCACCCACAGCCATCTTGGTGGGTGACTGCTTGGATTAAGCAGGCAGAACCAGAAGAGACACCAGGGGTGCAACAGCACCCTAGAGGAGAACATCAACAATCTGTGCAAGGGGAAACCTAGTCATTAGTGTTGGGGAAATAGCCTTATGAGCCCACAGGAGGTTCAAGCACCAGCTACTGACTACAGTACCAACTAAGGCCAGTGATAACCAGATAGCAAAAGGCAAAAGTAGGAACATTACTAAAAGAAATCAAGGCAATATGGCAGCATCCAAACCCAGTTCTCCGACAGCAGTAAGTTTTGGATACAGCAACACACCAGAAAAAACAAAATATGTATCTAAAATCACTGGTCAGGATGCTTATAGCAGAACACCTAGATAAATCTCTTAAAGAAATACAGGAGAAATGGATCAAAAATTAGAAGCCCTTACAAGGCAAACACAAAAGTCTCTTAAAGAAATTCAAGAGAATATGGATAAAAAATAGAAGCCAATGAGGAGGAATTACAAAAATCACTTAAAGAAATACAGGAGAATGTGTGTCAACAAATAGAAGTCATGAAAGAGGAAACACAAAAATCAGACACTGAGATGTGTTTCCTGCATGCAGCAAAATGTAGGGTCCTATTTCCATATCCAGTCTATTAGTATATGTCTTTTTATTGGGGAATTGAGTCCAATGATGTTAAGAGGTATTAAGGAATAGTAATTATTACTTCCTGACATTTTTGACATTATTTTTGTATATTTGAGTGGTTATCTTCTTTTGGGTTTGATGAGAGGGGATTTTTATCTTGCTTCTTCTGGGGTGTGGTTTCCCTCTTTGTGTTGGTGTTTTTCCCCTATTATCCTTTGTAAGGCAGGGTTGTGGAAAGATGGTGTGCACATGTGGTTTTGCCATGGAATACCTTGTTTTCTCCATCTATGATGATTGACAGTTTTGCTGGGTATAGTAGTTTTGGCTGAAATTTGTGTTCTCTTAGAGTCCTCATGATATCTGCCCAGGATCTTCTAGATTTCATGGTCTCAGGTGAGAAGTCTGGTGTAATCCTGATAGGTCTTCCTTTATATGTTACTTGGCCTTTTTCTCTTACTGCCTTTAGTATTCTTTGTTTAGTACATTTGGGGTTTTGATTATTATGTGACAGAAGGTATTTCTGTTCTGGTCCAGTTTGTTTGGAGTTCTGTAGGCTTCATGTATATTCATGGGCATCTCTCTCTTTAGGTTGGGGAAGTTTCCTTCCATAACTTTGTAGAAGATATTTGCTGGCCCTTTAAGTTGTATGTCTTCCCTCTCATCTATGCCTATAACCTTTATGTTTCGTCTTCTCATTGTGTCCTGGATTTCCTGGATGTTTTGGGTTACAAACTTTTTGCATTTTGCACTTTCTTGGACTGTTGATTCCATGGTTTCTATATTATCTTCGGCATCAGAGATTCTTTCTTCTATCTCTTGTATTCTGTTGTTGATATTTGCATCTATAGCCCCCGATTTCTTCCCAAGGTTTTCTATCTCCAAATTTGTCTCCCTTTGCTTTCTTAGTTGTTTCTACATCTGTTTTTAGATCTTGGATCATTTTGCTCAGATCTTCCGCTTGCTTGTTTGTATTTTCATGTATTTCTTTAAGAGATTTTTGTGTTTCCTCTTTCATAACTTCTACTTGTTGACACACGTTCTCCTGTATTTCTTTAAGTGATTTTTGTAATTCCTCCTTATTGGCTTCTATTTTTTATCCATATTCTCTTGAATTTCCTTAAGAGACTTTTGTGTTTGCCTTGTAAGGGCTTCTAATTTTTGATCAATTTTCTTCTGTATTTCTTTAAGAGATTTATCTAGGTGTTCTGCTATAAGCATCCTGACCAGTGATTTTAGATCCATATCTTTTTTTTTTCTGGTATGTTGTGGTATCCAAGACTTACTGCTGTTGGGGCACTGGGTTTGGATGCTGCCATATTGCCTTGATTTCTTTTAGTAATGTTGCTAATTTTGCCTTTTGCCATCTAGTTATCACTGGCCTTAGTTGGTCCTGTAGTCAGTAGCTGGTGCTTGAACCTCCTGTGGGCTCATAAGGCTATTTCCCCAACACTGATGACTAGGTCTCCCCTTGCACATATTGCTGATGTGTTGTTCTCCTCTAGGGTGCTGTTGGACCACTAGTGTCTCTTCTGGTTCTGCCCGCTTAATCCAAGCAGTCACCCACCAAGATGGTTGCGGGTGCGCAGAGTGCAGGGTCTCAGTCAGGGCACAGAAACTATGCCTGGTTGGGACCCAGGATCCACTGATCTGCCCAGATCACTGCCTGGCAGCCTTGAATCCCCAGAGAACTAGAATTCTGGATATCACGGGTACCTGGTTCAGCTTGCACTGTCCAGACTGCTGCAAGGATGCCGGCGCCAGCATTGGCTTCAGGGAGTAGGGAGTGCCGATATTTTTATTTAAAATTGAAATTTTTCCTCTAAAATATCTATGTTAAAATTCAGGATAAATTAAGGTAAATTATATAATTGAACATTTAAAAAAAAAACTAAGATACAATGATAGGCATACAAATACTTTTAGAATATAATTGAAGAAGAATGTGGAATTTTTTTTCATATAAAACAAAATCTTCATACAACATACATATGATTAAAATGAGGATGTCATAAGGTAATTTATAAAATTAAAGATTTTTTAGAAAAACACTCAGATACAATGATAGGCATAAAAATACAATTTGAACACAACTGAAAAAACGAAGTATAGACATTTTCTGATTAAACTGAAGAATTTCATCTAACATATGTATGATAAAATAAAAGAATGCTAGGGTAATTGTAAAAGAACATTAGAGCTAAATGTAACATGAATGCATTCAGGTTGTAAGGTGTTTGGTGTTGCATCTTTGTTTAATCACGTTTCCTTCACGTAAACTGCATAAAACAGCAATTTACACATTCAGTACGTTTTAAAACGCTATGCATTTAAAAGACTAATTTAGCAGAAAACAAGAACATTTTGCACAATGTATGATAACCTCTAACTGCACATACAAAGTTCTTACTAGTATGTGATTGTCTTTATTCAGGAACACTGTATTTCATTAGTATATAGGATTTTCATCTGCATTTATGAGAGAAAGATGTACAATGCAGTTTAGATGGAGGATTCATGTTTAAACACAGACGCACCACCAAACATGCTACAATGTGAATGCATTCATGTTACATTCATGTCTAATGGTGAGAAGTTTGTTCTTTTACAATTTACAAGTTCAGTAAGTTTTTAAAACACAATGCATTTAAAAGAGTAATTTAGCAGAAAACAAGAACATTTCACACAATGTATTTACTGGCTTGTTTTGTGTGTCAACTTGACTCAGGCTGGAGTTCTCATGGGAAAAGGAGCTTCAGGTGGGGAAATGCCTCCATGAGATCCAGCGGTGGGGCATTTTCTCAATTAGTGATCCAGGGGGGGAACGTCCCTCGTGAGTAGTACCATCTCTTGCTGTTATTGGGTTCTGTAAGAGAGCAGACTGTGCAAGCCAGGGGAAGCAAGCCAGTAAGAAACATCTCTCCATGGCCTCTGCATCAGCTCCTGCTTCCTGACCTGCTTGTGTTCCACTGCTTAGTTACTTAAATGATAAACAGCTGTGTGGAAGTGTGAGCTGAATAAAGCATTTCCTCCCCAACTTGCTTCTTGGTCATGATGTTTGTGCAGGAATAGAAACCCGGAGTAAGAAAAAGTATGATAACTTCTAACTGCACATACGGATTTCTTATTAGTATGTGGTTGTCTTTATTCAGCAACACTGTATTTCAATAGTATATAGGATTTTCATATGCATTTATGAGAGCAGCTGTACAATGCAGTTTACATGGAGGGAACATGTTTGAACCTAGAGGAAACACCAAACACACTACAAAGTGAATGCATTCATGTTACATTCAGGTCTAATGACAAGAAGTTTTTTCTTTTACAGTAAACAATTTCAGTAAGTTTTAAAATTGTATGCATTTAAGCGACTAATTTTGCTGAAAACAAGAACATTTAGCACAATGTGTGATAACTTCTAACTGCACAAAGTTCTTACTCGTATGTGATTGTCTTTACTCAGCAACAGTGTATTTCAATCTTACAATTGATTTACATATGAATTCATCAAAGAAAACAGTACAATGCAGTTTACTTAGTGGAAACGTGTTTAAACATAGACAAAACAAAAAAACACACTACAACGTGAATGCATTCATGTTACATTCAGGTCTCATGACAAGAAGTTTGTTCTTTTACAATTAAAATGTTCAGTACATTTTAAAACACTATGCGTTTAAATGACTAATTTTGATGAAATTGAGAACATTTCACACGTTGTATGACATCCCCTAACTTCACATACAAAGTTCTTACGAGTATGTGATTGTCTTTACTCTGGAACGCTGCCTTTTAATAATATATATGAATTTCTTATGCATTCATGAGAGAAAGCTGTACAATGCAGTTTACGAGGAGGAAACATGTTTAATCCTAGATGCCCCACCAAACACACTACAATGTGTATGCATTCATGTTATATTCAGGTCTAATGACGAAAAGTGTGTTCTTTTACAAATAACAAGATCAGTAAGTTTTAAAACACTATGCATTTAAAGGCTAATTTAGCAGAAAATGAGAACATTTGGCACAATGTATGATGACTTCAAACTGCACTTACAAAGTTCTTACTAATATGTAATTGTCTTTACAGGGGAACACTGTATTTCAATCTTACATTTGGTTTTCATATGCATTTATCAAAGAAAGTTGTACAATGCAGTTTACATAGAGGATAAGTGTTTAAACATGGACTCAACATCAACCACACAGCAATGAGAATGCATTCATGTTGCATTCAGGTCTAATGATGAGAAGTTTCTTCTTTTACAATTAACATTTACAGTAGGTTTTAAAACACACCACGAAACATGCTACAATGTGAATGCATTTATGTTAAATTCAGGTCTAGTGGTGAGAAGTTTGTTCTTTTACAATTTACAAGTGAGTAAGGATAATCCCTCCACGGACTCTGCATCAGATTCTGCTTCCTGACCTCCTTGAATTCCAATGCTCAGTTCCTTTAGTGATGAACAGCTGTGTGGAAGTGTAAGCTGAATAAAGCATTTCCTCCCCAACTCGTTTCTTGGTCATGATGTTTGTGCAGTAAAAGAAACCCTGAGTAAGACAAATAGTGATAACTTCTAACTGCGCATACAGGGTTCTTATTAGTTTGTGATTGTCTTTACTCAGCAACACTGTATTTCAATAGTATATAGGATTTTCATATGCATTTATGATATTTAGATTTTAAAAAAAAAACACAGATATAATGATAGGCAACCAAATAGATTTAGAATGTAATGGCAAATGGAATTGGAGATATTTTCAGGTAGAAGTGAAGAATTTAATCTAACATATGTATCATGAAATTGAGGATTACATATGATAACTGATAAAATTGAATTTTTTAAAAAAAATCTGATACAATGAGAGACCAGGTTCCTCACCTTCCTTCTTCTTGGGAGTCTTTTGACTTGCTAATTATGCCTTGAGTATTCAGAGCTTCTGGGCTCATTAATATCCACATATCAGTGATGGCATTTCATGTGTATTCTTTTGTGATTGGGTTAACTCACTTAGGATGATATTTTCCAGATCCAAACATTTGCCTACAAATTGCATGAATTCACTACTTTTAATTGCTGAGTAGTATTCCACTGTATAAATATACCACATTTTCTGTATCCATTCCTCCTTTGAGGGACATCTGGGCTTCTTCCAGCTTCTGGCTATTATAAATAGGGCTCCTATGAACATAGTGGATCGTGTGTCTTTAGTGCCTGAAGAAGTATATGCCCAGGAGAGTTATGACAGGGTCCTCTGGAAGTGTCATGCTCAATATTCTGAAGAACTGCCATACTGAATTCCAGAGTAGTTGTACGATCTTGAAATCCCACCAACAGTGGAGCAGTGTTCCTCTTTCTCTACATCCTGTTGAGCACCTGTTATCTCTTGAATTTTTAATCTTAGCCATTGTGACTGGTGTGAGATGGAATCTCATGGTTGTTTTGATTTGTATTTCCCTGATGATTAATTATGTTGAACATCTCTTAAGGTGCTTCTCAGCCATCCGAATTTCTTCAGGCAAAAATTCTTTGTTTACCTCTGTACCCAATTTTTAATAGGGTTATTTGGTTCTTTGGGGTCTAACTTCTTGAGTTCTTTGTATACATTGGATATTAGTCCTCTGTTGATTGTGGGGTTGGTGAAGATCTTTTCCCAATTTGTTGGTTGCCGTTTTGTCCTTCTGACAGTGTCCTTTGCCTTACAGAAACTTTGTAATTTTATGAGGTCCCGTTTGTCAATTCTTGATCTTAGAGCATAGGCTATTGGTGTTCTGTTCAGGAAATTTCCTCCTGTACCCATGTCCTCCAGGGTCTTCCCCAGTTCTTTTCTATTAGTTTCAGTGTGTCTGGATTTATGTGGATGTCCTTGATCCACTTGGAGTTGATCTTAGTACAAGGAGATAAGAGTTGGTCAATTCACAATCTTCTGCATGTTGTCCTCCAATTGAACCAGCATGATTGGTTGCAAAGACTTTTTTTTCCACTAGATGGTTGTAGCTCCTTTATCAAATATCAAGTGATCATAGCTCTGTGGGTTGATTTGAGAAAATCAACAAGATAGATAAACCCTTATCCAGACTAACCAAAGGGCACAGAGACAGTATCCAAATTAACAAAATTAGAAATGAAAAGGGGGATATAAAACAGAAACTGAGGAAATTCAAAAAAGTCATCAGATCCTAATACAAATGCCTATACTCAACACAACTGGAGAACCTGGAGGAAATGGACAATTTCCTAGACAGATACCAAATACCAAAATTAAACCAGGATCTATTAGATCAGCTAAACAGTCCCATAATCCCTAATGAAATAGAAGGGGTTATAGAAAGTCTTCCAACCAAAAAAAGTATGGGACCAGATGGTTTAAGAGAAGAATTTTATCAGACCTTCAAAGAAGACCTAACACCAAAACTCTTCAAACTATTCCACAAAGTAGAAAGAAAAGAAACACTGCCCAACTCGTTCTGTGATGCCACAATTACGCTGATACTAAAACCAAAGATCCAACATAGAAAGAGAACTACAAGACAATTTTCCTTATGAATATGGATGCAAAAATACCGAATAAAATCTTGCCAACTGTATCCAAGAGCAAATTAACATGATCATTCACCCTGATCAAGTAGTCTTCATCCCAGGGATGCAAGGATGTTTCAATATATGGAAATCTATCAATGTCATCCACTACATAAACTAAAAGAGAAAAACCACATGGTCATCTCATTAGAAGCTGAAAAAGCATTTGAAAAATTCAGCATCCTTTCATGCCAAAAGTCCTGGAAAGAACAGGAATTCAAGGCCCATACATAAACATAGTAAAAGCAATACACAGCAAACCAGTAGCCAACATCAAAATCAATGGTGAGAAACTTGAGGAAATCCCACTGAAATCAGGGAGTAGATTGCCCTCTCTCTCCACCTCTTTCCATACAGTACTTGAAGTTCTAGCGAGAGCAATTAGACAACATAAGGAAGTCAAAAGGATACAAATTGGAAAGAAAGAAGTCAAACTATGATTATTTACAGATGATATGATAGTATACATAAATGACCCCAAAAAACTCCACCAGAGATCACCTACAGCTGATAAACCACTTCAGCAAAGTGGCTGGTTATAAAATCAACTCAAGCCAATCGGTTAGCCTTCCTATACTCAAAGGACCAGCAGGCTGAGAAAGAAGTTAGGGAAATAACACCCTTCACAATAGCCACAAACAATATAAGTGTCTGGGTGTGACTCTAACCAAGCAAGTGAAAGATCTATATGACAGGAACTTCAAGTCCTTGAAGAAAGTAATCGAAAAAGACCTCAGAAGATGGAAAAAAGATTTCATGCTCTTGGATTGGAAGGATCACTATAGTAAAAATGGCCATCTTGCCAAAAGCAATCTGCACATTCAATGCAATCCCCATCAAAATACCAGAAGAATTCTTCATAGACCTAGAAAGAGCAATTCTTAAATTCATCATTAGCAACAAAAAAAAACCCAGGATAGCTAAAACTATTCTCAACAATAAAAGGACTTCTGGGGGAATCATTATCCCTGACCTCAAGCTACTACAGAGCAATTGTGCATGGTATTGGTACAGTGACAGGCAAGTAGATCAGTTGAAAAGAATTGAAGACCCAGAAATGAACACACAGAGAAATTTTCTTATAAAACAGAAGATTTTCATCTAATATATGTATGATAAAATGAGGACAGCTTAACATAATTAATAAAATAGAATATTTAAAAAACGTCACATACAATCATAGGCATATAGATATAATTAGAATGGAATTGAAAAAAGGAAGTAGAGACATTTTTGTAAAGAACTGCAGATTTTCATCAAAATATGTATGATAAAATTGATAACAGGAAATAACGTATAAAATTGAAGATTTTTTGAAAAAAACTGAAATACAATGATAACCACATAAATAAAATTAGAATTCAATTGAAAAGGGGAAGTGGAGACATTTTATGATAGAACTGAAGATTTTCATGTAAAATGCATGATAAAATTGAGGATTACATATGATATGTAATCAAATTGAAGATATTTTTGGAATAATCTCACATACAATGAGAGGCATACAAAAAGAATTATCACATGATTGAAAAGGAAATTGACATATTTGTGATAAAACTAAAGATTTTGTAGAACATATTTCTGATAAAGTAAAGGAAATTCATAGAAAAAAATAAAAAAATTAAAGATATTTTGGTAATTTTCACAGATACAATGGTATGCATTCTAATACAATTAGAATGTAATTGTAAAAGGATGTGGAGATATTTTCCTGTAAAACTGAATATTTTCCTCTAACATATGTTTGATAAAATTGAAGAATACTTAGGATAAGTTATAAAATTGAAGAATTTCCTGAAAAAATACCTCAGATGCAATAATAATATTACCAAGATTATTAGAATACAATTGCAAAAGGAAGATTAGATATTTTCTGATATAACTGAAGATTTTCATATAACATATGTATAATAAAATTGAGGATTACATAGGATAACTTATAAAAATTGAAGATTTTCTAGAAAATTCTCAGATACATGAGTAGGCATACAAACACAATTTGAATATAATTGAAAAAGTAGCTGGAGACATTTTTGTATAAAACTTAAGATTTTCACACAACATATTTATGACACTATGGATGATAACATAGGAAAATTGATAAAATTGAAGATTTTTTGATAAAAAACAGATACACTTAAAGTTGTACTTATACAATTAGAATATAAGTGAAAAAGTAAGTGGAGATATTTTCTGATAAAATTGAAGATTTTTGTATACAATAATTTCTAATAAAATTATGGATATTCATGTGAAAATGTTAAATTTGAAGATTTGGTGGTAATTTTCACAGATTGAATGGTAGGCATAAAATAAATAATAATATAGTTGAAAAATAAAGTGGAGATATTTTCTAATAAATCAAGAATTTTGCATAACTTAGATCTGATAAAATTATGGAAATTCATAGGAAAACTCTACAATTTGAAGATTTTTGTGGTAATTTCACAGTGAAAATGATAAGCTTACAAACACAATTAGAATGTAATTGAAAAAAGGAATAGAGACATTTTTGATAAAACTGAAGATGTTGTATAACATATTTTGGGTAAAGTAAGGGAAATTCATAGGAAAAATTTAAAAATTGAAGATTTTTGTGGTAATTTTCACAGAAACAATGCTATGCATACAAATACAATTAGGATGTAATTGAAAAAGGAAGTGGAGACATTTTCGATTAAAATTGAAGATTTCTCTCTAACATATGTATGACAAAATTGAGGAAAAATTAAGTTAATTTATAAAATTGAAGATTCTTTGAAAAAAACTCAGATACAATGATAAGCATACAAATAGATTTTGAAAACAATTGGAAAGTTATGTTGATAGGCATATAAATACAATTAGAGTGTAATTGAAAAAGGAAATGGAGACATTTTTATAAAGTACTGAAGGTCTTCATCTAAAATATATGACAAAATTGAGGGTAATATAAGATAATGTATGAAATTGAAGATGTTTTTGAAAAAAACTCAAATACAATGATAGCCATAAAAATATAATTAGAAATTAAATGAAAAAGGAATTGGAGACATATTATGATAGAATTGAAGATTTTCATCAAAAATATGCATGATAAGATTGAGGGTTACATAAGATATCTGATAAAATTGAAGAATTTTTTTGGAAAAATCTCACATAAAATGATAGGCATACAGATAGAATTATCAGACAATTGAAAAGGAAATGGAGACATTTTCTGATAAAACTAAAGATTTTGTACAACATATTTCTGATAAAGTAAGGGAAATTCACAGGAAAAAATTAAAAATTGAAGATTTTTGTGGTAATTTTCACAGATACAAAGTTATGCATACAAATACTATTAGAATGTAATTGAAAAAGTAAGTGGAGCCATTTTCCCATAAAACTGAAGATTTTCCTCTAACATATGTGTGATAAAATTGAAGAAAACTTAGGATAATTTGTAAAATTGAAGTTTCTTTTACAAAAAAAAACATAAAATGATAAGCTTACAAATAATATTAGAATTCAATTGAAAAAGGAAGATGAGACATTTTCTCATAAAACTGAAGATTTTCATTTAACATATGTATGATAAAATTGAGGATTACATAGGATAACTGATTAAATTGAAGATATTATCTAGAAAAATCGCAGATACAATGATAGGAATACAAATAAAAGTAGAATATGATGGAAAAGGGAGGTGGTGACGTTTTTGTATTAAACTGAAGATTTTCATCTAAAATATGTGTGATAAAATTGAGGATAACATAATATAATTTTTAAACCTGAAGATATTTTTGAAAAAGAAAACTCAGATTCAATGATAGGCATACAAATACAATTAGAATACAATTGAAAAAGGAACTGGACACATTTACTGATAGAACTGAAGGTTTTCATCTAACATAAGAATGATAAAATTGAGGATTACATAAGATAACTGACAAAATTGAACGTTTTTTGGAAAAATCTCAGATACAATGATAGGTGTACAAATACAGTTATCACACAAATGAAAAAGGAAGTGGAGATGTTTTATGATAAAACTGAAGATTTCATATAACATATTTCATATTCAATAAGGGAAATCCATTGGAAAAATTTAAAAATTGAAGATTTTTTGTGGTAATTTTCATAGATACAATGCCATGAATAAAAATACAATAATAATGTAATTGCAAAAGAAGTGGAAACATTTCTCTATAATACTGAAGATTTTGCTCTAACATATGTATGATTAAAATGAGGATAACTTAAGGTAATTTATGAAATTGAAGATTTTTTTGAAAAAAAAACTCAGATGCAATGATAAGCATAAAAATTCACTTACAATACATTTGAAAAATAGACATTTTCTGATAAATGAAGATTTTTATCTAACATGTATGATAAAATTGATAATTACATAGCGTAATAGATAAAATTGCAGATTTTCTGGAAAAAATACATACATATAATTATCTGCCTACAAATACAATTAGAATATAATTGAAAATTGAAGTGGAGACATTTTCTGATAGAACTGAAGCTTTTCATTGAAAATATGCATGAGAAAATTAATAATTACATAGGATAACTGATAAGATTTTACATTTTTTAAAGAAATAAACCTCAGATACAATGATAGCCATCCAAATAGAGTTATCAGATAAGTGAAAAGGGAAGTGGAGATATTTTCTGGTAGAACTGAAGATTTTAATCTAACATATGTATCATAAAATTGAGGATTACATATGATAACTGATAAAATTGAAGATTTTTTTTTGGAAAAAACTCAGATACTCAGGTAGGCATATAAATAAAATTATCACACATTTGAAAATAAAGTGGAGACATTTTCTGACAAAACTGAAGATTTAGTATAACATATTACTGATAAAGTAAGAGAAACTCATAGGAAAATTTAAAAATTGAAAATGTGATAATGTTCACAGATAAAATGGTAGTCATACAAGTACAATTCAAATATAATCAGAAAATGAAGTGGAGACATTTTTATTTAAAATTGAAAGATTTCCTCTAAAATATCTATGAAAAATTTGAGGATAACTTAAGATAATTAATAAAATTGAAGATATTTTTGAAAAAAATCAGAAAAATTACAGGCATATAAATACATTTAGAATATTATTGAAGGATTTACTGGAGATATTTTCATATAAAACAAGATTTTCATATAACATAGGTATGATAAAATTAGGAGATCATAAGGTAATTTATAAAATTAAAGATTTTTGGGAAAGAACTCACATACACGATAGGCATAGAAAAACAATTAGAATAAAACTGAAAAATTAAGAGACATTTTCTGATAAAACTGAACATTTTCATCTAACATATGTATGATAAAGTAAACTATTACTAGGGTAATTGATAAAATTGAAGATATATTTGGACAAAACTCAGATGCAATGTTAGGCATAAAAATAAAATTAGAATATAACTAAAAGAGACAAGGAAACATTTTCATATAAAACTGAAGATTTTCATTTAATATATGTATGATAAAAATGAGGATAACTTAACATAATTTATAAAATTGAATATTATTTAAAAAAATCCTCAGTTACATTGATATGTATATAAATACTATTAAAATGTATTTAAAATAGAAAATGGAGATATTTTTACAAGTAATGAAAATTTTCATCTAACATGTATGATAAAATTGAGGACAAAAATAATATAATGTATAAATATGAAGGTTCTTTGTAAAAAGCTCAAATACCATGAGAGCCACCCAAATATAATTAGAATTCTATTGAAAAAGGAAGTGTAGACATTTTATGTTACAACTGAAGATTTTCATCAAAAATATGTATGATAAAATTCAGGATTACATAAGATATATTATAATATTAAAGATTTTTTTGGAAAAATCTCACATACAATGATAGGCATACAAAAAGAATTATCAGATAATTGAAAAGGAAGTGGAGACATTTTATGGTAAATCTGAAGATTTCATCGAACATATTTCTGATAAAGTAAGGGAAATTCATAGGAAAAATTTAAAAATTGAAAATTTTTGTGGTAATTTGCACAGAAAGAATACTAAGCAAACAAATACAATTAGAATGCAATTGAAAATGGAAATGGAGTCATTATCCTATAAACCTGAAGATTTTCCTCTGACATATGTTTGATAAAATTAAGGAAAACTTAGGATAATTTATAAAGTTGATGATTTTTTCTGCAAAAAACTCAGATACAGTGATAGGCATACAAATAGAATAAATTTGAAATAGGATGTGGAGACATATCTGTTAATTCTGAAGCTTTACATGTCACTTATGTATGATAAAATGGATAATATAAGAAAAGTGATAAAATTGAAGATTTTTTGATAAAATCTCAGATACAATGAAAGGCATACAAATACAACTATGTGTAAGGGAAAAGAAAGTGGAGACATTTTCTGATAAACTGGAGATTTTTGTGTAACATTTCTGATAAAATTATGGAAATTCATGTGAAAATGATAAAATTTGAAGATTTTTGTGGTAATTTTCACAGATACAATGGTAGACTAACAAACACAATTAGAATGTAATTGAAAATAGGAAGAGAGCCAGGTGGTGTTGGCACATGCCTGTAATCCCAGCACTTGGGAGGCAGAGGCAGGTGGATTTCTGAGTTCAAGGCCAGCCTGGTCTACAGAATGAGTTCCAGGACACCCAGGGCTACACAGAAAATCCCTGTATCAAAAAAAAATCCAAAAAAAAGAAAATAGGAATAGAGATATTTTCTGATAAAATTGAAGAATTTATATAACATATTGTGGGTAAAGTAAGGGAAATTCATAGAAAAAATTTAAAAATTGAAGATTTTCAGCGTAATTTTCACCATTACAGTGGTAAGCATACAAATATAATTAGAATGTAATTGAAAAAGGAAGTGGAGCCATTTTCCTATAAAACTGAAGAAAATCCTGTAACATATATATGTTAAAATTGAGGATAAGATAAGATAATTTATACAATTGAAGATTTTTTTGAAAAAATCTCAGATGAAATGAGAAGCATACAAATACAATTAGAATATATTTGAAAAAGGAAGGGGAGAAATATTCTGATAAAACTGAAGATTTTCATTTAACATACATATGATAAAATTAAGGATTACATAGAATAATTGATAAAATTGAAGAATTTTGATAAAATCTCAGATTCAATGAAAGTTATACAAATACAATAAGATTATAAGTGAAAAAGAAAGTGGAGACATTTTCTGATAAAACTGAAGATTTTTCTATAATATTTCTAATAAAATTATGGAAATGTATGAGAAAATATTAAAATTGGAAAATTTTTGTGGTAATTTTCATAGATACAATGGGGGCATAAAAATAAATATTTATATAGTTAAAAAGGAAGTGGAGATATTTTCTAATAAATCTGAAGAATTTTGCATAATATATGTGATATAATTATGGAAATTCATAGGAAAACTGTAAAATTTGTAGATTTTTGTTGTAACTTTCACATATACAATGATAGTCTTACAAACACAATTAGAATGTAATTGAGAAAAGGAATAGAGAAATTTTCTGATAAAACTGAAGATTTTCATCTAACATATGTATGTTAAAATTGAGGATTACATAAGATAATTTATAAAATTGCAGACATTTTGGAAAACAAAAACTCAGATACAAGGATAGGCATAAAACTACAACTAGAGTATTATTGAAAAAGTAAGAGGACACATTTTCGTAAAGAACTGAAGATAGTCATCTAACATATGTATGACAAAATTGACAATTACCTAAGATAATTGATAAAATTGAAGATTTACTTGATACAATGATCTGTGTTGCTGCCTGCAGCTACTGCAAACTGGGTTCCTGGAAACAAAAGCAGAGAGATGGATGGGGAAGGACGAAAAGAAGGAGTGCCCAGATGATAGTTTACCGATCAAGGCCAAAGTTTAGTGGAACTCAGATATTTTCACAGTTTTGGGGGAGCCCCTCCTCCCAGAGTCCTGCATGGCTTCCTTGGGTGTTGGTTCAATTGCTCAGGAAGCTTGTCGGGTCACCTACTTAATTCAGGAATTCTTAGATCTGGAAGAACTTCACCTTCATGCTGAGCACTCCACCCCAGGTGGGGCAGGATTGTGAATAGCACAGGAATCCCTGCTCAAAGGCTGGAGAAGTTCATCTTAACCAAGTTCCTGCCATGGCAAAACACCCCAATATGGCTCTGTACATATCTGCATACAAATACATTTTGAATATAATTGTAAAGGGAAGTGGAGATATTTTCTGATAGAACTGAAGATTTTCATCTAAAATATGCATGAAAAAAATGAGAATTACATAAAATAACTGATATAATTTTAGATTTTTTTTGAAAAAAATCTCAGATACAAAGGTAGGCATCCAAATATAGTTAGAATATAATTGAAAAGAGAAGAGACATTTTCTGGTATAACTGAAGATTTTAATCAAGCATATTTATCATAAAATTGAGGATTAAATATGATAACTGACAAATTTGAAGATTTTTGTTTGAAAAACTCAAATACAATGAGAGGCATACAAATAGAATTATCACATAATTAAAAAGGAAGTGGAGACCTTTTCTGACAAAATTGAATATTTCATGTACCATATTACTGATAAAGTAAGGGATATTCATAGGAAAAATTTAAGAATTAGAATTTTTGTGACAATTTTCACAAATAAAATGATAGGCATACAAATAAAATTAGAATGCAAAACGAAGTGGAGACATTTTCATTTAAAATTGAAAAATTTTCCTCTAACATTTCTATGATAAAATTGAGGATAACTTAAGATAATTTATAAAATTGAAATTTTTTGGAAAAAAACTCAGATAAAATGATAGGCATACAAATACATTTAGAATATAATTGAAGGAGGAAGTGGAGATAATTTCATAACTAACTGAAGATTTTCATATAACATACATATGATAAATTCAGGATGTCATAAGGTAATTTATAAAATTAAAGGTTATTTGGAACAAAAAGCTCAGATACAATGATAGGCATAGAAATACAATTAAAATACAATTGAAAAATGATGTGGAGACATTTTCTGATAAAACTGAAGATTTTCATCTAACATATGTGTGATAAAATAGAGGATTACTAGGGTAATTGATAAAATTGAAGATTTATTTGTACAAAACTCAGATACAATTATAGGCATAAAAGTAAAAATAGAATATAACTAAAACAGACCTGAAGACATTTTCATATAACGCTTAAGATTTTTATCTAATATATGTATGATAAAAATGAGGATAGCATAATGTAATTTATAAAATGTAATATCTATTTAAAAAAACTCACATACCATCATAGGCATATATATATATATATATATATATATATATATATATATATAAAATTAGAATGTAATGAAAAAAAGGAAGTGGAGACATTTTTGCAAAGAACTAAAGATTTTCTTCGAACATATATATGATAAAATTGAGGATAACAGGAGATAATGTATAAAACTGAAGATTGTTTGAAAAAAAATTGAAATACAATGATAACCACAGAAATAAAAAGAGAATTGAATTGAAAAAGAACGTGGAGACAGTTTATGATAGAACTGAAGTTTTCATCTAAAATATGCATGATAAAATTGAGGATTACGTAGGATATCTGATAAAGTTGAAGATATTTTTTGGAAAAAACTCAGAAAAAATGATAGGCATACAAACCGAATCATCACATGATTGAAAAGGAAATGGATGTATTTTCTGATAAAATTAATGATTTTGTAATACATATTTCTGATAAAGTAAGGGAAATTCATAGGAAAAATCAAAGAATTGAAGATTTTTGTGGTAATTTTCACACATACAATGGTATGCATACAAATATAATTAGACTATAATTGTGAAAGGATGTGGAGACATATTCCTATAAACTGAAGATTTGTCTCTAACAGTGTTTGATAAAATTGAGAAAAACTTAGGATAATTTATAAAATTAAAGAATATTTTTGCAAAAAACACAGACGCAATGATAAGATTACAAAGACTATTAGAATACAATGGAAAAGGGAAGACTAAACATTTTCTCATAAAACTGAAGATCTTCATTTAAAATATGTATCATATAACTGATGATTACATAGGATAACTGATTAAATTGAAGATATTCTCCACTTCTTTTTTCAATTACATTCTAATTGTATTTGTATGCATACCATTGTATCTGTAAAATTACTATAGAAGTCTTCAATTTTTAAATTTTTCCTATGAATTTCCCTTATTTTATATGAGATATGTTATTCAAAATTGTCAGATTCATCAGAAAATGTCTCCACTTCCTTTTCAATTAAGTAATAATTTTATTTGTATGCCTATCATTGTATCTGAGATTTCTCAAAGAAAGTCTTCAATTTTATCAGATATCCTATGTAATCCTCAATTTTATCATGCATATCTTAGACAAAAATTTCAGTTCTATCATAAAATGTCTGAACATTTAAAACTGTCAGATAAACATTTAAATTTAAATTGTCATATACAGTTAGAATGTAATAGAAAGAGGAAGTAGAGACATTTTCATAAAGAACTGAAGATAAAATTTTTTAAGATTTTTGTGGTAATTTTCACAGAAACAATGATAGGCTTACAAACACAATTAGAATGTAATTGAAAAAAATAGACATTTTCTGATAAAACTGAAGATTTTCATCTAAAATATGTATGTTGAAATTGAGGATAACATAAGATAATTTATAAAATTGAAGATATTTTAGAAAACAAAAACTCAGATACAAGGATAAATTTCAGATTTTTTTGAGAAAAAACTCAGATACCATGATAGGTACCCAAATATAATTAGAATGTAATTGAAAAGGGAAGTGGAGAGATTTTCTGGTAGAATATAATTGAAGGAGGAAGTGGAGACATTTTCATATAAATCTGAAATTTTCATATAGCACATATGATAATATGAGGATATAAGGTAATTTATAAAAATAAATATTTGTTGGGGAAAACACTCATACAATGATAGGCATAGAAATACAATTAGAATACAACTGAAAAATGAAGTGGAATATTTTCTGATGAAACTGAAGATATTCATCTAATATATGTATGATAAAATAAAGTATTACTAGGGTAATTGATAAAATTGAATACTTATTTGGACAAAACTCAGATATAATGAGAGGCATAAAAATAGATTTTTTTGAAAAAAAAATACTTCAAATACAATGATAGCCATACAAATATAATTAGGATCCAATTGAAAAATGAAGTGGAGACATTTTATGATAGAACTGAAGATTTTCATCAAAAATATGCATGATAAACCAGGCAGTGGTGGTGCATGCTTGTAATCCCAGCACTAGGGAGGCAGAGGCAGGCGGATTTCTGAGTTCGAGGCCAGCCTGATCTACAGAGTGAGTTCCAGGACAGCCTGAGCTACACAGAGAAACCGTGTCTCGAAAAATAATATGCATGATAAAATTGAGGGTTACATGGAATATCTGATAAAATTGAAGATATTTTTGAAAATGTCATATACATTGATGGGCATACAAGTAGAATTTTCATATAATTGAAAAGGAAGTAGAGACATTTTCTGATAAAACTAAAGATTTAATATGACATATTTCTGATAAAGTAAGGGAAATTCATAGGAAAAAATAAAAATTTAAGATTCTGTGGTAATTTTTTACAGATAAAATGGTAAGCATACAAATACAATTAGAATGTAAATGAAAAGAGAAGTGGAACCATTTTCCTAAAAAACTGGAGATTTAGATCTAACATATGTATGATAAAATTGAGGAATATATAGGACAATTTATAACATTGAGGATTTTTTACAATAAATACAGATACAATGATAAGCTTACAAATAATATTATATTCAATTGAAAAAGGAAGATGAAATATTTTCTCATAAAACTGAAGATTTTCATTTAACATATGTATGATAAAATTGAGGACTACATAGGATAACTGATCAAATTGAAGATATACTCTAGAAAAATCTTAGATATAATGATACACATACAAAGTGAATTAGAATATAATTGAAAAAGGAGGTGGAGATATTTTTGTATAAAACTGAAGATTTTCATCTAACATATGTATGATAAAATTGAGGATAACATAAGATAATTTTTAAATATGAAGGTATTTTTGAAAAAGAAATCTCAGATGTAATGATAGGCATACAAATACAATTAGAATACAAATGAAAAATAACTGGACATTTTTTGTAAAAGAACTGAAGATTTTCATATACCATATGTATGATAAATTTGAGAATTACATAGGAAAACTGATGAAATTGAAGATTTTATTTGATAAATCTCTGATACAATGATAGACCTACAAATACAATTATCACAAAATTGAAAAAGGAAGTGGAGACATTTTCTGATAAAACTGAAGATTTCCTATAACATAGTCATATAAAATAAGGGAAATTCATAGAAAAAATTTAAAAATTGAAGATTTTGTGGTAATTTTCAAAGACACAATGGTGTGCATACAAATATAATTAGAATGTAATTGCAAAAAGAAGCGGACACATTTTTCCTAGGAAACTGAAAATTTTCCTCTAACATATGTATGAAAAAATTGAGGATAACTTAAGTTACTTCATGAAATTGAAGTTTTTTTTGAAAAAAAAAAACACTCAGATGCAATGATAAGCATACTAATACAATTAGAATACAATTGCAAAAGGAAGAGGAGATATTTTCTGATAAAGCTGAAGATTTGTATCTAACATATGTAGAAGAAAATTGAGAATTACATAGGATAATTGAAAAAAATTAAGATTTATTCAAAAAAAACTCAGATACAATGATAGCCATACAAATACAATTAGAATACAATTGAAAAAGGAGGTGGAGACATATTCTGTTAAGTTAGATGAAGTTTTACATCTAACTTATGGATGATAAAATGGATGATAACATAGGAAAATTGATAAAATTCAAGTTTTTTGTGGTAAAATTTTAAATACTATGAAAGGCAGACAAACACAAGTATAAATAAGTGAAAAAAAGTGGACACATTTTCTGACAAAACTGAAGATTTTTGTATAACATTTCTGATTATGAAAATTCATGTGAAAATGTGAAAAATTGAAGATTTTTGTGGTAATTTTCACAGATACAATGGTCGGGATACAAATAAATAATAATAGAGTTGAAAAAGGAAGTGGAGGAATCAGCAGGCAGAACCAGGAGGAACCAGCAGGCAGAACCAGGTACCAGAGATATCCCAAGTTTAAGACCTTTGGGGACTCAGGCTTTGAACAGGAGCTGCGCAGAGCAGCAGGTCCAGGGCCCCAGTCAGGCATGGGCTCTGTGCCTTGAAGGCAGACCCCGCACTCCCTGCAGCCTCCGGCATCTTCCCAGAAACTATACAAATTAACAAAATTAGAAATGAAAAGGGGATATAACAACAGAAAATGAGGAAATTCAAAAAATCATCAGATCCTACTACAAACGCCTATACTCAATGCAACTGTAGAATTTGGACAAAATGGACAATTTCCTAGCCAGATACCAAATACCAAAATTAAATCAGGATCAATTAGATCAGCTAAACAGACCAATAACCCCTAGAGAAATAGAAGGGTTTATAGAAAGACTCCCAACCAAAAAAACTACGGGTCCAGGTGGTTTTAGTGCAGAATTCTATCAGACCATCAAAGAAGACCTAACACCAATACTCTTCAAACAATTCCACAAAATAGAAACAGAAGGAACACTGCCCAACTTATTCTATGAAGCCACAATTACTCTGATGCCAAAAGCATACAAAGGTCTTACAAAGAGAACTACAGGCCAATTTCCTTTATTTATATTGATGCAAAAATACTAAATAAAATTCTTGCCAACCAAATCCAAGAGCACATCAAAATGATCATTCACCATGATCAAGTAGGCTTCATCCCAGGGATGCAGGGATGGTTCAATATATGAAAATCCATCAATGTAATCCACTACATAAACAAACTAAAAGAAAAAACAAATGGTCATCTCATTAGATGCTGAAAAGGCATTTGACAAAATTCAGAATCCTTTCATGCTAAAAGTCCTTGAAAAAACAGGAATTCAAGGCCCATATCTAAATATAGTAAAAGCAATATGCAAAAACCAGTAGCCAACATCAAAATAGAGAAACTTGAAGCAATCCCACTAAAATCAGCGACTAGACGAGGCTGCCCTCTCTCTCCATATCTTTTCAATATACTACATGAATTTCTAGTGAAAGCAATTAGACAACATAAGGAAGTCAAAGGGATACAAATTGGAAAGGAAGAAGTCAACCTATCACTTTTTGCAGATGATAGGATAGTATGTTAGTGACCCAAAAAACTCCACCAGAGAACTCATCCAGCTGATAAACAACTTCAACAAAGTGGCTGGTTGTAAAATCAAGTCAAGCAAATCAGTAGCCTTCCTGTACTCAAAGGACAAGCATGCTGAGAAAGAAGTTAGGGAAATAACACCCTTCTCAATAGACACACACTATATAAAGTATCTAACCAAAAAAGTAAAAGATCTGTAAGACACTAACTTGAAGACCTTGAAGAAAGAAATCGAAGAAGACCTCAGGAGATGGAAAAAATATTTCATGCTCTTGGATTGGCAGGATCAATATAGTAAAAATGGCCATCTTGCCAAGAGCAATCTACAGATTCAATGCAATCCCCATCAAAATCCCAAATCAATTCTTCATAGATCTTGGACGAGCAATTCTCAAATTCATTTGGAGTAACAAAAACCCAAGATAGCTAAAATTATTCTCAACAATAAAAAGATGCCTGGGGAAATCAATATCTCTGACTTCAAACAGTACTACAGAGTAATTGGGTTAAGAACTGCATGGTATTGGTACAGTGACAGGCAAGTAGATCAATGGAATAGAATTGAAGACCCAGAAATGAACCCACAGAGATATGGTCACTTGATCTTTGAAAAAGGAGCTACATCCATCCAGTGGAAAAAAGATAGCCTTTTCACCAAATGGTGCTGGTTCAACTGGAGGTCAACATGCAGAAGAATGCGAGTTGAGCGACTCTTATCTCCTTGTGGATCAAGGACCTCTACATAAAACCAGACACACTGAAACTAATAGAAAATAAATTGGGGAAGACCCTGGAAGATATGGGCACAGGGGGAAAGTTCCTGAACAGAACACCATAGCTTATGCTCTAAGATCAAGAATTGACAAATGGGACCTCATAAAATTACAACGTTTCTGTAAGGCAAAAGATACTGTCAGAAGGACAAAATGGCAACCAACAAATTGGGAAAAGATCTTCACCAACCCCACATCTTACAGAGGGCTAATATCCAATATACACAAAGAACTCAAGAAGTTAGACCCCAAAGAACCAAATAGCCCTATCAAAAATGGGGTACAGAACTAAACCAAGAATTTTCACCAGAAAAAAATTGGATGCCTGAGAAGCACCTTGAGAGATGTTCGACATCATTAGTCTTCAGGGAAATGCAAATCAAAACAACCCTGAGATTCCCCCTCACACCATTCAGAATGGCTAAGATTAAAAACTCAAGGGACAACAGGTGCTGGTGAGGATGTGGAGAAAAAGGAACACTCCTACACTGTTGCTGCGATTGCACGATGGTGCAGCCACTCTGGAAATCAGTCTGGTGGTTCCTCAGAAAATTGGGCATGACACTTCCAGAGGACCCTGTCATACCACTCCTGGGCATATACCCAGCAGATTCCCCCGCATACAATAAAGATACATGCTCTACTATGTTCATAGCAGCTTTATTTATAACAGCCAGAAGATGGAAGGAGCCCAGATGTCCCTCGAAGGAGGGATGGATACAGAAAATGTGGTATATTTATATAATGGAAAAATACTCAGCAATTAAAAATAATGAATTCATGCAATTTGTAGGCAAATGGTTGGATCTGGAAAATATCCTAAGTCAGTTAACCCAATCACAAAAGAATACACATGAATTGCAATCACTGATAAGTGGATATTAATGAGCATAGAAGCTCTGAATACTCAAGGCATAATTAGCTAAGCAAAAGATTCCCAAGAAAAAAGAAGTATAGGACCCTGGTCTGGAAAAGACATTTCCAGTTTTGTAGGAGAGTACCAGACCAGAGAATTGGTGGCGTGGGGTGTGATTGAGGAATGGGCAGGGGGAAGAGAACTTATGGGACATATGGTGAGGGAGGAAGTGGAAAGGGGAAAGCCTTTGGAATGTGAACAAAGAATACAGAAAATTTAAAAAAAGAAAAAAAGTAACAAGAATTTTTTTTGAAAGGACCATATTTTGGATTCATGTCGATAGGTAAAACCCAAGATAGGATTTAAAAATTCACAAATAATAAGAAATGCAGGAGGTATCACTATCCCAGTCTTCAAGTTGTACTACAGAGCTATAGTAATAAAAACAGCATGGTATTGGCACAAAAGCAGAAATGTCAATCAATGGAATGGAATCAGAGACCCAGACATAAAACCACACACTATAAACACCTAGTGTTCTATAAAGAAGCCAATAATACATACTGGAAAAAAGTGTCTTCAATAAATGATGCTGGTCATATCGGATGTATGCATGTAGAAGAATGCTAATAGATCCATACTTATCACCCTGCACAAAACTCAACTCCAGATGGATCAAGGACCTCAACGTAAGGCTAGATACCCTGACTTTGTTAAAAGAGAAAATTGGGAATAAGCTTGAACTCATTGACACAGGAAAGGACTTTCCACACAGAAAATTGTTAGCACAGGCACAGAGCTCAAAAATTGATAATGAAACCTCATGAAAATGAAACACTTCTGCAGAGCAAATAACACCATCATTTGTGCAAAGGGACAACCTACAGCATGGGAAAAGACTTTTACCTACTCCACATCCAATAGTAAGACAATATGCAAAATATATTTTAAAAAAGCTAGTAATCAGAAAAGCAACTCACTTAAAAAACCAAATATAATTAGAATTCAATTGAAAAAAAGAGTTGGAAATATTTTATGACAGAAGTGAAGATTTTCATCTATAATCTGCATGATAAAATTGAGGATTACATAGGCTATCTGATCAAATTGCAGATTATTTTGGAAAAATCTCATACAATATTAGAAATACAAATAGAATTATCAGATAATTGAAATGGAAGTGGAGACATTTTCTGATAAAACTAAAAATTTTGTATAAAATATTTCTGATAAAGTAAGGGAAATTCATAGGAAAAATTAAAAAATTGAAGATTTTTGTGGTGATTTTCACAGATACAAATGTAAGCATACATATACAATTAGAAAGTTATCGAAAAAGGAAGTGGAGCCATTTTCCCATAATACTGAAGATTTTCCTCTAATATAAGTGTGATAAAATTGAGGAAAACATAGGATAATTTATAAAATTGATGATTTTTTTGCAAAAAAACCCTCAGGTATAAGGATAACCTTACAAATACTATTAGAATTCATTTCAAAAAGGAAGACAAGACATTTTCTCATAAAACAAGATTTTCATTTAACATATGTATGATAAAATTGAAGTTTACAAAGGATAACTGATTAAATTGAAGATATTCTCTAGAAAAATCTCAGATACAATGATAGGCATGCAAATACAATTAGAATATGATTGAAAAAGGAGGTGGAGACATTTTTGTATAAACCTGAATATTTTTATCTAACCTTTGTATGATAAAATTGAGGATAATATAAGTTAAATTTTAACTCTGAAGATATTTTTGAAAATAAAAACTCAGATACAATGATAGGCATACAAATATAATTAGAAGACAACTGGAAAGGAGCTGGACAGATTTTGTGATAGAACTGAAGATTTTCATCTAACATATCAATGATAACACTGAGGATTACTTAGGATAACTGATAAAATTGAAGATTTTCTTTGAATAATCTCAGATTGAATGATATGCATACACATAATTGAAAAAGGAAGTGGGGACATTTTCTCATAAACAGAAGAATTCATATAACAGTTTTGTATCAAATAAGGGAAATGAATAGGAAAAATTTAAAAATTGAAGATTTTTTGGTAATTTTCACAGATAAAATAGTACGTATATAAATACAATTAGAATGTAGTTGACATTTTCCTATAAAATTGAAGATTTTCCTCTCACATATGCATGATAAAATTGAGGATAAGTTAATTCATGAAATTGAAGATTTTCTTGAATCAAAACTCTGATGCAATGATAAGCATATAAATACAATTAGAATACAATTGAAAAAGGAAGAGGAGACATTTTTTTATAAAACTGAAGATTTTTGTCTAATATATGCATGATTAAATTGAGAATTACATAGGATAATTGATAAAATTGAAGATTTATTCAGAATAAACCTCAGATACAATGATAGCATACAAATACAATTTGAATACAATTTAAAAAGGACCTGGAGACATATTATGTTAATGATGAAGCTTTACATCTAACTTATGGATGATAAAATGGATGACATAGGAAAATTGATAAAAATGAAAATTTTTGTGAAAAAATCTCAGATACTATGAAAGCCATACAAATACAAGTATAAATAAGTGAAAAAAGTGGAGACATTTGCTGATCAAACTGAAAATTTTTTGTATAACATTTCTGGTTAATTTATAGAATTCATGTGAAAATGTGAAAAATTAAAGATTTTTGTGTTAATTTTCACAGATATAATGGTAAGCATACAAATACAATTAGAATGTAATTGACAATGGAAGTGGAGCCATTTTCCTATAAAACTGAAGATTTTCCTCTAACATAGGTGTGATAAAATTGAGGAAAACATATGATAATTTATAAAATTGATGATTTTTTTGCAAAACCAACTCAGTACAATGATAAGCATAAAAATACATTTAGAATATAACTGAAAAAAGAAGAGACACTTTCTGATACAACTGAAGATTTTTTATCTAACATATGTATGATAAAACTAAGAATTACATAGGATAATTGATAAAATTGAAGATTTATTCAGAAAATCTCAGATACAATGATAGTCATACAAATACACTTAGAATATAATTGAAAAAGGTGGGGGAGACATATTTGTATAAAATTGAAGATTTTCATCTAACATGTATGATAAAATTGAGGATAACAAGATAATTTTTAAATCTGAATATATTTTTGAAAATGAAAACTCAGGTACAATGATAGGCATACAAACACAATCAGAATACAATTGAAAAAGGAACTAGACATATTTTGTGATAGACCTGAAGATTTTCATCTAACATATGTATGGTAAAATTGAGGATACTTAGGATAATTAATAAAATTGAAATTTTTCTTTGAAAAATCTCAGATACAACGATAGGGATACAAATACAGTTATTACATAATTGAAAAAGGATGTGGAGACATTTTCTGATAAAACTGAAGATTTTGTATAATATGTTTCGTATGAAATAAATGAAATTCATAGGAAAAATTTAAAAATTGAAGATTTTTGTGGTAATTTTCCCAGATACAATGGTTCGCATACCATTACATACAACTAGAATGTAATTGCAAAAAGAACTGGAGAAATTTTTCTCATAAAACTGAGTATTTTCCTCGGATATATGTATAATAAAATTGAGGTTAACCTAAGATAATTCAGGAAATTGAAGACTTCTTTGATAAAAATCTCAGATGCAATGATAAGCATATAAATACAATTAGAATACAATTGAAAAAAGAAGAGAAGACATTTTCTGATAAAATTGAAGATTTTAATATAACAAATGTATAAAATTGAGAATTACATAGGATAATTGATAAAATTGAAGATTTATTCAGAAAAACTCAGATACAATGATAGGCATACAAATACAGCTAGAATACAATTGATAAACGACGTGGAGACATGTTAATTCTCAAGATTTACATCTAATGTATGGATGATAAAATGGATGAAAACATAGGGAAATTGATATAATTGAAGATTTTTGTGATAAAATCTCAAATAAATTGAAAGTCATACAAATACAACTATAAATAAGTAAAAAGAAAGTGGAGACATTTTCAGGTAAAACTGAAGTTTTTTGTATAACATTTCTGAATAAATTATGGAAATTCATGTGACAATTGAAAATTTGAAGATTTTTGTGGTAATTTTTACTGAAATAATGGTCGGTATATAATAATATAGTTCAAAAAGGAATTATCAGAAACGATATTTTCTGATAATTCTGAGGAATTTTGCATAATATAGCTGATAAAATTATGGAAATTCATAGGAAAACTGTAAAATTTGAATATTTTTGTAGTAATTTTCACAGATACAATGGAAGACAAAGAAATGAGTAATAATATAGTTGAAAAAGTAAGTGGAGATATTTTCTGATAAATCTGATGAATTTTGCATAACATATCTAAAAAAATTATGAAAATTCATAAGAAAACTGTAAAATTTGAAGATTTTTTGTGGTAATTTTCAGAGATACAATGATTGGCTTAAAAATAGAATTAGAATGTAATTGAAAAAAGGAATAGAGACATTGTCTTATAAGATTTTCATCTAACACATGTATGTTAAATTTGAGGATTACATAAGGTAGTTTTTAAAAATTAAGATATTTTAGAAAACAAAAACTCAGATACAAGGATAGGCATACAAATGCAACTAGAGTATTATTGAAAAAGGAAGAGGACACATTTTTGTAAAGAACTGAAGATTTTCATCTAAAATTTGTATGATAAAATTGAGGACTGCATAAAATAATTGATAAAATTGAAGATTTATTTGTAAAAATACACAGAAACAATGATCTGCATACAAATACAATGAGAATATAATTGAAAAGGGACGTGGAGATGTTTTATCATAGAATTGAAACTTTTCATTTAAATATGCATGATAAAATTGAAGATTACATAAGATAACCGGTAAAATTTTAATTTTTTAAAAATATGATAGGCATATAAATAGAAAATAGTGTGAAATTGAAAAGGGACGTGGAGATATTATCTGGTAGATCTGAAGATTTTAATCTAACATATGTATCATAAAATTGAGGATTACATATGATAACTGATACAATTGAAGATTTTTTTGGAAAAAACTCAGATACAATGATAGGCATACAAATAGAATTATCACATATTTGAAAAATAAGTAGAGACATTTTCTGACAAAACTGAAGATTTCGCATATCATATTACTGATATAGTAAGGAAAAGTCATAGGAAAAATATAAAAATTGAAAATTTTTGTGGTAATTTTCACAGATACAATGGTAGGCATACAAATACAATTAGAATGTAATCCAAAAATAAAGTGGAGACACTTTTATTCAAAATTGAAGATTTTCCTCTAAAATATCCATGATAAAATTGAGGATAACTTAAGATTAGGTATAAAATTGAAGATTTTTTTGAAAAAATACTCAGATACATGATAGGCATACAAATACATAATTACATAATTGAAGGAGGAAGCAGGCACATTTCCATATAAAACTGAAGATTGACATATAACATATGTATGATAAAATGAGGATATCATAAGGCAATTTATAAAATTAAAGATTTTTTTAAAAAACCCACAGAAACAATGATAGACATAGAAATACAATTAGAATACAACTGAAAAACAAAGTGGAGACATTTTATGGTTAAACTGAAGATTTTCATCTAACATATGTATGATAAAGGATTACTAGGGTAATGGATAAAATTGAAGATTTATTTGAACAACACTCAGATACAATGATAGGCATAAAATACAATTAGAATAAAACTAAAAGAGATGTGGAGATATTTTCATATAAAACTGAGGATTTTTTATCTAATATACGTATGATAAAAATAAGGATAACATAACATAATTTATAAAATTGAATATTATTTTTAAAAAACACAGATACATTCATAGGCACATAAGTACAATTAAAATGTAACTGAAAAGGGAAATGGAGATATTTTCATAAAGTAATAAAGATTTTCATCTATCATATATATGATAAAATTGAGGAAAACAAAGATAATATATAAAATTGAAGATATTTTTGAAGAAAACTCAAATACGATGATCACCATACAAATAGAATTCAATTGAAAAAGGAAGTGGAGACATTTTATGATAGAATTGAAGATTTTCATATAAAATCTGCATAAGAATGAGGATTACATTGGATATCTGATCAAATTGAAATTTTTTTGAAAAATCTCACATACAATGATAGGCATACAAATAGAATTATCAGATAATTGAAAAGGAAGGGGAGACATTTTCTGATAAAACTAAAGATTTCATATAATATATTTCTGATAAAGTAAGGTAAATTCATAGGAAAAATTTAAAAATTGAATTTTTGTGGTAATTTTCACAAATACAATGGTAAGCATAGAAATACAATTAGAACGTAATTGAAAAAGGAAGTCTTGCCATTTTCGTATAAAACTGAAGATTTTCCTCTAACATGTTTGATAAAATTGAAGAAAACTTAGGATAATTTATAAAATTGATGTTTTTTTTGCAAAATCTCAGATATAATCATAAGCTTACATATACTATTAGAATTCCATTGAAAATTGAATATGATACATTATCTCCTAAATCTGAAGGTTTTCATTTAGCCTATGTATGATAAAACTGAGGTTTACATAGGTTAACTGATTAAATTGAAGATATTCTCTAGAAAAATCTCAGATACAATGATAGGCTTACAAATACAACTGGAATATAATTGAAAGGGGAAGTGGGACATTTTTGTATAAAACTGAAGGTTTTCATCTAATATATATATGATAAATTTGAGGATAACATAAGATAAATTTTAAATCTGAAGATATTTTTGAAACAGAAAACTCAGATACAATGATAGCCATGCAAATACCATTAAATACAATTGAAAAAGCAACTGGACACATTTTCTGATAAAACTAAAGATTTTCATGTAACATATGGATGTTAAAATTGAGGATTATATAAGATAATTTATAAAATTTAAGATATTTTGGAAAACAAAAGCTCAGATACAAAGATAGGCATACAAATACAACTAGAGTATTATTGAAAAAGGAAGAGGACATATTTTTGTAAGGAACTGAAGATTTCCATCTAACATGTATGATAAAATTTAGTATTAAATAAGATAATTGAAAAAATTGAAGATTTATTTGGAAAAATACTCAGGTACAATGATCTGCATACAAATACAACAAGAATGTAATGGAAAGTGGAAGTGGAGACATTTTGTTTTTTGGGTTTTTTTTTTGTTTTTCTTTTTTGTTTTTTTTTTGTTTTTGTGGGTTTTTTTTGTAATTTTTGAGATAGGGTTTCTCTGTGTAGCCCTGGCTGTTCTGGAACTCACTGTGTAGACCAGGTTGGCCTCGAACTTAGAAATCTGCCTGCCTCTGCCTCCCAGAGTGCTCGGATTACAGGCATGTGCCACCACCGCCTGGCTAAACAGGCTTCTTTTTTGTTTGTTTGCTTGCTTGTTTTTCAAGACAGGCTTTCTTTATAGTCCTGGCTGTCCTGGAACTCACTCTGTAGACCAGGCTGGCGACATATTCATAAAGAGCTAAAGATTTTGATCTAACATAAGTATGATAAAATTTAGGATAACATAAGATATTGTATGTAGAAGATTTTCTTTGAAAAATCTCTGATGCAATGATAGGCATACAAATACAACTATCATAATAATTGAAAAAGCAAATGGAGACATTTTCTGATAAAACTGAAGATATCTTATAACATATTTCATAGAAAATAAGGGATATTCATCGGTAAAAATTAAAAATTGAAGATTTTTGTGGTAATTTTCACAGATATAATGGTACACATAAAAATAAGATTCGAATGTAATTGCAAAGAGAAGTGGAGACATTTTCCTCTAAAATAAGATTTTCCTCTAACATATGTATGATAAAATTGAAGATAACTTAAGGTGATTTATGAAATTGAAGATTATTTGAAAAAAATTCAATTGCAATGATAAGCATACAAATACAATTACAATACAATTGAAAAAGGAAGAGGAGATATTTTCTGATAAAACTGAAGATTTTTATCTAACATATGTATGATGAAATTGAGAATTACATAGGATAGTTGATAAAATTGAAGATATATTCAGAAAAAACTAGGATACAATGATAGGCATAAAAATACAATTAGAATACAATTGAAAAAGGACGTGGAGAAATATTCTGTTGATTCTGAAGCATTACTTCTAACTTATGGATGATAAAATGGATGAAAACATAGGAAAATTGATAAAAATGAAGATTTTTGTGATAAAATCTCAGATACAATGAAAAGCATACAAATATAACTATAAATAAGTGAAAAATAAGTGAAGACATTTTCTGATAAAACTGACGATTTTCATCTAGCATATGTATGTTTAAATTGAAGATGGCATAAGATAATTTATAAAATTGAAGATTTTTTGGAAAACAAAAACTCCGATGCAGTGATAAGCATCCAGATTTAATGAGAGTACCATTGAAAAAGGGAGAGGAGATATTTTCTGATAAAGCTGAAAATTTTTATCTAACATATGTATGATAAAATTGAGAATTACATAGGATAATTGATAAAATTTAAGACTTATTCAGAAAAAAACGCAGATACAATGATCTGCATACAAATACAATTAGAATATAATTGAAAAGAGAAGTGGAGATATTTTCTGATAAGAACTGAAGATTTTCATCTTAAATATGCATGATAAAATTGAGGATTACATAGGATACCTAATAAAATTTTAGATTTTTTTGAAAAAACCTCAGATACAATGATAGGCATACAAATAGAATTATCAGATCATTGAAAAGGGATGTGGACATATTTTCTGGTAGATCTGAAGTTTTGAATCCAACATATGTATCACAAAATTGAGGATTACACATGATAATTTGTAAAATTGAAGAATTTTTTTGGAAAAAAAACTCAGATATAATTATAGGCATACAAATAGAATTATCACATATTTGAAAACGAATAGGAGACATTTTCTTAAAAAAACTTAATATTTCGTAAAAAATTAATGATAAAGTAAGGGAAAGTCATAGGAAAAATTTAAAAATTGGATTTTGTGGTAATTTTTACAGATACAATTGTAGGCATACAAATTCAATTAGAAAGTAATCAAAAAATTAAGTGGGGACATTTTTACTTAAAATTGAAGAGTTTCCTCTAAAATATCTATGATAAAATTGAGGATAACAAAGATAATTTATAAAATTGATGATTATTTTGAAAAAAATCAGATATAAGGATAGGAATACAAATACATTTACAATGTAATTGAAGGAGGCAGTGGAGACATTTTCATATAAAAGTGAAGATTTTCATATAACATAGTTATGATAAAATGAGGATATCATAAAATAATTTATAAAATTAATGATTTTTTGTAAAAACACTCAGATACAATGATAGGCATATATATAATTATATAATTAGAATACAACTGAAAAACGAAGTGGAGACATTTTGTGATAAAACTGAAGATTTTCATCTAACACATGTATGATAAAATAAAGGATTACTAGGGGAATTGATAAAATTGAAGATTTATTTGAGCAAAACTCAGATGCCATGAAAAGCTAAAAGACACGTGGAGACATTTTCATATAAAAATGAAGATTTTCCTCTAATATATGTATAATAAAAATGAGGATAACATAACATACTTTATAATATGGAATTTAAAAAGAAAAACCTCAGATACTTTGATAGGCATATAAAGACAATTAGAATGTATTTGAAAAGGGAAATGGAGACATCTGCATAAAGTAATGAAGATTTTCATCTAACATATGTATGATAAAATTGAGAATAACATAAGATAATGTATAAAATTAAAGATTTTTTTGAAAAAAAAAACCTCAAATACAATGATAGCCATACAAAGATAATTAGAATTCAATTGTAAAATTTCCCTGTTCTGATATTTCCCTACACTGATGCTTTGAGCATTTCCAAAACCAGGGTCCACTCTTTCCTTCTTGTCTGACAAAATTTGGTATGTGGATTTTGTTTTTAGTGTCCCAAAATTCTAGGCTAATATCCACTTATCAGTGAGTGCATACCATGGGTTTTCTTTGGAGACTGGGTTACCTCACTTACTATGATGTTCTCCAGCTCCAACCATTTCTCCAAGAATTTCATGAATTCGTTGTTTCTAATGGCTGAATAGTATCCATTGTGTATATATATCACATTTTTTGTATCTATTCTTCCAATGAGGGACATGTGGGTTCTTTCCAACTCCTGGCTATTATAAAAAAGGCTGCTATGAACATAGTGGAGCATGTATCCTTATTGCATTCTGGGGAATCTTCTGGGTATATCCTGGAGTAGTATGGCTGGGTCCTCTGGAAGTTTCGTGTCCAGTTTTCTGAGGAACCGCCAGACTGATTTCCAGAGTGGTTGTACCAGCTTGCAGTCCCACCAGCAGTGGAGGAGTGCTCATCTTTCTCCACATCCTCACCAACACTTGCTGTTTCCTGAGTTTTAATCTTAACCATTCTGACAGGTGTGAGATGAAATCTCAGGGTTGTTTTGATTTGCATTTTTCTAATGACTAATGATGTTGAACATTTCTTAAGGTGTTTCTCAGCCATCAGAATTTCTTTAGGTGAAAAGTCTTTGTTTAGCCCTGTACCCCATATTTAGATAGGGTTATTTGTTTTTCTAGGGTCTATCTTCTTGAGTTCTTTGTATACAGTGGAAATTAGACCTCTGTCAGATGTACGGTTGGTGGAGATCTTTTCCCAATTTGTTGGTTGCCGATTTGTCCTTTTGCCAGTGTCTTTTGCCTTGCAGAAATTTTTTAATTTTCAAGGCCCATACTTAAACATAGTAAAAGCAATTTACAGCAGACCAGTAACCAACATCAAAATAAATGGAGAGAAACTTGAAGCAATCCCACTAAAATCTGGGACTAGACAAGGCTGCCCTCTCTCTCCATATCTTTAGCAATTCGAAAACATAAGGAAGTCAAAGGGATACAACTTGGAAAGGAAGAAGTCAAACTATCACTATTCACAGATGATATGATAGTATATTTAAGTGACCCAAAAAACTCCACCAGAGAACTCCTACAGCTGATAAACAACTTCAGCAAAGTGGCTGGTTATAATATCAAATCAAGCAAATCAGTATCCTTCCTATACTCAAAGGATAAGCAGGATGAGAAAGAAAATAGGGAAATGACATACTTCACAATATCCACAAACAATATAAAGTATCTTGGTGTGACTGTAACCAAACAAGTGAAAGATTTGTATGACAAAAACTTCAGGTCTCTGAAGAAGTAAATGGAAGAAGGCCTTAGAAAATGGAAAAATCTTCCATGCTCGTGGGTTGGCAGGATTAATATAGTTAAAATGGCAATCTTGCCAAAAGCAATATACAGATCCATCACAATCCCCATCAAAATCCTAACTCAGTTCTTCATAGAGTTAGAAAGAGCAATTCTCAAATTCATCTGGAATAACAAACAACCCAGGATAGCTAAAACTATCATCAACAGTAAAAGAACTTCTGGGGGAATTAATATTCCAGACCACAAGCAATACTACAGAGCAATAGTGTTAAAAACTGCATGGTATTGGTACAGTGACAGGGAGGTGGATCAACGGAATAGGATTGAAGACCCAGAATTGAACCCACACACCTTTGACTAATTGATCTTTGACAAAAAATCTGAAAACATCCAGTGTAAAAAAGATAGCCTTTTCAACAGATGGTGCTGGCTCAACTGGAGGTCAACATGCAGAAGAATGAGAATTGATCCACTCTTATTTCCTTGTACTAAGCTCAACTCCAAGTGGATCAAGGACCTCCACAATAAACCAGACACACTAAAATTAATAGAAAAGAAACTTGGTAAGACCCTTGAGGACATTGGCTCCGGGGTGGGGGAAAGTTACGGAACAGAACACCAAGAGGTTTCAATTATATTCTAATTGTATTTGTATGCAGATCAATGTATCTGAGTATCTTTCTAGATAAATCTTAAATTTATCAATTATCTTATGCAATCCTCAATTTTATACATATGTTAGATGAAAATCTTCAGTTCTTTCCAAAATTTGTCCTCTTCCTTTTTCCATCATACTCTAGTTGTATTTGTATGCCTATACTTTTCCAAAATATCTTCAATTTCACAAAATACTTTATGTAATCCTCAATCTTAACATACATGTGTTAGATGAAAATCTTAAGTTTTATCAGAAAATGTCTCTATTCCTTTTTTCAATTACATTTTAATTGTGATTGTAAGCCTATCATTGTATCTGTGAAAATTATCATAAAAATCTGCAAATCATACAGTTTTCTTATGAATTTCCAAAATTTTATCAGATATGTTATGCAAAATTCCTCAGTTTTATCAGGAAATATCTCCACATCCTTTTTCAACTATATTATTATTTATTTGTATGGGTACCATTGTGTCTGTGAAAATCACTATAAAATTTTTCAATTTTTAAAGTTTTCCTATGAATTTCCATAATTTTCAGACATATGTTATGCAAAATTGCTCAAATTTATCAGAAAATATCTCCACTTCCTTTTTCTACTATATTATTACTCCTTAGTATCTGTGAAAATTACCACAAAATCTTTAAATTTTCACATTTTCACATGAATTTCCATAATTTATTCATTAATGTTATACAAAAATCTTCAGTTTTATCAGAAAATGTCTTCACTTTCTATTTCCCTTATTTATAGTTGTATTGGCATACCTTTCATTGTATTTGAGATTTTATCAAAAAATTTTCAATTATATCAATTTTCTTATGTTATCGTCCATTTTATCACCTATAAGTTAAATGTAAAGCTTCATAATTGACATAATATGTCTCCAGGTCCTTTTTCAATTGTATTCTAATTGTATTTGTATGCCTCTCATTTTATCTGAGGTTTTTTCTGAATAAATCTTCAATTTTATAAAGTATCCTATGTAATTTTCATTTTAATCATGCATATATTAGACAAAAATCTTCAGTATTATCAGAAAATGTCTCCTCTTCCTTTTTCAATTTTATTCTAATTGTATTTGTATGCTTAATCATTTCTTCTGATTTTTTTATCAAAAAAATCTTCAATTTCATGAAGTAATTAAAGTTATCCTCAACTTCATCATACATATGTTAGAGGAAAATATTCGGTTTTAAAGGAAAATGTCTCCACTTCTTTTTGCAATTACATTCTAATTTTATTTGTATGTGTACCATTGTACCCGTGAAAATTACCACAAAAATGTTATATTTTTTAATATTTCCTATTAATTTCCCTTATTTGATATTAAACATGTTATATGAAATCTTTTATGAGAAAATGTCTCCACTTCCTTTTTCAATTATGTGATAACTGTATTTGTATGCCTCTTATTGTATCTGAGATTATTCAAAGAAAATCTTCAATTTTATCACTTATCCTAAGTAATCCTCAATTTTATCATACATATGTTAGATGAAAATTTTCACTTCTATCACAAAATTTGTCCTGTTTCTTTTTCCAATTATATTCTAATTGTATTTGTATGCCTATCATTGTATCTGAGTTTTCTTTTTCAAAAATATCTTCAGATTTAAAAATTATCTTATGTTATCCTCAAATTTATCATACATGTTAGATGAAAATCTTCAGTTTATTACAAAAATGTCTCCACTTCCTTTTTCAATCCTATTCCAATTGTGTTTGTATGCCTATAATTGAATCAGAGATTTTCTTAGAGAATATCAGCAATTTAATGAGTTATCCTATGTAATCCCCAATTTCATCAAACATATGTTAAATGAAAATCTTCAGTTTTATGAGAAAATGTCTGGTCTTCCTTTTCAAATGAATTCTAATAGATTTTGTAAGCTTATCATTGTACCTGAGTTTTTTTTTGCAAAAACATCATCAATTTTATAAATTATCCTGTTTTCCACAATTTCCTCACATATATGTTAGAGGAAAATCTTTAGGTTTATAGGAAAATGGCTACACTTCCTTTTTCAATTACATTTTAATTGGATTTGTATGCTTACATTTGTATCTGTGAAAATTACCATAAAAATCTTCATTTTTTTAATTTTTCCTATCAATTTCCCTTACTATATCAGAAATATGTTAGACAAAATCTTTAGTTTTACCAGATGTCTCCACTTGCTTTTCAATTATCTGATAATTCTATTTGTATGCCTGTCATTGCATATGAAATTTATCCAAAAAATCTGCAAATTGATCAGATATGTTATGTAATCCTCAATTTTATCATGTGGTTTATAGATGAAAATCTTCAGTTCTATCACAAAATGTCTCTAGTTCTTATTTTAATTGAATTCTAATTATATCTGAATGGCTATCATTGTATTTGAGTTTATTTCAAAAACATCTTCAATTTTATACATTATCTTATGTTATCCTCAATTTTATCATACATAAGTTAGATGAAAATCTTCATTTCTTTACTAAAATGTCTCCATTACATTTGTCAATTACATTCTAATTGTATTTCTATACCTATCAATGTATCTGTACTACATTGATAAATACATTTAGAAGTTAATTTTTAAAACTGAAGATGTTTTTGAAAAAGAAAACTCAAATACAATGCAAGGCATGCAAATACAATTTAAATGTAATTGAAAAATGAAGTGGATACATTTTTATTTAAAATTGAAGATTTTCCTCTAAAATATCAATGATAAAAATGAGGATAAGTTAAGATAATTTATAAAATTGAAGATTTTTTGGAAAAAAACTCAGATACACTTGTAGCCATACAAATATATTTACAATATAATTGAAGGAAGAAGTGGAGACATTTTCATATAAAACTGAAGATTTTCATATAACAGACATATGATAAAATGAGGAAACCATAAAGAAATTGCTAAAATTAAAGATTTTTTGAAAAAACACTCAGATACAATGATAGGCTTAAAAAGACAAACAGAATATAATTGAAAAAAGAAATACAGACATACTCTGATAAAACCGAAGATTTTTATCTAACATATGTATGTTAAAATTGAGAATTACATAAAATAATTTTTTAAATTTAAGATATTTTGGAAAACAAAATCTCAGATACAAGGATAGGCATACAAATACATCTAGAGTATTATTGAAAAAGGAAGAGGACACATTTTTGTGTAGAACTGAAAATTTTCATCGTATATAGGTATGATAAAATTGAGGATTACATAAGATAATTGATAAAATTGAGGATTTATTTGGAAAAATACTCAGATACAATGATCTGCATACAAATGAAATTAGAATATAATTGAAAAGGGAAGTGGATATATTTTCTGATCGATCTGAAGATTTTCATCTAACATAAGCTTGATAAAATTGAGGATTACATAGGATAGTTGATAAAATTTTAGGTTTTTAAAAAAAAAACACTCAGATACAATGATAGGCATCCAAATAGAATTATCACATAATTGTAAAGGGAAGTAGAGATATTTTCTGGTAGAAGTGAAGATTTTATTCAAACATGTATCATAAAATTGACAGTTACATATGATAACTGATAAAATTGAAGAGTTTCTGTGGAAAAAATCAGATACAGTGATAGGCATACAAATAAAATTATCACTTATTTGAAAATAAAGTGGAGATATTTTCTGACAAAACTGAAGATTTCATATAACATATTACTGATAAAGTAAGGGAAATGCATAGGAAATATTTAAAAATTGAAGATTTTTGTGCTAATTTTCACAGATACAATAGTAAGCATATAAATACAATTAGAATGTAATTATAAGAGGAAGTGGAGCCATTTTCGTATAAAACTGAAGATTTTCCTCTAACATATGTGGGATAAAATTGAGGAAAACTTAGCATAATTTATAAAACTGAAGTTTCTTTTGAAAATAAACTCAGATAAAATAATAAACTTACAAATACTATTAGAATTCAATTGAAAAAGGAAGACCAATCATTTTCTTATAAAACTGAATATTTTCATTTAGCATATGTATGATATAATGGAGGATATCATTAAATTGAAGATATTCTCTAAAAATATGGCAGATATAATGATAGGCATACAAATACAATTAGAATATGATTGAAAAAAGAGGTGGAGACATTTTTGATTAAACTGAAGATTTTTATCTAATATATGTGTGATAAAATTGAGAATAACATAAAAAAATTTTAAACCTGAAGGTATTTTTGAAAAAGAAAACTCAGATACAATGATAGGCATACAAATGTACTTAGAATACAAGTGAAAAAGGAACTGGACACATTTCCTGATAGAAGTGAAGGTTTTCATCTAACATAAGAATGACAAAATTGAGGAATACATAAGATAACTGATAAAATTGATGATTTTTTTGAAAAATCTCAGATACAACGATAGGTGTACAAATACAATTATCCCCTAAATGAAAATGGAAGTGGAGATATTTTATAATAAAACTGAAGATTTCACATAACAAATTTCATGTTAAATAAGGGAAATTCATTGGAAAAATTTAAAAATTGAAGATTTTTGTGGTAATTTTCACAGATAATATGGTATGCATACAAATACAAAAGTAATGTAATTGCAAAAAAAGAAGTGGAAACATTTCCTTATAAAACTGAAGATTTTCCTGTAACATATGTATGATAAAATTGAGGATAGCTTAAGGTAATTTATGAAATTGAAAATATTTTGAAAAAAACTCATATGCAATGATAAGCATACAAATACACTTAGAATACATTTGGAAAATGAAGAGGAGACATTTTCTGATAAAACTGAAGATTTTTATCTAACATATGTATTATAAAATTCAGAATTACATATCATAATAGATAAAATTGAAGATTTTTTTTGGAAAAATACATACAATGATCTGCATACAATTAAAATTATAATATAATTGAAAATGGAGGTGGAGACATTTTCTGATAGAACTGAAGATTTTCATCTAAAATATGCATGATAAAATTGAGGATTACATAGGATGACTGAAAAAAATTTAGATTTCTTTTAAAAACTCAGATACAATGATAGGCATCCAAATAGAATTATCAGATAATTTGATAGGGAAGTGGAGATATTTTCTGGTAGAACTGAAGATTTTAATTTAGCATATGCATGTTAAATTGAGGATTATATATGATAACTGATAATATTGAAGATTTTTTGGAAAAAAAACCTCATACACAGATAGGCATACAAATAGAATTACCACATATTTGATAATAAAGTGGAGAATTTTCTGACAAAACTAAAGATTTCATATAACATATTACTGATAAAGCAATGGAAATTCATAGGGAAAATTTAAAAATTGAAAATTTTGTGGTAATTTTCACAGATACAATGGTAGGCACACAAATACAATTAGAATATAATCTAAAAATGAAGAGGAGACATTTTTTATTTAAAATTGAAGATTTTCCTCTATAATATCTATGATAAAACTGAGAATAGCTTAGCATAATTTATAAAATTGAAGATTTTTTGTAAAAAACATCAGAAACAATGATAGGCATAAAATACATTTAGAATATAATTGAAAGAGGAAGTGTAACCATTTTCGTATAAAACTGAAGATTTTCATATAGCATATGTATGATAAAATGAGGATATCTTAGGGTAATTTTTAAAATTAAAGATTTTTGAAAAAAAACTGAGATACAATGATAGACATAGAAAAACAATTAGAATACAATTGACAAACATAGTGGAGACATTTTGTGATAAAACTGAAGATTTTCATCTAACATATGTATGGTAAAATAAAGGATTACTAGGGTAATTGATGAAATTGAAGATATATTTCAACAAAACTCAGACACAATGATAGGCATAAAAATAAAATGGGAATATAACTAAAAGAGATGTGGAGACATTTTCATATAAAACTAAAGATTATCTAATATATGTATGATAAAAATGAGGATAATAATATAACTTAAAAAATTGAATATTATTTTAAAAATCCTCAGTTACATTAATAGTCATATAAATACTATTATAATGTAATTGAAAAAGGAAATGGAGATATTTTTATAAAGTAATGAAGATTTTCATCTAACATATATATGATAAAAATGAGAGTAGCATAACATAATTTATAGTATTGAATATTTTATTAAAAAATCAGATACATTGATAGCCATACAAATGTAATTAGAATTCAGTTGATAAAGGAAGTGGAGACATTTTATGTTAGAACTGAAGACTTTCAGCAAAAATACGCATGATAAAATTGAAGATTACATATGATATCTTATAAAATTGAAGATTTTTTTTGGAAAAATCTCACATACAATGATAGGCCTTCAAATAGAAATATCAGAAAATTGAAAAGGAAGTGGAGACATTTTCTGATAAAACTAAAGATTTCATATGACATATTTCTGATAAAGTAAGGGAAATTCATAGGAAAAATTTAAAAATTGATTTTTGTGGTAATTTTCACAAATACATTGGTAAGCATACAAATACAATTATAATGTAATAGAAAGCAGAAGTGGAGCAATTTTCCTACAAAACTGAAGAGTTTCCTGTGACATATGTTTGATAAAATTGAGGGAAACTTAAAATAATTTAAATAATTGATGATTTTTTTATAAAATCTCAGATATAATGATTGGCATACAAATACAATTAGAATATAATTGAAATAGGACGTGGAGACATATCTGTTAATTCTGAATCTTTACATCTCACTTATGTATGATAAAATGGATGATAACATAAAAAATGATAAAATTGAAGATTTTTTGATAAAATCTCAGATACAATGAAAGGCATACAAATACAACTGTATCTAAGGGAAAAGAAAGTGGAGACATTTTCTGATAAAACTGAAGATTTTTGAGGTAATTTTCACACATACAGTGGTAAGCATGCAAATACAATTTGAATATAATTGAAACAGGAAGTGAAGGCATTTTCCTATAAAACTGAAAAAAAACCTCTAACATAAGTATGTTAAAATTGAAGATAACATAAGATAATATATAAAATTGAAGATTTTTTTGAAAATAAACTCAGATGCAATGATAAGCACACAAATACAATTAGAATACAATAGAAAAAGGAAGAGGAGACATATTCTGATAAAACTGAAGATTTTTCATCTAACATATGTATGATAAAATTGAGAATTACATAGGAAAATTGATAAAATTAAAGATTTATTGAGACAGAAACTCGGATGCAATGATAAGCATACAAATACAATTTGAATACAATTTAAAAGGGGAGTGAAGACATATTGTGTTAATGTTAAAGATTTACATCTAACTTATATATGATAAAATGGATAACATAGGAAAATTGATAAAATTGAAGATTATTTTTATAAAATCTCAGATTCAATGATAGGCATACAAATACCATAAGAGTATCAGTGAAAACAATGGAGATATTTTCTGAAAAAACAAGATTTTTCTATAATATTTCTGATATAATTATGGAAGTTTATGAGAAAATATTAAAATTTAAAAATATTTGTGGTACTTTTCACAGGTACACTGTGAATATAAGTCAAACAGATGTGGAGACATTTTCATATAAAACTGAAGATTTTCATCTAATGTATGTATAATAAAAATGAGGATGACATAAGATAATTTATAACATTGAATATATTTTCAAAAGAATACATGTACAATGATAGGCACATAAATATAATTAGAATGTAATTGAAAGAGGAATGGAGACATTTTCATAAAGAATTGAAGATTTTCATCTAACATATGTATGATAAAATTGAAGATAACATAAGATATTGTATAAAATTGCAGATTTTTATGTAGAAACTCAAATACAATCATAGCCATACAAATATAATTAGAATTCAATTGAGAAAGGAAGTGGAGACATTTTATGATAGAACTGAATATTTTCATCTAAAATATGCATGATAAAATTGAGGATTACAAAGGATATCTGATAAAATTGAAGATTTTATTTGGAAAAATCTCAGATAAAATAGGCATACAAAAACGTATAGAATATAATTGAAGGATGACATGGAGACATTTTCATATAGAATTGAAGATTTTCATATAACCTACATATGATAAAATGAGGATATCATAAGGTAATTTTGTTATTGAAAATTCCTCAGAGTGATGAAAAATATCTCCATTTACTTTTTCAAATATGTAATTATTTATTTGTATGACTACCATTGTGTGAAAATTACCACAAAAATCTCCAAATTTTAACATTTTCACCTGAATTTCCATCATTTAATCAGAAACGTTATACAAAAATCATCAGTTTTATCAATGTCTCCACTTTCTATTTCACTTATTTAGAGTTGTATTTGTATGCCTTTCATTGTATCTGAGACTTTATCACAACAATCTTCAATTTTATCCAATTTCATATATTATCATCCATTTTTATCATCCATAAGTTAGATAACAATCTTCAGAATTAACAGACAGTTTCTATAACTATAATTATAAATTATACTTAGTATAATTTATAAAACTGAAGATTCTTTTGCCAAAAAACTCAGATACAATTATAGGCTTACAAATACTATTAGAATTCAATTGAAAAAGGAAGTGGAGACATTTTCAGATAAAACTGAATATTTTCATCTCACATATGTATGATAAAATAAAGGATTGCTAGGGTAACTGTTAAAATTGATGATTTTTTGGACAAAACTCAAATACAATGATCAGATTATGAAGACAATCAGAATACAATGGCAAACGGAAGATGAGATATTTTCTGATAAAACCGAAGATTTTCATTTAACATATGTATGATACAATTGAGGATTACATAGGATAACTGATTAAATTGAATATTTTCTTAGAAAATTTTCAGATACAAGGATAGGCATACAAATATAATAAGAATATAATTGAAAAAGTAGATGGAGACATTTTTGTATAAAACTTGAGATTTTCACCTAACATATGTATGATAAAATTGATAACAGGAAAATTCATAAAATTGAAGGTTTTTTTTGAGAAAATCTCAGTTATACTTAAAGGCATACTAATACAATTAAAATATAAGTGAAAAAGAAAGTGGAGATAGTTTCTGATGAAACTGAAGATTTTTTTATAAAATTTAAAAAATTATGGAAATTCATGTGAAAATGTTAAAATTTGAAGAATTTTGTGGTAATTTTCACAGATAGGATGGTAGGCATACAAATAAATAATAATGTATTTGTAAAAGGAAGTGGAGATATTTTCTGATAAATCTGAAGAATTTTGCCTAATATATATCTGATAAAATTATGGAAATTCATGGGAAAACTGTATAATTTGAAGTTTTGTATGCCTAACATTGTATCTGAAAATTACCAAAAAATCTTCAATTTTAAAATTTTTCTTCTGACATTCCCTTACTTTACCTGAAATATGTTATACAAAATTTTCAGTTCTGTCAGAATATGTCTCCATTTCATTTTCAATTATGACATAATTCTATGTGTATGCCTATCAGTATGGCTGAGCTTTTTCAAAAGAAATCTTCAATTTTATCAATTACCCTAGTAATCATTTATTTTATCATACATACATTAGATGACAATCACAATCTTCAGTTTTATCAAAAAATGTCTCAACTTCTTATTTCTGTTGTATTATAATTGTATTTCTATGCCTATCACTGTATCTGACCTTTTTGTTCAAAAAAATCTTTAATTTTATAAATTACCTCATGATATCCTCATTTTATCCTACGAATGTTATGTGAAAATCTCAGTTGTATATGAAAATGTCTCCACATTCTCCTTCAAATATATTCTAAATGTATTTGTATGCCTATCATTGTATCTGAGTTTTTTCCAAAGAATCTAAAATTTTATAAATTAGCTTAAGTTATTCTGAATTTTAGTCATAGATACGTTAGAGGAAAATCTTCAATTTTAAATAAAAATGTCTCCACTTCATTTTTAGATTACATACGAATTGTATTTGATTGCCTACCATTTTATCTGTGAAAATTGCCACAAAAGTTTTTAATTTTTAAATTTTTCCTATGAATTTCCCTTACTGTATCTGTAATATAAGAAATCTTCAGTTTTTTCAGAAAATGTCTCAATTTCATTTTCAATTATGTGATAATTCTATTTGTATGCATCTCATTGTATTTGAGTTTTTTCCAAAAATAATCTTCAATTTTATCAGTTATCATATATAATCCCAAATTTTATGATACATATGCTAGATTAAAATCCTCAATTCGGCCAGAAAATATCTCCACTTCCCTTTTCAATTATATTCTAATTATATTTGGATGCCAATCATTGAATCTGAGTTTTTTAAATCTAAAATTTTATCAGTTATTTTATGTAATCCTGAATTTATCGTGCATATTTTAGAAGAAAATATTCAGCTCTATCAGAAAATATCTCCACTTCCCCTTTCAATTATATTCTAAATGTCTTTGTTTGCAGATCATGGTTTCTGAGGTTTTTCCAAGTAAATCTTCAATTTTATCAATTATCTTATATATTTTCATTGAATCTGAATAAATGTCTTTGTTATCAGGTCATTGAATCTGAGATTTTATCCAAAAAACTTCAATGTCATCAATTTTCTTATTCATTTTATGATACATTAGTTAAATGTAAATGTTTAGAATTAACAGAATATGTCTTCAAACACTTTTTGAATTGTATTCTAATTGTATTTGTATTCCTATCATAGTATCCGAGGTTTTTTTCTGAATAAATCTTCAACTTTATCAATTAAGCTATGTAATCCTTAATTTTATCATACATATGTTAGAAATTGTTAGAAATACAATTAAAATAAAACTGAAACACGAAGTGGAGATATTTTATGATAAAACTGAAGATTTTCATCTAACATAGGTATGATACAATAAAGGATTACAAGGGTAATTGATAAAATTGAAGGTTTATTTGGGCAAAACTCAGATAAAATGATAGGCATAGAAATACTATTAGAATATAGCTAAAAGAGATGTGGAGACATTGTCATGTAAAACTGAGGATTTTCACCTAATAAATATATGATAAAAATGAGGATACCATAACATAATTTAAAAAATTGAGTATGTTTTTTAAACAAAACAGATACATTGATAGGCATATAAATACAATTATAATGTCATTAAAAAAGGAAATGGAGAAATTTTTCTAAAGTAGTGAAGATTTTCATCTAACATATGTATGATAAAATTGAGGATAACGTAAGATAATGTATAAAATTGAAGATTTTTAAAAAAAAAATTTAAATACAATAGTAGCTATACAAATATAATTAGAATTCAATTGAAAATTGAAGTGGAGACATTTTATGATAGAACTGAAGATTTTCATCTGAAATCTGCATGATATAATTGGGGATTACATAAGATATCTGGTCAAATTTAAGATTTTTAAAAAAAATCTCACATACAATGATAGGCTTACAAATAGAATTATCAGATAATTGAAAAGAGAGTTGAGACATTTTCTGATAACACTAAAGTTTTTGTATGACATATGTCTGATAAAGTAAGGAAAATTTATAGGAAAAATTTAAAAATTATAGATTTTTGTGGTAATTTTCACAGATACAATGGTAAGCATACAAATACAATTAGAAAATAATTGAGAAAGGAAGTGGTGACATTTTCCTACAAAACTGAAGATTTTCCTCTAATATATATGTAATGAAATTGAGGAAAACTTAGGATAATTTATAAAATTGATGAATTTTTGCAAAAATCTCAGATACAATGATGAGCTTTCAAATACTATGAAAATTCAATTGAAAAGGGAAGATGAGAGGTTTTCTCATAAATCTGAAAATTTTCATTTAACATATGTATGCTAAAATTGAGGGTTCCATACTATAACTGATTACATTGAAGTTATTCTCTACTAAAATCTCAGATACAATGATAAGCCTACAAATACAATTAGAATATAATTGAAAAAGGAGGTGGAGATATTTTTGTATAAAACTGAAGAATTTCATCTAATGTATGATAAAATTGAGAATAATGTAAGATAATATTTAAATCTGAAGATATTTTTGAAAAATGAAAACTCAGATACAATGATAGCATACAAATACAATTACAATACAATTGAAAAATGACGTGGACATATATTTTTCTAATTCGGAAGCTTTACATATAACTTATGGATGATAACATAGAAAAAATGATAAAATTGAAGATTTTTGTGTTAAAATTTCAGATACAATGAAAGGCCTACATGTAAAACAAAAATATGTGGAAAAGAAGGTGCAGTTATTTTCTGATAAAACTGAAAATTTTTGTATAACATTTCTGATTAAATTATGGAAATTCATGTGAAAATGTTAAAATTTGAAGATTTCTGTCGTCATTTTCACAGATACAATGGTAGGCATACAAATAAATAATAATATAGTTGACAATGGAAGTGGAGATATTTTCTAATAAGTCTGAGGAATTTGCATAACATATATCTGACAAAATTATGGAAATGCATAAGAGAACTGTAAAATTTTCAGATTTTTTGGTAATTTTCACAAATACATTGATAGACTTACAATTGATAAAAGGAATTGAGACATTTTCTGATACAACTGAAGATTTTCAGATAACATATGTATAATAAAATTGAGGATTACATTAGATAATTTAGAAAATTGAAGATATTTGGAAAACTAAAACTCAGATACAAGGATAGGCAAACAAATACAACTGGAGTATTATTGAAAAAGGAAAAGGACACATTTTTCTATAGTAATGAAGATTTTCATGTAACATGTATGATAAAATTGAGGATAATGTAAGATAATGTATAAATTTGAAGATTTTTTTTAAAAAAAAATCCTCAAATACAATGATAGCCATACAAATATAATTAGAATATATTTGAAAAAGAAGTGGAGACATTTTGTGATAGAACTGAAAATTTTCATCTAAAATATACTTGATAAAATTGAGGATTATATAGGATATCTGATAAAATTGAAGATTTTTTTGGAAAAATCTCACATACAATGATAGGCATACAAGTAGAATTATCAGATAATTTAAAAGGAAGTGGAGACATTTTCTCATAAAACTAAATATTTCATATAACATATTTCTGATAGAGTAGGGAAATTCATAGGAAAGATTTGGAAATTGAAGATTTCTGTGGTAATTTTCACACATACAATGGTATGCATACAAATACAATTAGAATGTAATTGAAAAAGGAAATGGAGACATTTTCCTATAAAACTGATGATTTCCTCTAACCTTTGCTTGATAAAATTGAGGATAACTTAAGGTAATTTATGAAATTGAAGATATTTTGGAAAAAGAACTCAGATGTAATGATAAGCATACAAATACAATTAGAATACAATTGAAAAAGAAAGAGAAGATATTTTGTGTTAAAACTGAAAATTTTTATCTAACATATGTATGATAAAATTGAGAATTACAAAGGATAATTAATAAAATTGAAGATTTATTCAGAAAAAAACTTGGATACAATAATACGCATGAAAATACCATCAGAATACAATTGAAAAAAATGGCGTGGAGACATATTCTGTTAATTCCGAAGACTGACATCTAGCGTATGTATGATAAAATGGATGAAAACATAGGAAAAGTGATAAAATCTCAGATACAAGGAAAGGCATACAAATACAACTATAAATAAATGAAAAATAATGTGGAGACATTTCTGATAAAACTGAAGATTTTTGTATGTCATTTCTGAGTAATTTATGGAAATTAATGTAGAAATGTTAAAATTTGAAGATTTTTGTCATAATTTTCACAGATACAATGGTAGGCATATGAATAATAATATAGTTGAAAAATGAAGTGGATATATTTTCTGATAAACCTGAGGAATTTTGCATAATATATCTGATAAAATTATGGAAATTCATAGGAAAAGTGTAAAATTTGAATACTTTGTGTCAATTTTCACAGATATAATGGTAGGCATACACATATAATTAGAATGTAAGTATAAGAGGATGTGGCGACATTTTCTAATAAAACTGAAGATTTTCCTCTAACATGTTTGATGAAATTGAGGAAAACTTAGGATAATTTATAAAATTGAAGTATGTTTTGCAAAAAATCTCAGATTCAATGATAAGATTACAAAAACTATTAGAATACAGTTGAAAAGGGAAGACTAAATATTTTCTGATAAAACAAGATTTTTATCTAACATATGTATGATAAAATTTAGGATTACATAGGATAACTGATAAAATTGAAGATTTTCTTGGAAATATCTCAGATACAATGATAGGCATACAAAAACAATTATCACATAATTGAAAAAGGAAGTGGAGACATTTTTCTGATAAAACTGAAGATTTTATATACCATATTTCATATAAAATAAGGGTAATTCATAGGAGAATTTGAAAATTGAAGATTTTTGTGGTAATTTTGACAGATACAATAGTAAGCATGCAAATACAATTAGAATGTAATTGAAAAAAATAAGTGGAGCCAATTTACTATAAAACTGAAGCTTTTCCTCTAACGTGTGTGATAAAATTGAGGAAAATTTAGGATAATTGACAATTTATTTGGACAAAACTCAGAAATAATGATAGGCATAGAAATACAATTAGAGGCACTCCCCACATCCAGCAGCCACTGCTGGCATCCTTGCAGTGGCCAGACTAAGGAGAGTGGAGCCAGGTACCCATGATACCCAGAACTCGGAATGTTTGGGGGCATAAGACCACCTGGCAGTGAAATGGGTGGAGCAGGATTCCTGGGCCTCAAGCAGGGATGGACTCTGCGCTCAGAGGAGAATCCTGCACTCTGTTCATCTGTGGTCACCTTGGTGGTGGGTGCTCAGACTGAGCAGACAGGACCAGATACCCGAGATATTCCAACCTTAAGATCTCGGGGCACCCGGGTCACAAATCAGTCATCTGAGAACTGAAGCTTGGCAGAGCAGCAGTTCCTCTGTTCCACCACGGCATGGGTTCCCGGCCCTCTGGGAGATCCTGCACTCTGCACTCTGCACTCCACACTCCACACTCCCCAAGGCCTCAGACAGCATCCTTGCTGCTGACTGAACTAAGCAAACAGATCTTAAAGAAATACATGAAAATACAAACAAGCAAGTGGAAGATCTGAGCAAAACCATCCAGGATCTAAAAACAGAAGTAGAAACAACTAAGAAATCGCAAAGGTAGACAAATTTGGAGAAGAAATCAGGGGCCATAGATGCAAATATCAACAATAGAATACAAGAGATAGAAGAAAGAAATCTCAGATGCTGAAGATACCATAGAAACCATTGATTCAACAGTCCAAGAAAATACAAAATGCAAAAACCTTGTAACCCAAAACATCCAGGAATTCCAGGACACAATGAGAAGACCAAACCTAAGGATTATAGGCATAGATGAGAGGGAAGATATATAACTTAAAGGGCCAGTAAATATCTTCTATAAAATTATGGAAGAAAACTTCCCCAAACAAAAGAGAGAGATGTCCATGAATATACAAGAAGCCTACAGAACTCCAAACAGACTGGACTAGAACAGAAATACCTACCATCACATAATAATCAAAACTCCAAATGTACTAAAGAAAGAAAGAAAATTAAGGGCAGCAAGAGAAAAAGGCCAAGTAATATATAAAGGAAGATCTATGAGGATTACACCGGACTTCTCACCTGAGACCATGAAAGCTAGAAGAACTGGGACAGATATCATGTAGACTCTAAGAGAACACAAACTTCAGCTAAAACTACTATACCCAGAAAAACTCTCAATCACCATAGATGGAGAAACCAAGGTATTCCATGAAAAAACCAAATTTGCACACTATCTTCCCACAAACCTAGCCCTACAAAGGATAATAGGGGGAAAACACAAACACAAGGAGGGAAACCACACCCCAGAAAAATCAAGATAGAAACCTCCTCTCATCAAAACCAAAAGAAGATAACTTCTCAAATATAAAAAAAATTCAAAAATGTTGGGAGGTAATAATTACTATTCCTTAATATCTCTAAATATCAATGGACTCAATTCTCCAATAAAAAGACATAGACTAACAGACTGGATATGGAAACAGGACCCTACATTCTGCTGCATATAGGAAACACATCTCGGTGTTAAAGACAAACACTGCCTTAGAGTAAAAGGCTGGAAGACAATTTTACAGGCAAATGGTCTCAGGAAACAAGTTGGAGTAGCCATTCTAATATCAAATAAAATTGACTTCTAACTTAAAGTCATCAAAAGAGACACAGAAGGTAATTTCTTGCTTGTCAAAGGGAAAATCCACCAAGAAAACTCTCAATACTGAACATCTATGCTCCAAATGCAAGGGCACACTCATTCGTAAAAGAAACCTTACTAAAGCTTAAAGCACACATTGCACCTAACACAATAATTGTGGGTTACTTCAACAATCCACTCTCCTCAATGGACCAATCAGGAAAGCAGAAATTAAACAGGGACACAGTGAAACTAATTGAAACTGGACCAATTGGATTTAACTGATATATATATAGAACATTTCATCCTAAAGCAAAAGAATATACATTTTTCTCAGCACTGCATGGTAACTTCTCCAAAATTGATCATGTAATTGGTCACAAGACAGATGTCAACAAATACAAGAAGATCGAGCTAATACCATGCCTCCTATCAGATCACCATGGAGTAAGAGTAGTCTTCAATAGCAACAAAAACAACAGAAAGCCCATATACATGGAAACTGAACAATACTTTACGCAATGACACCTTGGTAAAGGCAGAAGTAAAAGAAATCAAAGACTTTTTAGAATTCAATGAAAATGAAGGTACAACCTACCCAAATCTATGGGACACAATGAAAGCAATGCTAAGAGGAAAACTCATAGCTCTAAGTGCATCCAAAAAGAAACTGGAGAGAGCATACACTAGCCGCTTAACGACACACCTTAAAGCCCTGGAAGAAAAAGAAGTTAATTCACCCAGGAGGAGTAGAAGACAGGAAATCATCAAACTCAGGGCTGAAATCCATCAAGTAGAAACAAAGCAAATCATACAAAGAATCAACAAAACCAGGAGCTGGTTCTTTGAGAAAATCAATAAGATAGATAATCCCTTAGGCAGACTAACCAAAGGACACAGAGACAGTATTCAAATTAACAAAATTAGAAATGAGAAGGGGGACATAACAACAGAAAGAGAGGAAATTCAAAAGATCATCAGATCCTACAACAAAGTTCTATATAAAACACAACTGGAAAATCTGGAGGAAATGGACAATTTCCTAGACAGATACCAAATACCAAAACTAAATCAAGATCAATTAGATCAGCTAAATAGTCCCATAACCCCTAAAGAAATAGAAGGGGCTATAGAAAGCCTCCAAACCAAAAAAAAATTACGGGACCAGATGGTTTTAGTGCAGAATTCTACCAGACATTCAAAGAAGACTTAACACCAATACTCTTCAAACTATTCAACAAAATAGAAACAGAAGGGACACTGCCCACCTCATTCTTCGAAGCCACAATTATGATTACACCAAAACAACACAAAGATCCAACGAAGAAAGAGAACTACAGGCCAATTTTCCTTATGAATATCGATGCAAAAATACTAAATAAAATTCTTGCCAACCAAATCCAAGAGCACATCAAAACGACCATTCACCAAGATCAAGTAGGCTTCATCCCAGGCATGCAGGGATGGTTCAATATATGGAAATCCATCAATGTAATCCACTATATAAACAAACTAAAAGAAAAAAAACCACATGGTCATCTCATTAGATGCTGAAAAACATTCAACAGAATTCAGCATCCTTTCATGCTAAAAGTCTTGGAAAGAGCAGGAATTCAAGGCCTATACCTAAACAAAGTAGAAGTAATCTACAGCAAACCAGTAGCCAACATCAAAATAAATGGAGAGGAACTTGAAGCAATCCCACTAAAATCAGGGACTAGACAAGGCTGCCCTCACTCCCTATCTTTTCAATATTGTACTTGAAGTTCTAGTGAGAGCAATTAGACAACATAAGGAAGTAAAAATGGATAGAAATTGGAAAGTAAGAAGTCAAACTATCATTATTTGCAGATGATATGATAGTTTATTTAAGCAACCCAAAAAATTCCACCAGAGATCTTCTACAGCTGATAAACAACTTCAGCAAAGTGGCTGGTTATAAGATCAACTCAAGCAAATCAGTAGCCTTCCTGTACTCAAAGGACAAGCAGGCTGAGAAAGAAGTTAGGGAAATAACAACCTTCACAATAGCCACAAACAACAAAAAGTACCTTGGCGTAACTCTAACCAAACAAGCGAAAGATCTGTATGACAGGAATTTCAAGTCCTTGAAGAAAGAAATCAAAGAAGACCTCAGAAGATGGAAAAATATTTCTTGCTCCTGGATTGGCAGGATCAATATAGTAAAAATGGCCATCTTGCCAAAAGCAATCTACAGATTCAATGCAATCTCCATCAAAACCCCAACTCAATTCTTCATACACCTAGAAAGAGCAATTCTCAAATTCATCTGGAGCAACAAAAAACTCAGGATAGCTAAAACTATTCTCAATAATAAAAGGAATTCTGGGGGAATCAATATCCCTGACCTCAAGCAGTACTACAGAGCAATTGTGTTAAAACTGCATGGTATTGGTACAGCAACAGGCAAGTAGATCAATGGAATAGGACTGAAGACCCAGAAATGAACCACAGACTTATGGTCACTTGATCTTTGATAAAGGAGCCACAAATATCCATTGTAAAAAAGATAGCCTTTCAACAAAAAGTGCTGGTTCAATTGGAGGTCAACATGCAGAAGAATGCGAATCAACCCATTCTTGTCTCCTTGTACTAAGATCAACTCCAAGTGGATCAAGGACCTCCACATAAAACCAGAAACACTGTAACTATTAGAAAAGGAACTTGGGAAGACCCTGGAGGACATGGGCAGAGGGGGAAATTTCCTGAACAGAATACCAATAGCTTATGCTCTAAGATCAAGAATTGACAAATGAAACCTCATAAAATTACAAAGTTTCTGTAAGGCAAAGGAAACTGTCAAAAGGACAAAAGGGCAACCAACAAAGTGGGAAAAGATCTTCACCACTCCCACATCTGACAGAGGGCTAATATCCAATATATACAACGAAATCAAGAAGTTAGACCCCAAAGAACCAAATTACCCGATCAAAAAATGGGGTACAGTGCTAAACAAAGAATTTGCACCAGAAGAAATTCGAATTGTCAAGAAACATCTTAAGAAATGTTCAACATCATTAGTCATCAGGCAAATGCAAATCAAAACAACCCTGAGATTCCACCACACACCAGTCAGAATGGCTAAGATTAAAATCTCAGGAGACAACAGGTGCTGGCGACGATGTGGAGAAAGAGGAACACTCCTCCACTGTTGGTGGGATTGCAAAATGGTAAAACCACTCTGGAAATCAGTTTGGCGGTTCCTCAGAAAATTGGGCATGTCACTTCCAGAGGACCCTGTCTTACCACTCCTGGGCATATACCCAGAGTATTCCCCTGCATACAATAAAGACACATGCTCCACAATATTCATAGCAGCCTTGTTTATAATAGCCAGAAGCTGGAAGGAGCCCAGATATCCCTCAACGTAGGAATGGATGCAGAAATGTGGTCTATTTATACAATGGAATACTACTCAGCAATTAAAAATAATGAATTCATGCAATTTGTAGGCAAATAGTTAAATCTGGAAAATATCATCCTAAGTGAGTTAACCCAATCACAAAAGAATACACATGAAATGCAGTCACTGATAAGTGGATTTTAATGAGCCCAGAAGCCCTAAATACTCAAGGCACAATTAGCAAGTCAAATGATTCCCAAGAAGAAGAAAGGAGAGGACCCTGGGCCTGAAAAAAATGGATCCAGTTTTGTAGATCCAGAACAGAGTAATGGTGGGGGGGTGATTGGGGAATAGTTGCGGGGGGGAGACATATGGTGGGGGGGGGACTGGGAAAGGGGAAAGCCTTTTGAATGTAAACAAAGAATTAGAAAATAAAATTTAAAAACAAGAGATGTGCCACTTCCATTGTGAAGCATTTGTTATAAACTTGTGTGTGTTACTTGAAGGTCTCTAAAGTAGTGGTTCTCAAACTTCCTGATCTGTGACCCTTTCTTCATGTTATTACTTTTGTTGCGATTTTTTAACTGTAATTTTGCTACTGTTATGAACCCTAATGGGAACGTCTGATATACAGCATAGGCTTACTTAGGCAACCCCTGTGAGGACACCACCCACAGGTTGAGAGCCTCTTCTCTAAGACTCAGCACGGATAGAATGAGTATAATTAGAGAATTTATTAATTGACTTGGATTTTATGGCCAGGGTGGTCCAACAGTAGCTCCCTTCACACTGGAGAGGCTGTGACTTGCTATCTTCTCAGTCCTGGAACAGAATGTCTCAGCAGTCCCAACATGATCTGGAAGGTCTGGAGGATTCCTGAGCTGTTGGCCTTCAGTCAATTGACACATGGAAGGCTGGAGAAGCTGGTTCCTGATGTCAGTGTGGAAGAAAAGCACCAGTGACAGATGGAGAAGCAAGACACTGCTGAGGCAGATGAACTTGCCAGCACAAAGTGGAAGATAAACAGGCAAAAAGCAAACGCTTGGGCTGTAGCAATGGCTCTGCTGTTAGAACCATGCACTGGTCTCCCAGAGGACTCGAGTTCAAGGAAAGTCTTGGCACCCATGCCAAGCTTCTCATAAAAAGCCTGTGCTTTCAGCTCCAAGGAAATCCTCTGGCCTCTGTGGGCATTCACAAGCACGTACCTGCACACACAGATGCACACACACACACACACACACACACACACACATGTGCACACACATACAAATAATACTCATAAATAATACATGTGCACACTCACAAATGACATTCATGCACACACTCTCACACAAACAATACACACACATGAATAATAAAAATAAAACTTTTATGAAGCAAAAAAAGAAAGAAATACAATTAGAATAAAACTGATATATGAGGTGGAGAGATTTTCTGATAAAACTGAAGATTTTCATCTAATATATGTATGATAAAATTAAGGATTACTAGGGTAATTGATAAAATTGCAGATTTTTTTTGAAAAACCTCAGTTACACTGATAGGCATAAAATTAGAATTATCTCATAATTGAAAATGAAGTGGAGACATTTTCTGACAGAAATGATGAATTCTTATAACTAATTTCTGATAAAATAAGGGAATGTTAGAGGAAAAATTTAAAAATTGAAGATTTTTGTGGTGATTTTCACAGATACAATGGTAGGCATACAAATACAACTAGAATGTAATCGAAAAGTGAAGTGGAAACATTTTTGATTAAAATTTAAGATTTTACTCTAAGATAGGTATAAAATTGAGGATAACTTAAGATAATATATAAAATTGAAGATTTTTTTTGAAAAAAACTCAGATGCAATGATAGGCATACAAATACATTTAGAATATAATTGAATGAGGAAGTGGAGAACTTTTCGATAAAACTGGAGATTTTCATATAACATACATATGGAAAATTGAGGATATCACAAGGTAATTTATAAAATTAAAGATTTTTGATGAAAAAATTCAGGTACAATGATAGGCATAAACATACAATTGGAATACAGTAGAAAAACGAAGTGCAGATATTTTCAGAAAAAAATTGAAGATTTTCATCTAACATATGCTTGATAAAAGAGAGGATACTAGGGTAATTGATGAAATTGAAGCTTTCTTTGGACAAAACACTGGTACAATGAAGGCATAAAAATACAATTGGAATATAACTAAAAGAGAAGTGGAGACATTATCATATAAAATGGAAGAATTTCATATAATATATGTGGCTAACATAACATAATTTTTCAATTTGAATATTATTTAAAAAAAACTTAGTTACATTGATAGACATAAAAATACAATTAGAATGTAATTCAAAAGGGAAATGGAGATCTTTTTGTAAAGTAATGAATATTGTCATCTAATGTATTTATGATAAAATTGAGGATAAGATAACTTATAAAATTGAAGATTTTTTAAATAAAACTCAAATAAAATGATAGCCATACAAATAGAATTCAACTGAAAAATGGAGACATTTTATAATAAAACTGAAGATTTTCATCAAAAATATGCATGATAAAATTGAGAGTTACATGAAATGTCTGATAAAAATTGAAGATAATTTTGAAAAAAATCTCACATACAATGATAGACATACAAATAGAATTATCAGATAATTGAAAAGGAAGTGGAGATATTTTCTGATAAAAATAAAGATTTTGTATACCATATTTCTGATAAAGTAAGGGAAATTCATAGGAAAAAATTAAAAATTGAAGATATTTGCGGTAATTTTTACAGATACAATGGTAAGCATGCAAATACAATTAGAATGTATTTGCAAAAAGCAATGTAGCCATTTTCCTATAAGATTGAAGATTTTCCTCTAACATATGTGTGATAAAATTCAGAAAAACAGTATAATTTATAAAATTGAAGATTCTTTTGCCAAAATACTCAGATACAATGATAAACTTACAGATACTATTAGTATTCAATTGAAAAAGGAAGAAAAGACATTTTCTCATAAAGCCACAATTTTTCATTTAAAATATCTATGATGTAATTGAGGATTACATAGAATATCTGATAAAATTGAAGATTTTCTTGGGAAAATCTCATATACACTGCTAGGCATACAAAGAAAATTATCACATAATTTGAAAAAGGAAATGGATACATTTTCTGATAAAACTGAGGATTTCGTGTAACATGTTTCTATCAAATAAGGGAAATTCATAGGAAAATTTTAAAAATTGAAGATTATTATGGAAATTTTGATGGATATAATGGTACACATACAAATACAATTCGAATGTAATTGCAAAAAGAAGTGGAGACATTTTTCTATAAAACTGAAGATTTTTCTCTAACATATGTATGATAAAATTGAGGATTACTTAAGTTAATTCATGAAATTGATGATTTTTTTGAAAAAATTTAGATGCAATGATAAGCATAAAAATGCAATTAGAATATAACAAACAGTAAGAGGAGACATTTTCTGATAAAACTGAAGGTTTTTACCTAACATGTATGATAAAATTGAGAATTACATAGGATAATACACAAAATTGAAGATGTATTCAGAAAAAAACCTCAAATACAATGATAGGCATACAAATACAATTGGAAATTGATGTGGAGACATATTCTGTTAATTCTGAAGCTTTACAGCTTACTTATGGATGATAAAATTGATGATAACATAGGAAAATTAATAAAATTGAAGATTTTATGATAAAATCTCAGATAAAACGAAAGATAAAAAAGTAGAGATATTTTCTGATAAAACTGAAGTTTTTTGTAAAACATTTCTCATTAAATTATGGAAATTCATGTGAAAATGTTAACTTTGAAGTATTTTGTGGTAATTATCACACATAAAATGGTAGTCATACTAATAAAATGATAATATAGTTGAAAGGGTATTGGAGATTTTTCTGATAAATCTGACGTAGTTTGCACAACATATATCTGATAAAAAGATGGAAATACATAGGTAAACTGAAAAATTTGAAGATTTTTGTGGTAATTTTCACAGATACAATGATAGGCTTACAAATACAATTAGAATGTAATTGAAAAAAGAAAAAGAGATATTTTCTGATGAAACTGAACATTTTCATCTAACATATGTATGGTAAAATTGAGGACAACATAAGAGAATTTATTATATTGAAGATATTTTGTAAAACAAAAACTGAGATACAAGGATAGGCATACGAATACCACTAGAGCATTATTGAAAAAGGAAGGGGAGATATTTACATAAAGACCTGAAGATTTTCATCTAAACTATGTATGAAAAAATTGAAGATTACAAATGATAGTTGATAAAATTGAAGATTTATTTGGAAAAAATTCAGATACAATGGTCGGCTTATAAATACAATTAGAATATAAATGAAAAGGGAAGTGGAGATATTTTCTGATAGAACTGAAGATTTTCATCTAAAATATACATGATAAAATTGAGGATTATATACGGTAACTGCTAAAATGAAAGTTTTATTGAAATAAATTCAGATACAATGATAGGCATTCAAATATAATAAGAATATAATTGAAAAAGGTATTGGAGATATTTTCTGGTAAACAGGATTTGAATCTAACGTATGTATGACAAAATTGAGGATTACATATGATAACTGATAAAATTGAAGATTTTTTTGTAAAATGCTCAGATACACTGATAGGCATACAAATAGAATTATCCATAATTGAAAATGAAGTAGGAACATTTTCTGACAATACTGAGGACTTTTTAAAACATATTTCTGATAAAGTAAGGGAAATTCATAGGAAAAATTTAAAAATTGAAGATTTTTGTGGTAATTTAACCAGATACAATGGCAGGCATCCAAACACAATTAGAATGTAATAGAAAAAATGAAGTGGAGACATTTTCGATTAAAATTGAAAGTTTTCCTCTAACATATGTATGACAAAATTTAGGATAACTTAAGATTATATATAAAATTGAAGATTTAAAAAAAAAACTCAGATACAATAATAGGCATACAAATACATTTAGAATATAATTGAACAAGGATGTGGAGACATTTTCATATAAAAGTGAAGATTTTCATATAACATACATATGATGAATTTAGCATATCACAAGGTAATTTATAAAATTAAAGACTTTTTGGAGAAAATTCAGATACAATGATAGGCACAGAAACACAATTAGAATACAATTGGAAAACGAAGTGGATACATTTTCAGATAAAACTGAAAATTTTCATTTAACATGTTTGACGAAATAGAGGATGACTACAGTAATTGATAAAATTGAAGACTTTTTTATACAAAACTCTGATACAATGATTGACGTAAAAATAGAAATAGAATATAACTAAAACAGACTTGAAGACATTTTCATATAAAATGGAAGATTTTCCTCTAATATATGTATGACAAAAATGAGGATTAGCATAACATAATTTATAAAATTGAATATCTATTTTAAAAAACTCATATACCGTCAGTCATAGGCATATATATACAATTAGAATGTAATTGAAAAAAGGAAGTGGAGACATTTTTGCAAAGAACTGAAGATTTTCATCCAACATAGGTATGTCAAAATTGAGGATTATAGGAGATAATGTACAAAATTGAAGATTTTGTGAAAAAAAAACTGAAATACAATGATAACAATATAAATAAGAATTCAATTGAAAAAGGACATGGAGACATATTCTGTTAATTCTGAACATTTACATCAAACTTATGTATGATAAAATGGATGATAATATAGGAAAATTAATAAAAATGAAGATTTTTTGATAAAATCTCAGATACAATGAAAAGCATACAAGTAAAACTATAAATAAGTGAAAAAAGGTGGAGACATTTTCTAATAAAACTGAAGATTTTTGGACAATAGTTCTGATTAAATTATGGAATTTCATGTGAAAATGTTAAAATTTGAAGATATTTGTTTTAATTTTCACAAATACAATGGTAGGCATACAAATAAATAATTATATAGTTGAAAAAGGAAGTGGAGATATTTTCTGATATCTGAGGAATTTTGCATAACATATATCTGATAAAATTATGGAAAATTGAGGAAAACAGTAAAACTTGAAGACTTTTTGGTAATTTTCACAAATACAATGGCAGGCATACAAATACAATTAGAATGTAATTGTAAAAGCATGTGGAGACATATTCCTATAAAACTGAAAATTTTCCTTTAACATATGTTTAATAAAATTGAGGAAAACTTAGGATAATTTATAAAATTGAAGTATTTTTTGCAAAAAGTCTCAGATGCAATGATAAGATTGCACAGACCATTAGAATACAATTGAAAAAAGGAAGAGGAGACATTTTAGGATAGAACTGAAGGTTTTCATCTAAAATATGAATGATAAAATTGAGGATTACCTAGGATATATGATAAAATTGAAGATATTCTTTGAAAAATCTCAGATACAATGAGAGGCATACAAATAAAATTATCACTTAATTGAAAAAGAAAGTGGAGACATTTTCTGATGAAACTGAAGATTTCGTATAACATGTTTCACATAAAATAAGGGACATTTATAGGAAAAATTTAAAATTGGAGATTTTTTTGGTAATTTTCACAGATACAATGGTACACATACAAATACAATTAGAATGCAATTACAAAAAGAAGTGGAGACATTTTTCTGTAAAACTGAAGATTTTCCTCTAACATATATATGATAAAATTGAGGATAACTTAAGGTAATTTATAAAATTGAAGATATTTTGAAATTAAAACTCAGATGCAATGATAAGCATACAAATACAATTTGAATACAATTGAAAAAGGAAGAGGGTACATTTTCTGATAAAGTTGAAGATTTGTATCTAACATATTTATGATAAAATTGAGGATTATATACAATTATCAATAAAATTGAAGACTTAATCAGAAAAAAACTCAGATACAATGATAGGCGTAAAAATAAAATTAGATTATAACTAAAAGACACATGGAGATATTTTCAAATAAACCTGAAGATTTTCATCTAATATATGTATGAGAAAAATGAGGATAACATAACTTAATTTATAAAATCGAATATTATTTTAAAAATCCTCAGTTACATTGATAGGCATATAAATACAATTAGAATATAATTGAAGAGCGACATGGAGACTTTTTTAAAAGTAATCAATATTTTCATCTATTATGATAAAATTGAGGATAACATAAGATAATTTATAAAATTGAAGATATTTTTGAAAAATTCTTAAATACAATGGCAGCAATACCAATTAGAATTCAATTGAAAACTGACGTGGAGATATTTTATGATAGAACTGAAGATTTTCATCAAAAATATGCATGATAAAATTGAGGGTTAAATGGGATATCTGGTAAAAATAAAGATAATTTTGGAAAAATCTCACATGCACTTATAGGCATACAAATAGAATTATCAGATAATTGAAACAGAAGTGGAGACATTTTCTGATCAAACTATAGATTTTGTATGTTATTTCTGATAAAGTACGGGAAATTCATAGGAAAAATTTAAAAATTGAAGATTTTGTGGTAATTTTTAAGATACAATGGTAAGCATACAAATACAATTAGAATGTTATTGAAAAGGGAAGTATAGCCAAATTCCAATAAAACTGAAGATTTTCCTCTAACATGTGTGATAAAATTGAGGAAAATTTAGGATAATTTATAAATTGATGATTTTTTTGCAAAATACTCAGATACAATGTTAAGAATACAAATAATATTAGAATTCAATTGGAAAAGGAAGACCAGACATTGTCTCAAAAAACTGAAAATTTTCATTTAACATATGTATGATAAAACTAATGATTACATAGGATAACTGATTAAATTGTAGATATTCTCTAGAAAAATCTCAGATACAATGATAGGCATATAAATACAATTAGAATAAATTTGAAAAAGGAACTCTATGTATGTTGTGAAGGAACTGAAGATTTTCATCTAACATATTTATGATAAAATTGAGGATTACATAGGATAACTGATAAAATAGAAGATTTTCTTTGAAAAATCTCAGATACAATGAAAGGCATACAAATACAATTATCACATAATTAAAAAAGGAAGTGGAGATATTTTCTGATAAAACTGATGATTCCTTATATCATATTTCATATAAAATAAGGGAAATTCATCGGAAAAAATTAAAAATTGAAGATGTTTGTGGCAATTTTCACAGATACAATGGTACGCATACAAATACAATTAGAATGTAATTGGAAAAAGAAGTTGAGTCATTTTCCTGTAAAACTGAAGATTTTCCTCTAACATCTATATAAAAAATTGATGATAAGTTAAGGTAATTTATGAAATTGAAAATTTTTTTGAAAAAAAACTCAGATGCAATGATAAGCATTCAAATACAATTAGAATACAATTGCTAAAGGAATAAGAAACATTTCTGATAAAACTGAAGATTTTTATCTAATATTTATATGATAAAATTGAGAATTACATAGGATAATTGAAAAAAATTGAAGATTTATACAGAAAAAAACCTTAGATACAATGATAGGCATAGATATACAATTAGAGTACAACTGAAAAACGAAATGGAGACATTTTCTGATAAAACTGAAGATTTTCATCTAACATGTATGATAAAATAAAGGAGTACTAGGGTAATTGATAAAATTGAAGATTTATTTGAAAAAAATCAGATAGAATGATAGACATAAAATACAATTAGAATATAACTAAATGTGATGTGGAGACATTTTCATATATAACTGAAGATTTTTATATAATATATGTAGGATAAAAATGAGGATAACAAACAAAATTTATAAAATTGAATATTTCTTTACAAAAACCTCAGATACATTGATAAGCATATAAGTACAATTAGAATGTAATTGAAGAAAAACTGGAGATATTTTTGTAAAGTAATGAAGATTTTCATCTAACATATGTATGATAAAATTGATGATAACATAAGATAATGTAGAAAATTGAAATTTTTTTGAAAAAAAATCAAATACAATGATAGCCTTACAAATATAATTAGAATTCATTTGACAAATGAACTGAAGATATTTTATGATAGAACTGAAGATTTTCATCTGAAATCTGCATTATAAAATTGAGGATTACATAGGATATCTGATAAAATTGAAGATATTTTTGGAAAAATCTCACATACAATGATAGGCATACAAATAGAGTTGTCAGATAATTGAAAAGGAAGTATAGACATTTTCTGAAAAACTAAAGATTTTGTATAACATATTTCTGATACTGTTATCACGCACCCCCTGCGGACACTGTGAATTCCACAGGTAAAGCGAAAGTCTCAAGGGGACACTTTGAATAAGCGCTGTCTAAAGCGCAAGGTTCAGTGTACACCTTTTGAGTAATCGCAGTCCCTGTGGGAACAAAGCTGTGAATTTCCTGGCTGGAGAGGATTCTAATCTCAGGGCAACCCTATCTTTGCCTTTTCTTTGATCTATTTCACAGGTATTTCTGATATCCGGAGCTATATGCAACCAGGCAAGAATGTTTATTAATGATTCATTCTTTAAACTACAGTACTAGCCAAAACACCTCGGTTCTAGGCGCCATTGCTTTGCTTAGTAGTCTACATACTTCCATTGATCTTTGATGGCTATGCTAATGAGAGTGGCACTGACATTGGGAGACTCTGACTTAACACAAAGATCTCAGGTTCCCTCAGAGAGAGCCAGGTGATAATTAGGTTACTCACTGAATCTCATTAAGACCTAAGGGGTCCGGTTTGCAGTCCCTGTTTATGGTTTGCAGTCCCTGTTTAGGGATGTCTCCCAGAAATGTTTTCAACCTGGCTGATTTTACATTTCCTCATGGCAAATGGTTATTGCTAATTGTCCTTTGTGCCTGCTGTACTGGATACATCCTTTGATATGTAAAGATCTCATGTTTAAAAACCCCTAGCTGAGTGCAACTGGTCACACTCAGACACCAAATACATGGAGATTCTACACCTTTTCTGTGTCCTGGTGTTCTGTTTGCCACGCCGCCTGGAACCCGTACTTTCCTGCTTAGAAAAAGAATCCTGGCCCCGACCATGAGAGAATGCGGTCCGCAGCATACTGTAAGGGGAATTCATAGTAAAAAAATAAAAACTGAAAATTTTGTGGTAATTTTCAGAGATACAATGGTAAGCATACAAATACAATTAGAATGTAATAGAAAAAGGAAGTGGAGAGATTTTCTTATAAAACTGAAGATTTTGCTCTAACATATGTGTGATAAAATAGAGGAAAACTTAGGATAATTTATAAAGTTGATCACTTTTTTGCAAAAAACTCAGATACTATGATAAGCTTAAAATACTATTAGAATTCATTTGAAATGAAGATGAGACATTTTCTCATAAAACTGAAGATTTTCATTTAGAATATGTATGATAAAATTGAGGATTACATAGGATAACTGATTAAATTGAAGATATTCTCTAGAAAAATCTCTGATACAATGATAGGCATAAATATACAAATAGAATATAATTGAAAAAGGAGGTGGAGATATTTTTGTATAAACCTGAAGATTTTCATCTAACATATGAATAATAAAATTGAGGATAACAAAAGATAATTTTTAAATCTGAAGATATTTTTGAAAATTAAAACTCTGATATAATGATAGGCATACAAATACAATTAGAATACAATTGAAAAAAGATGAGGAGACATATTTTGTTAATTCTGAATCTTTACATCTAACTTAGGGATGATAAAATGGATGATAACAAAAGAAAATTGATAAAATTGAGGATTTTTGTAATAAAATCTCAGATACAATGAAAGGCATACAAATAAAACTATAAATAAATGAAAATGAAAATGAAGATATTTTCTGATAAAACTGAGGATTTTAGGATAACTTTTCTGATTAAATTATGCAAATTCATGTGAAAATATGAAAATTTGAAGATTTTTGTGGAAATTTTCACCAATACAATGTCAGTCATACAAATAAATAATAATATAGTTAACAAAGGAAGTGGAGATATTTTCTGATAAATCTGAGGAATTTTGCATAAGATATGTCTGATAACATTTTAAAAATTCATATGACAGCCTGTGGAACCAGGTACCCGAGATATCCCGAGTGTAAGACTTTCAGGGACTCAGGCCTTGAGCGGGAGCTGTGTACAGAGCAGCAGTTTGGGGGGGCACCAGCCAAGCCTGGGCTATGTGCCCTTAGGGTGGACCCTGCACTCCCTGCAGCCTCTGCCATCTTCCCAGCTGTTTCTATCCAGCTTGCGGCAGAACCAGCCTCTGCCAGCTTCCCAGGTGTTCTGATCCAGCCTAGGGAACCAGCTGTTCTGAGTCAGCCTGCAGAACCAGCTTCTGCCATCTTCCCAGCTGTTTCCATCCAGCCTGTAGAACCAGCCCCAGCCATCTTCCCAGCTAATTTGATCCAGCCAGCGAAACCAGCCTCAGCCATCATCACGGCTGTTCTGATCTAGCCTGCAGAATCAGCCTCTGCCATCTTCCCAGCTGTTTCGAACCAGCCTGCAGAACCGGTACCAAAGATATCCTGAGTTTAAGAACTTTGGGGACTCAGGCCTTGAGCAGGAGCTGTGCACAGAGCAGCTGTTTGGGGGGGGGGCACAGCCAAAGATGGGCTCTGTGCCCTGAAGGCAGACCCCACACTCCCTGCAGGCTCCACCATCTTCCCAGCTGCTTTGAACCAGCAGGCAGAAACAGGTACCCAAGATACCCCAAATTTAAGACCTCTGGGGACTCAGGACACCAGACAGCAATCCCTGAGCAGGAGCAGTGCAGAGCAGCTGTCCAGCAGGTGGAACCAAGTACCTGAGATATCCTGAGTTTAAGACCTCAGGAACAAAGGCCATCTGTCAGCAATCTGTGAGCAGGAGCCCTGCAGTGCAGTGGTTCAGGTGCCCCAGTTGTGGGGAAATAGACTTATGAGCCCACAGGAGGTTCAAGCACCACCTAGTAACTACAGGACCAACTAACACCAGAGGTAGCCAGATGGCAAAAGGCAAACGTAAGATCATTACTAACAGAATTCAAGGCAATATGGCAGCGTCCGAACCCAGTTCCCCAACAGCAATAAAAATTGGACACCCCAACACACCAGAAAAACAAGACTCAGATCTAAAATCACAGGTCAGGATGCTGATAGAGGAACACTTAGATAAAACTCTTACAGTAATACAGGAGAAAATAGATCAAAAGATAGAAGCCCTTACAAAGTAAACACAAATAAGTCTCATATATCCCAACACACAAGAAAAATAAGACTCAGATCTAAAATCACTGGTAAAGATGCTCATAGAGGATCACTTAGATAAATCTCTTAAAGAAATACAGGAGAAAATGGATCAAAATTTAGAAGCCCTTATAAGGCAAACAGAAAAAATCACTTAAAGAAATTCAGGAGAATATGGATCAAAAAATGAATACCAATAAGGGGGAAACACAAAAATCACTTAAAGAAATACAAGAGAATGTGGGTCCACAAGTAGAAGTCATAAAAGAGGAAACACAAAAATCCCTTAAAGAATTACAGGAAAACACAAACAAGCAATTGAAAGATCTGAGCAAAACCATCCAGAATATAAAAACAGAAGTAGAAACAACTAAGAAATCGCAAAGGAAGACAATGTTGGAGATAGAAAAACTTTGGGAAGAAATCAGGAGTCATAGATGCAAATATCAACAATAGAACACAAGAGATAGTAGACAGAATCTCCAATGCTGAAGATACAATAGGAATCATGGATTCAACAATTAAAGAAAATGGAAAATGCAAAAAGCTGGTAACCCAAAACATTCAGGAAATATAGGAAACAATGAGAAGACCAAACCTAAGGATTATAGGAATAGATGAGAATGAATATCAACAACTTAAAGGGCCAGCAAATATCTTCTACAAAATTATGGAAGAAAACTTCCCCAACCTAAAGAGAGAGATGCCCATGAATATACAAGAAGCCTACAGAACCCCAAACAGACTAGACCAGAACAGAAATACTTCCCAAGAAGACCTCAGGAGATGGAAAAATATTCCATGCTCTTGGATTGGCAGGATCAATATAGTAAAAAATGACCATCTTGCCAAAAGCAATCTACAGATTCAATGCAATCCCCATCAAAATGCCAAATCAATTCTTCATAGATCTAGAAAGAGCAATTCTCAAGTTCATCTGGAGTAACAAAAAACCCAGGATAGCTAAAACTATTCTCAACAATAAAAGGACTTCTAGGGGAATCAACATCCCTGACCTCAAACAGTATTACAGAGCAATTGTGCTAAAAACTGCATGGTATTGGTACAGCAACAGGCAAGTAGATCAATGGAATAGAATTGAAGACCGAGAAAAACCCAAAGACTTATGGTCACTTGATCTTTGATAAAGTAGCTACAACCATCCAGTGATTAAAAAGATAGCCTTTTCAAGAAATGGTGCTGGTTCAACTGGAGGTCAACATGCAGAAGAATGCGAATTGATCCACACTTATATCCCTGTACTAAGATCAACTCCAAGTGGAACAAGTACCTCCACATAAAACCAGACACACTGAAACTAATATAAAAGAAACTGGGGAAGACCCTGGAGGACGTGGGCACAGGGGGAACGTTCATGAAAAGAACATCTATAGCTTATGCTCTAAGATCAAGAATTGACAAATGGGACCTCATAAAATTACAAAGTTTCTGTAAGGCAAAGGACACAGTCAGAAGGACAAAACAGCAACCAACAAATTGGGAAAAGATCTTCACCAACCCCACATCTGACAGAGGGCTAATATCCAATATATACAAAGAGATCAAAAAATTAGACCACAAAGAACCAAATAAACCTATCAAAAAATGGGGTACAGAGCTAAACAACGAATTTTCACCAGAAGAAATTCAGATGGCTGAGAAGCTTCTTAAGAGATGTTCAACATCATTGGTCTTCAGGGAAATGCAAATCAAACAACCCTGAGATTCCACCTCACACCAACCAGAATGACTAAGATTAAAAACTCAATGGACAACAGGTGCTGGCAAGGATGTGGAGAAAGAGGAACACTCCTCCACTGTTGGTGGGATTGCAAGATGGTACAACTGCTCTGGAAATCAGTCTGGTGGTTCCTCAGAAATTGGGCATGACACTCCCAGAGGACCCTGTCATACCACTCCTCGGCATATACTCTGCGGAATCTTCTGCATATAATAAAGACACATGCTCCACTATGTTCATAGCAGCCTTATTTATAATAGCCAGAAGGTAGAAGGAGCCCAGATGTCCCTCAAAGGAGGAATGGATACAGAAAATGTGGTATATTTATAAAATGGAATACTACTCAGCAATTAAAAATAATTAATTCATGCAATTTGTAGGCAAATGGTTAGATCTGGAAAATATCATCCTAAGTGAGTTAACCCAATCACAAAAGAATACACATGAAATGCAATCACTGATAAGTGGATATTAATGAGACCAAAAGCTCTGAATACTCAAGGCACAATTAGCAAATCAAAAGAATCCCAAGAAGAAGGAAGGAAAGGACCCTGGTCCTGAAAATACTTGATCCAGATTTGTAGGAGAGTATCAGAACAGAAAAATGCAGGGGGGGTGATTAGGGAATGGGTAGAGGGAAGAGGACTTATGGGACATATGGTGAGGAGGGACCTGGGAAAGGGGAAAGCCTTTGGAATGTAAACAAAGAATATATAAAATAAAGAAAAATCTAAAAAAAAGTTTTAACGCTTATATTATACTTTTTGAGATTGAGAAACACTGTTAAATAAAAGCAGAATTCAAATGCTAAAAAAAGAAATTCATATGAAAATTGTAAAATTTGAAGATTTTTGTGGTAGTTTTCACAGACACGAGGGTAAGCATATAAATAAATATTAATATAGTTGAAAAAGGAAGTGGAGATATTTTCTGTTAAATCTGAAGAATTTTGCATAACATATATCTGATAAAATTATGGAAATTCATAAGAAAAGTGTAAAATTTGAAGATTTTTGTGGGAATTTTCACAGAAACAATGATAAGCTTCCAACCCAATTAGAATGTAATTGAAAAAAAGGAATAGAGACATTTTCTGATAAAACTGAAGGTTTTCATCTAACATATACATGTTAAAATTGAAGATTACATAAGATAATTTATAAAATTGAAGATATTTTGGAAAACCAAAACTCAGATACAAGGATAAGCATACAAATACAACCAGAGTAGTATCGAAAAAAAAAAAGAGGACACATTTTTGTATAGAACTGAAGATTTTCATCTATAATATATACGATAAAATTGAGAATAACATAAGAAAATTGAAAAATTGAAATGTATTTAGAAAAATACTTAGATGCAATGATCTTGTAACAAATACAATTAGCATATAATTGAAAGGGGAAGTGGAGATATCTTCTTATAGAACTGAAGCTATTCATCTGAAATATACATGATAAAACTGAGGATTACATTAGATAACTGATAAAATTTTAGATTTTTTTTTAAAAAAAAAACACTCAGGTACAATGATAGGCATCCAAATTAGATTGTACTTATAAATGGAAGTGGAGATATTTTCTGGTAGAACTGAAGATTTTTATCTAACATATGTATCATAAAATTGAAGATTACATATGATAACTGTTAAAATTGAAGATTATTTTTGGAAAAAAAACTCAGACACAAATAAGCATATAAATAGAATTATCACATATTTGAAAATGAAGTGGAGAACTTTTCTGACAAAATTGAAGATTTTATGTAACACATTACTGATAAAGTAAGGGAAATTCATAGAAAAATTTAAAATTGAAAATTTTTCTGGTAATTTTCACAGATACAATGGTAGGCATACAAATACTATTAGAACATAATCAAAAAATGAAGTGGAGACATTTTTATTTAAAACTGAAGATTTTCCTCTAAAATATCTTTGATAAAATTGAGGATAACTTAAGATAAATTATAAAATTGAAGACTTTTTTGGAAAAAACACAGATACAATGACAGAATACAAATACATTTAGAATATAATTGAAGGAAGAAGTGGAGACAGTTTCATGCAAAACTGAAGAATTTCATATAACACATATGATAAAATAAAGGAATACTAGTGTAATTGATAAAATTGAAGATTTATTTGGACAAAACTCAGATAAAATGATAGGCATAAAAATACAGTTAGAATGTAATTGAAAAAGTGAGAGGAGCCATTTTCCTGTAAAACTGAAGATTTCCTCTAACATATGTGATAATTTTTTTGCAAATAAAAACTCAGATACAATGATAAGCTTACAAATCCTATTAGAATTAAATTGAAAAAGAAGATAAGACATTTTCTCATATAACTGAAGATTTTCATTTAACATATATATGATAAAATTGAAGATTACATAAGATAACTGATTAAATTGAAGATATTCTCTAGAAAAATCTCAGATACAATGATAGTCATACAAATACAATTATAATATAATTGAAAAAGGAGGTGGAGACATTTTGTATTAAACTGAAGATTTTCACCTAACATGATAAAATTGAGGATAACATAAGATAATTTTTATATCTGAAGAAATTTTTGAAAAAGAAAACTCACTTTCAATGATAGGCATAGAAATACAATTAGAATACAATTGAAAAAGTACCTAGACACATTTTATGATAGAAGTGAAGATCTTCATCTAGCATATGTATGATAAAATTGAGGATTACATAGGATAACATAAAATTGAAGATTTTCTTTGAAAAATCTCAGATGCAATGATAGGCATAGAAATAAAATTATTACATAATTGAAAAAGGAAGTGGAGACATTTTCTAATAAACTTGAAGATTTTCATCTAAAACATGTATGATAAAATAAAGGATTACTAGGCTAACTGATAAAATTGAAGATTTATTTGGACAAAACTCAGAAACAATGATATGCATAAAAATACAATTAGAATATAACTAAAAGAGATGGGGAGACATTTTCATATAATGCTGAGGATTTTCCTCTAATATATGTATGATAAAAATGAGGATAACATAATTTATAAAATTGAATATTCTTTAAAAAACCCTCAGATATATTGATAGGCATATAAATACAATTAGCATGTAATTGAAAAAGGAAATGGAGACATTTTTGTAAAGTAATGAAGATTTTTCAACTATGATAAAATTGAGGATAACATAAGATAATGTATAAAATTGAAGATTTTTTGAAAAAAGTCATATGCAATGATAACCATACAAATATAGTTAGAATTAAATTGAAAAAGGAAGTGGAGAAGTTTTATTATTGAACTGAAGATTTTCGTCTAAAATATTCATGATAAAATTGAGGATTTATAGGATATCTGATAAAATTGAAGATGTTTTTAGCAAAATCTCACATACAATGATAGGCGTACAAATAGAGTTAACTGATAATTGAAAAGGATTTGGAGACATTTTCTGATTAAACTAACCATTTCATATAGCATATTTCTGAAAAAGTAAGTGAAATTCATAGGAAAAATTTAAAAATTGAACATTTTTGTGGTAATCTTCACAGAAACAATGGTACGCATACAAATACAATTAGAATGTAATTGAAATAAGAACTGGAGCCATTTTACTATAAAACTGATGATTTTCCTCTTACATATGTATGATAAAATTGAGGATAACTTAAGTTAATTTATGAAATTGAAGAATTTTTTGAAAAAAAACCCAGATGTAATGATAAGCATACAAATACATTTAGAATGCAATTGTAAATGAAAGAGGAGACATTTTCTGATAAAACTGAAGGTTTTTATTTAACATATGTATGAAAAAATTAAGAATTAGATAGGATAATTGATAAAACTTCAGATATATTCAGAAAAATAGTCCGTACAATGATAGGCATACAATTAGAATACAAGTGAAAAAGGACATGGAGAAATATTCTGTTAATTCTGAAAAGTTGCGTCTAACTTATGGATGATAAAAAGAATGATAATGGGAAAATTGATAAAATTGAAGATGATTTTGATAAAATCCGATACAATAAAAGGCATACAAAATGACTATAAATAAGTGAAAAAGAAAGTGGAGACATTTTTTGATAAAACTGAAGATTTTTATATAACATTTCTGATTAAATTTTGGAAATTAATGTGAAAATGTTAAAATATGAAGATATTTGTGGTAAATTTCACAGATACAATGGTAGGCATACAAATAAATAATAATATAGTTGAAAAGGACTTAGAGATATTTTCCTATAAAACAGGAATTTTGCATATCATATTTCTGATAAAATTATGGAAATTCATAAGAAAACTGTAAAATTTGAAGATTTTTGTTGTAATTTTCACAGATACAATGATAGGCTTATAAACACAATAAGAATGTAATACAAAAAAGGAATAGAGACATTATCTGATAAAACTGAGGATTTTCATCTAACATATGTATTTTAACATTGAGGATACATATGATAAGTTATAAAATTGAAGATATTTTGGAAAACAAAACCTCAGATACAAGAATAGGCATACGAATACAACTAGAGTATTATTAAAAAGGTAAGAGGACACATTTTTGTAAAGAACTGAAGACTTTCATATAATATATGTGTGATAAAATTGAGGATTACATGAGATAACTGATAAAACGAAGATTGATTTGGAAAAATACTCAGATATAATGATCTGCTAAAATATAAAATTAGAATATAACTGAAAGGAAGTGGATTTATTTTCTGATAGAACTGGTTATTTTCATCTAAAATATGCATGATAAAATTGAGGATTACATAGGCTAACTGAAAAAATTTTAGATATTTATACAATCATAGGCATCAAAATATAATTAGAATATAATTTAAAAGGGAACTGGAGATATTTTCTGGTAGAACTGAAAATTTTAATCTAACATACATATCATAAAAGTGAGGAATACACATGATAACTGATAAAATTGAAGATTTTTTTGGGCAAAAAAAACCCTCAGACACAATGATAGGCATACAAATAGAATTATCACATATTTGAAAATGAAGAGATATATTCTGAGAAAACTGAAGATTTTATATAACATATTCCTGATAAAATAAGGGAAATTCAGAGGAAAAATTTAAAAATTGAACATTTTTGGAGTACTTTTCACAGATACAATGGTAGGCATACAAATACAATTAGAATGTAATCTAAAATGAAATAGAGACATTTTTATTTAAAAATGAATATCTTCCTCTAAAATATCTATGTTAAAATTGAGTGTAACTTAAGATAATTTATAGAATATAAGATTTTTTGAACAAATCCTCAGATACAATGATAGGCATGCAAACATATTTAGAATATAATTGAAGGAGGAAGTGGAGACATTTTCATATACAACTGAAGATTTTCATGTAGCATACATATGATAAAATGAGGATAGCATAAGGAAATTTATAAAATTAAAGATTGTTTTTGAAAAACAATCAGATACAATGATAGGCATAGAAATACATTTAGAATTCAACAGAAAAAAGTGGAGAAATTTTCTGAAATAACTTAAACTTTTCACCTAAAATATGCATGAGAAAATTGAGGATTACATAGGATAATTAATAAAATTTTGATTTTTTTGAAAAAAATCAGATACAATGATAGGCTTCCAAATATAATTAGCATATAATTGAAAAGGGAAGTGGAGATATTTTCTGGTAGAACTGAATTTTTTAATCTAACATATGTATCATAAAATTGAGGATTACATATGATATCTGATAAAATTGATGATTTTTTGGAAAAAATTCAGGTACAATGATAAGCATACAAATAGAATTATCACATATTTGAAAATGAAGTGTAGACATTTTCTGACAAAATGGAAGATTTCGTATAACATATTCCTGATAAAGTAAGGGAAATACAGAGGAAAACTTTAAAAATTGAAAATTTTTATGTTAATTTTAAACAGATACAATGGTAGGCATACAAATACAATTAGAATGTAATCGAAAAATGAAGTGCAGACAGTTTTATTTAAAATTGAAGATTTTCATTAAATATATGTACAATAAAATTGAGAATTACATAGGATAACTGATTACATTGAAGATATTCTCTAGAAAAATCTCAGATACAATGAAAGGCATACAAATACAATTAGAATAATATTGAAAAAGGAGGTGGAGACATTTTTGCATAAAACTGAAGATTTTCATCACTCATATGTATGATAAAATTGAGGATAACCAGATAATTTTCAAATTTGAAGATATTTTTGAAAAAGAAAACTCAGGTACAATGATAGGCATACAAATACAAGTAGAATAAAATCGAAAAAGGAACTGGACACATTTTGTGATAGAACTGAAGATTTTCATCTAATATATGTATGATAAAATTAGTATTACATAGGATAACTGATAAAATTGAAGAGTTTCTTTGAAAAATCTCAGATACAAAACAGGCATACAAATACAATTATCACATAATTGAAAAAGGAAGTGGAGACATTTCTGATAAAACTGAAGATTTTGTGTAACATGTTTCTTATAAAATAAGGGAAATTCATAGGAAATATCAAAAATTGAAGATTTTTGTCATAATTTTTCACAGGATGGTAGGCATACAAATAAATAATAATAATATAGTTTAAAAATGAAGTGAAGACATTTTCTGATAAATCTGTAGATTTCATATAACCTGTTTCATATAAAGTAAGTGAAGTTCATAGGAAAAAATTAAAAATTGAAGATTTTTGTGGTAATTTTTACTGATACAATGGTAAACATAGAAATACAATTATAATGTAATTGAAAAAAGAAGTGGAGATTTTTTTCCTATAAAACTGAAGATTTTCCTCTAACATATGCATGATAAAATTGAGGATAACTTAAGGAAATTTATGAAATTGAAGATTTTTTTGAAAAAAACTCAGATGCAATGATAAACATACAAATACAATTAGAATACAATTGAAAGAGGAAGAGGAGACATTTACTGATAATACTGAAGAATTTCATCTAACATATGTATGATAAAATTGAGAATTACATAGGATAATTGATAAAATTCAAGATTTACTGAGAAAATAACTCAGATAAAATGATAGGCTTACAAATAGTATTAGAATAAAATTGAAAAAGGACGCGGAGACATATTCTGTTATTTCTGAAGATTTACATCTAACTTATGTATGATAAAATGGATAACATAGGAAAATTAATAAAATTAAAGATTTTTGTAATAAAATTTCAGATACTCAGATACAATAAATAAATGAATTAGAAAGTGGAGACATTTTCTGATAAGAGAAGATTTTTGTATAATGTTTCTGATTAAATTATGGAAATTCATGTGAAAATGTTAAAATTTGAAGATTTTTGAGGTAATTTTCACAGATACAATGGTATGTATAGAAATAAATAACAATATATTTGACAAAGGAATTGGAGACATTTTCTGATAAATCTGAGGAATTTTCCATAACATATATATGATAAAATGAAGGAAATTCATAGGACAACTGTAAAATTTGAAGCTGTTTGTGGTAATTTTCACAGATAAAATGATAGGCTTGCAAACACAATTAGAATGTGTTGAAAAAATGAATAGAGACATTTTCTGACAAAACTGAAGGTTTTCATCTAACATATGTATGTTAAAATTGAGGACTACATAAGATAATTGATAAAATTGAAGATATTTTGGAAAACAAAAACTCAGAAACAAGGATAGGCATACAAATACAATGAGTATTTTTGAAAAAGGAAGATGACACATTTTTGTAAATTACTGAAGGTTTTCATCTAACATATGTATGATGAAATTGAAGATTACATGAGATAATTGATAAAATTGAAGATTTGTTTGGAAAAATACTCAGATACAATGATCTGCATATAAATACAAATATAATATAATTGAAAAGGAAAGTGGAGATATTTTCTGACAGAACTGAAACTTTTCTTCTAAAATATGCATGATAAAATTGAGGATTACATAGGATAACTGATAAAATTTTAGATTTTTTTGAAAAAATAAACTCAGATACAATGATAGGCATCCAAATATAATTGGAATAAAATTGTACAGGGAAGTGGGGATATTTTCTGATAGAACTGAAGATTTTAATCTAACATATGGATAATAAATTTGAGGATTACATATGGTAACTGATAAAATTAAATAATTTTTGGAAAAATCTAAGATATAATGATAGGCATACAAATATATTTAGAATATAATTGAAGGAAGAAGTGGAGACCTTTTCATATAAAACTGAAGGTTTTCAATAACATACGTATGATAAAATGATGATATCATAAGGTAATTTGTAAAATTAATGATATTTTTGGAAAAACACTCAGATACAATGATAGGCATAGAAACACAATTAGAATACACCTGAAAAACGAATTGGAGACATTTTCTGATAAAACTGAAGAGTTCATCTAACATATATATGATAAAATAAAGAATTACTAGAGTAATTGATAAAATTGAACATTTATTTGGACAAAACACAGATACAATGATAGGCATAAGAATATAATTAGAATATAACCAAAAAAAAACCGTGGAGACATTTTCATATAAAACTGAAGGTTTTCATCTAATATATCTATGATAAAAATGAGAATAACATAACATAATTTATAAAATTGAATATTTTTTAAAAACCTCAGATACTTTGATAGGTATGTAAAGACATTTAGAATGTAATTGAAAAGGGAAATGGACACATTTTCGTAAAGGAATGACGATTTTCATCTAAGATATGTATGATAAAATTGAGGATAACATAAGATGATATGTAAAATTGAAGATTTTTTTGAAAAATACTCAAATACAATGATAGCCATACAAATATAATTAGAATTCAATTGAAAAAGAAAGTTGAGACATTTTATGATACAGCTGAACATTTTCAACTAAAATCTGCATGATAAAATTGAGGATTACATAGGATAGCTGATCAAATTGAAGATTTTTTTGGAAAAATCTCACATACAATGATAGGTAAACAAATAGAATGATCAGATAATAGAAAGGTAGTGGAGACATTTTCTGATAAACTAACAGTTTCGTATAACATATTTCTGATAAAGTAAGTGACATTCATAGGAAAACTTTAAAATTGAAGATTTTTGTGGTAATTTTCATAAATACAATGGTACGCATACAAATACAATTAGAATGTAATTGAAAACGGAAGTGGAGACATTTCCCTATGAATTGGAAGATTTTCCTTTAACATATGCATGCTAAAATTGAGGATAATTTAAGGTAATTTATGAAATTGAAGAATTTTTTGAAAAAATACTCGTGTGCAGTGATCAGCATACAAATAGGATTTGAGTACAATTCAAACAGGAAGAGGAGACATTTTCTGAAAAAACTGAAGATTTTTATCTAACATACATATGATAAAATTGAGAATTACATAGGATAATTGATGAACTTGAAGATTTATTCAGAAAACACTCAGATACAAAGATAGGCATACAAATACAATTAGAATACAATTGAAAAATGAGGTGGAGAGATATTCTGCTAATTCTGAAGATTTATATGTAACTTATGGATGATAAAATGGATGATAACATAGGAACATTGATAAAAGAGACAATTTTCTGATAAAATCTCAGATATAATAAAAGGCATACAAATACAAATATAAATAAGTGAAAAAGAAAGTGAAGACATTTTCTGATAAAAGTGAAGAGTATTGTATAACATTTCTGATTAAATTATGTAAATTCATGTGAAAATGTTAAAATTTGAAAATTTTGTGGTAATTTTCACGGATACAATGGTAGGCATACAAATAAATAATAATATAGTTGAAAAAGGAAGTGGAGATATTTTCTGATAAATCTGAGAAATTACATAACATATATCTGATAAAATGAAGAAAAAACATAGGAAAACGGTATGTAAATTTTGAAGATTTTTGTGGTAATATTCAGAGATACAATGATAGGCTTACAAATACAATTAGAATGTAATTGAAAAAAGAAATAGAGACATTTTCTGATAAACCTGAAGACTTTCATCTAACATTTATGGTAAAATTGAGGATAACATAATTTATAAAATTGAAGATATTTTGGAAAACAAAAAGTCAGATACAAGGATAGGCATACGATTAACTTTATTGAAAAAGAAGAGGAGACATTTGTATGAAGGACTGAAAATTTTCATCTAACCTATATATGATATTATTGAAGATTGCATAGGATAATTGATAAAATTGAAGATTTGTTTGGAAAAATGCAGATACAATGGTCGACATACAAACAATTAGAATATGAATGAAAAGAGAAGTAGAGATATTTTCTGATAGAAATGAATATTTTCATCTAAAATATGCATGATAAAATTGAGGAATACATTGGGTAACTGATAACAATGAAGATTTTTTTGAAAAAAAAACTCAGATACTATGATAGGCATTCAAATATAGTTGGAATATAATTGAAAAAGGAAGTGGAGATATTTTAGGGTGAACTGAAGTTTTTAATCTAATATAAGTATGATAAAATTGAGGATTACATATGATAACTGAAAAAATTGAAGACTTTTTTGGAAGAAGCTCAGATACATTTATAGACATACAAATAGAAATATCTCATAATTGAAAATGAATTGGAGGTATTTTCTGACAAAACTGAAGATTTTATATAACATATTTCTGATAAAGTAAGGGAAATTCATAGGAAAAATTTAAAAATTGAAGATTTTTGTGGTAATTTTCACAGATACAATGGTAGGCATACAAATAAATAATAAAAAGTTGAAAAAGAAGTGGAGATATTTTCTGATAAATCTGAGGAATTGCATAACATATATCTGATAAAATGAAGTAAAAACATAGGAAAATTGTAAATTTTGAAGATTTTTTTGTGGTAATATTCAGAGATACAAATGATAGACTTACAAACACAATTAGAATGTCATTGAAAAAAGAAATTCAGATACTATGATAGGTATTCAAATAAGTTAGAATATAATTGAAAAAGGAGTGGAGATATTTTCAGGTGAACTGAAGTTTTTAATCTAACATAAGTATGATAAAATTGAGGATTACATATGATAACTGAAAAAATTGAAGACTTTTTTGGAAAAAGCTCAGATACATTTATAGACATACAAATAGAAATATCTCATAATTGAAAATGAATGGAGATATTTTCTGACAAAACTGAATGTAATCAGGGAAATTCATAGGAAAAATTTAAGAATTGAAGATTTTTGTGGTAATTTTCACAGATACAATGGTAGGCATACAAATACAATTAGAATGTAATCGGAAAATGAAGTGGAGACATTTTCAATTAAAATAGTAGATTTTCTTCTAACTTATGTATGATAAAATTGAGGATAACTTAAGATAACCATAGATACAATGATAGATGTACAATTAAACATAGAAAATAACAAAAACAAACATGAAGACATTTTCATATAAAACTGAAGATTTTCATCCCATATAAGTATGATAAAATTAAGGATAACATAATGTAATATATAAAAGTAAATATCCATTTAAAAAACTTACATACCATCATAGGCATATAGATATAATTAGAATGAAATGGAAAAATGGAAGTGGAGACATTTTAGCAAAGAACTTAAGATTTTCATCCAACATAATTATGATAAAAATGGGGATAACAGGAGATTAAAGTATAAAATTGAAGATTTGTTGAAAAAACTGAAATACAATGATAAGCATAGAAATAAAATTAGAATTCAATTGAAAAAGAAAGTAGAGATATTTTCTGATAGAACAAGATTTTCATCTAAAATATATATTCAAAAATTGAGGATTACATAGGATACCTGACAAAACTGAAGATTTTTTTTTGAAAAATCTCACATAAAATTATAGGCATACAAATAGAATTAACATATAATTGAAAAGGAAGTGGGCATATTTTCTGATAAAAATAAAGATTACGTATAACACATTTCTGATAAAGTAAGGGAAATTCATAGGAAAAATTAAAAATTGAAGATTTTTGTGGTAATTTTCACATATACAATGGTATACATACAGATACAATTAGAATGTAATTTTAAAAGGATGTGGAGATATTTTCCTATAAAACTGAAGATTTTCCTTTAACATATGTTTGATAAAATTGAGGAAAACTTGGAAGATTTATAAAATTGAAGATTATTTTGCAAAAACCTCAGATGCAATGATAAGATTACAAAGACTATTGGAATACAATTGAAAAAGGAAGATGAGACATTTTCTGATAAAACTGAAGATTTTCATTTAACAAATGTGTAGTAAAATAGAGGATTATAAAGGATAACTGATAAAATTGAAAATTTTCTTAGAAAATTCTCAGATACAAGGTTAGGCATAAAAGCATAATTAGAATATAATTGAAAAAGTAGCTGGAGACAATTTTGTATAAAAATTAAGACTTTCACATAACGTGTATGATAAAATGGATGACAACATAGAAAAATTGATAATATTGAAGGTTTTTTTAAATTAAATCTCAGATATACTTAAAAGGCTTACTAATACAATTAGAATATAAGTGAAAAAGTGGACATATTTTCTGATAAAACTGAAGATTTTTGTATAACTTTTCTAATAAAATTATGTAAATTCATGTGAAAATGTTAAAATTTGAATATTTTTGTGGTAATTTTCACAGATAGAATGGTAGGCATACAAATAAATAATAATATAGTTGTAAAAGGAAGTGGAGATATTTTCTGATAAATCTGAAGATTTTGCCTAACATATATCTGATAAAATTCTGGAAATTCATAGGAATAGTATAAAATTTGAAGTTTTTGCATGGTAATTTTCAGAGATAAAATGATAGGCTTACAACCACAATTATAATGAAATAGGAAAAGGAAGTGGAGCCATTTTACTATAAAACTGAAGAAAATCCTCTAACATATGTGTGTTAAAATTGAGGATAATTTATAAAATTGAAGTTTTTTTGAAAAAAAGCTCAGATGCAATGATAAGCATACAAATACACTTAGAATACAATTGAAAAAGGAAGATGAGACATTTTCTGATAAAATTGAAGATTTTCATCGAACATATGTATGATAAAAAGGAGGATTAAATAGGATAATTGATAAAATTGAAGATTTATTCAGAAAAATAATCGGAGACAATAATAGGCATACAAATACAATTCATAAACTATTGAAAAAGAAAGAGGAGAATATTCTGTTAATTCTAAAGATTTACATCTAACTTATGAATGAAAAATGGATGATAACACAGGAAAATTGATAAAATGAAGATTTTATTGTTAAAACCTCAGATTCAATGAAAGGCATGCAAATACATTAGGATTATAAATGAAAAGGAATGTGGAGACATTATCTGATAAAAGTGAGGATTGTTCTACAATATTTCTGATAAAATTATGGAAATTTATAAGAAAATGTTAAAATTCAAAGATTTTGTGGTACGTTTCACAGATAAACTGTTAGGCATATGAATAAATAATAATAAAGTTAAAAAGGAAGTGGAAATAATTTCTAATCAATCTGAAGAATTTTGCATAACATATACCTGATAAAATTATGGAAATTCATAAGAAAACTGTTAAATTTTTAGATTTTTGTGGTAATTTTCACAGATACAATGATGGGCTTACACACACAATTAGAATGTAATTGAGAAAAGGAATAGAGACATTTTCTTGTAAAACTGAAGAATTTCATCTAACAAATATATGTTAAAATTGAGGATAACATAAGATAGTTTATTAAATTGAAGATATTTTGGAAAACATAAACTCAGATACAAGGATAGGCATACAAATACAACTATAGTATTATTGGAAAAGGAAGAGGAGACGTTTTCATAAAGAACTGAAGATTTTATCTAATATATGCATGATAAAATTGAGGATCACATAGGATAATTGATAATTGAATATTTACTTAGAAAAATCTCACATACAAGGATAGGCATACAAATACAATTAGAATAGATATGAAAAAGGATGTAGAGGCATTTTCACATAAAACTGAAGATTTTCATCTAACATATGAATAAAATTGAGGATAACAAGATAATTTATAAAACTGAAAATTTCTTTGAAAAACAAAAGTCAGATACAATGATAGGCAAAGATATACAATTAGAATACATTTGAAAAATTAACTAGACATATTTTTTGGTAGAACTGAAGATTTTCATCAGATGTATGTATGATAAAATTGAGGATTACATGGGATAAATTATAAAATTGAAGATTTCTTGGAAAAATCTCAGATACAATGATAGGCATACAAATATTATCACATAATTGAAAAAGGAAGTGGAGTCATTTTCTGACAAAAATAAAGGTTTTGTATAACATATTTCATATAAAATAAGGGACATTCATAGGAAAAATTTCAAAACTGAAGATTTTTGTGGTAATTTTCAGACATAAAATGTTATTCATAAAAAATAGAATGTAATTGAAAAAAGAAGTGGAGACATTTTCCAATAAAACTTAAGATTTTTCTGTAACATATGTATGATAATATTGAGGATAACTTAATTTATAAAATTGCAGATTTTTTGAAAAAAATTCAGATGCCATGAAAGGCATATAAATACAATTAGAATAAAATTCATAAGGAAGTGGAGGTACATTTTGTTAATTCTGAATATTTACATTACCTTATGTATGATAAAATAGATGATAACATAAAAAAATTGATAAAGTTGAAGTTATTTTTGGTAAAATCTCAGATAAAATGAATGGCATACAAATACAGTTAAAATATAAATGAAAAAGAAAGGGGAGACATTTTCTGATAAAACTCAAGCTTTTGTATAACATTTCCGATTAAATTATGGAAATTCATCTGAAAATGTTAAAATTTGAAGATTTTTATGCTAATTTTCACAGATACAATGGTAGGCATACAAATCAATAATAATATAGTTGAAAAAGCAAGTGGAGATATTTTTCTGATAAATATGAAGTTTCCACAACATATATCTGATAAAATGATGGAAATATAGGAACACTGTAAAATTTGAAGATTTTTGTGGTAATTTTCACAGATACAATGATAAGCTTACAAATACAATTAGAATGTAATTGAAAAAAGAGACATTTTATGATAAAAGTAAAGATTTTCATCTAATAAATATATGTCAAAATTGAGGAAACATAAGGTAATTTATAAAATTGAATATATTTTGGAAAACAAAAATTCAGATAAAAGGATAGGCACACATATACCACTAGAGTATTATTGAAAAAGGAAGAGGAGACATTTGCATAAAAACTGAAGATTTTCAGGTAACCAATGTATTAAAAAAATAAGGATTACAAAAGATGATTGATAAAGTTGAAGATTTATTTGTAAAAAACTCAGATACAATGGTAGGCATAAAATTATTATTACAATATAAAGAAAAAGGGAAGTGGAGATATTTTCTGATAGAACTGAAGGTTTTCATCTAAAATATATATGATAAAATTGAGGATTACATAGGATAACGGATAAAATTTTAGATTTTTTGAAAAAAATCAGATACAATGATAGGCATCCAAATCTAATTAGAATATAATTGAAAAGGGAAGTGGAGACATTTTTTGGTAGAACTGAATATTTTAATCTAACATATGTATCACAAAATTGAGGATTATTTATGATAACATAAAATTACATAGGATAATTTATAAAATTGAAGATTTATTCAGACCAAACTCAGATACAATGATAGGCATACATATACAATTAGAATACAATTGAAAAGGAAGTAAAGACATATTCTGTTAATTCTTTTTTTTATTTAAGTTGTATTTTCTATATCCTATGTTTACATTCCAAAGGCTTTCCCCTTTCCCAGTCCCCCCCCCACCATAATTCCTCTCCCCCCTAACTATACCCCAATCATTCCCCACCCCACGATTTCTCTGTTCTGGGTCTACTAAACTGGATCCAATCTTTACAGGCCCAGGGTCCTCTCCTTTCTTCTTCTTGGGAGTCATTTGATTGTTAATTGTGCCTTGAGTATTTAGGGCTTCTGGGCTCATTAATATCCACTTATCAGTGATTGCATTTCATGTGTATTCTTTTGTGAGTGGGTTAACTCACTTAGGATGATATTTTCCAGATCTAACCATTTACCTACAAATTGCATGATTTCATTATTTTTAATTGCTGAGTAGTACTCCATTGTATAAATATACCACATTTTCTGTATCCATTCCTCTTTTGAGGATTATCTGGGCTCCTTCCAATTTCTGGCTATTATAAACAAGGCTGCTATAAACATAGTGGAGCATGTGTCTTTATTGTATGCAGGGAATCCTCTGGATATATGCCCAGGAGTGGTATGCCAGGGTCCTCTGGACTTATATATGACAAAATGCATGATCACATAGGAAAATTGATAAAATTGAAGATTTTTTTTATAAAATCTCAGAATCAATGAAAGCCATACAAATATGATCAGATTATAAGTGAAAAAGAAAGTGGAGGCATTATCAGATAAAACAAGATTTTCTATAATATTTCTGATAAAATTATGGAAATTTATAAAAAATGTTAAAATGTGAAGATTTTTGTGGTAATATTCACAGATACAATGTTAGGCATACATACAAATAAATAATAATATAGTTAAAAAGGAAGTGGAGATATTTTCTAAAAATCTGATGAATTTTGCATAACACATATCTGATAAAATTATTTAAATACATAGGAAAATTCTAAAATATGTTGATTTGTGTTGTGATTTTTCACAGATACAATGATAGGCTTACAAACACAAAGAGAATGTAATTGAGAAAAGGAATAGAGATATTTTTTGATAAAACTGAATATTTTCATCTAACAAATGTATGTTAAAATTGAGGAAACCTTAAGATAATTCATAAAATTGAAGATATTTTGGAAAACAAAAATTCAGATACAAGGTTAGGCATACAAATACAATGGAGTACTATTGAAAAAGGAAGAAGATACATTTTCATAAATAACTGAAGATTTTCATCTAACATAAGTATGATAAAATTGAGGATTACATAAGATAACTGATAAAATTGAAGATTTACTTGGAAAAACCTCAGATACAAGGATCTTCATACAAATACATTTAGAATATAATTGAAAATGGAAGTGGAGATATTTTCTGATAGAACTGACGATTTTCATCTAAAATAATAAACTTGAGGATTACATAAAATAACTGATATAATTTTAGATTTTTTGAAAAAGAAAACTCAGATACAATTATAGGCATCAAAATGTAATTAGAATATAATTGAAAATGGAAATGGAGAAATTTTCTGGTAGAACTGAATATTTTAATCTAATATATGTATCACAAAATTGAGGATTATATATGATACCTGATAAAATTGAAGGTTTATTTGGAAAAAATTCAAATACAATGAGAGGCATACAAATAGAATTATCACATAATGGAAAATGAAGTGGAGACATATTCTGACAAAACTGAAAATTTCCTGTAACTTATTATGGATAAAGTAAGAGATATTCAAAGAAAAATTTAAAAATTGAAATTTTTGTGGCAATTTTCACAGATACAATAATAGGCATAAAAATAAAATTAGAATATAATTGCAAAATAAAGTGGAGACATTTTAGCTTAAATTTGTAAATTTTCCTCTTACACATCTATGATGAAATTGAGGATAACTTATGTTAATTTATACAATTGAAGATTTTTTTGAAAAAAAGCTTAGATACAATGATAGGCATAAAAATTCATTTAGAATATAATTGAAGGAAGAAGTGGAGACATTTTTGTATACAACTGAAGATTTTCATGTAATATACATATGATAAATTGAGGATGTCATAATGTTATAAGGGAATTTATAAAATTAAAAGTTATTTGCAACAAAATGCTCTGATACAATAATAGGCATAGAAATACAATTAGAATACAATTGAAAAAAGGAACTGGACACATTTTCTGATAGAACTGAAGATTTTTATCTAACATATATATGATAAAATTGAGGATTACATAGGATAACTGATAAAATTGAAGATTTTCTTGGAAAACTCTCAGATACAATGATAGGCATTTAAATACAATTATCACATAAATGCAAAAGGAAGTGGAGACATTTTCTGATGAAACTGAAGATTTCATAAGATATATTTCATATAAAATAAGGGTAATTCATAGTAATATTTGAAAATTTAAGATTTTTGTGGTAATTTTGACAGATACAATAGTAAGCATACAAGTACAGTTCGAATGTAATTGAAAAAGGAAGTGGAGCCATTTGCCTTTAAAACGGAAGGCTTTCCTCTAACATATGTGTGATAAAATTGAAGAAAACTTAGGATAATTTGTAAAATTGATTAGTTTGCAAAAAACCTTAGATACAATGATAAACCTACAAATACTATGAAAATTCAATTGACAAAGGATGCTGAGATATTTTCTCATAAAACTGAAATTTTTCATTTAAAATATGTATGATAAAATTGAAGATTTCAAAGGATAACTGAAAAAATTGAACATTGTCTTTGAAAAAACTCAGATACAAAGGAGGTGGACACAATTTTGTATAAAACTGAAATTTTTCATCTAACATATGTATGATAAAATTGAGGATAACATAAGATAATTTTTAAATCTGAAGATATTTTTGAAAAAGTAAACTCAGATACAATGATAGGCATAAAATACTATTAGAATACAATTGAAAAAGGACATAGAGACATATTCTTTTAATTCTGAAGCTTTACATATAACTTACGGATGATAAAATGTATGATAACATAGGAAAATTGATAAAATTGAAGATAAAATCTCAGATACAACGAAAGGAATACAAGTACAACAATAAATCAGTGGAAAAGAAAGTAGAGAAATTTTGTGATAAAAGTGAAAATTTTTGTATAACATTTCTGAATAAATTATGGAAATTCGTGTGAAAATGTTAAAATTTGAAGATTTTTGTAGTAATTTTTCACAGAAACACTGATAGACTTACAAATCCAATTAGAATGTGATTGAGAAAAGGAATAGAGATATTTTTTGATAAAACTGAAGATTTTCCTCTAACATTATTATGTTAAAATTGAAGATTATATAGGATAATTTATAAAATTGAAGACATTTTGGAAAACAAAAACTCAGATACAAGTATAGGCATACAAATACAACTAGAGTATTACTGAAAATGGAAGAGGACACATTTTTGTAAAGAACTGAAGATTTTCATCTAACATATGTATCATAAAATTGAGGATTACATAAGATAATTGATAAAATTTAAGATTTATTAGGAAAAATACTCAGAGACAATGATGTGCATATAAATACAATTAGATTAAAATTGAAAAGGGAAGTGGAGATATTTTCTGATAGAACTGAAGATTTTCATGTAAAATATGCATGATAAAAATGAGGATTACATAGGATAACTGATATAAATTTACATTTTTTTTGAAAAAACACTCAGATACAATGATAGCCATAGATACACCTGAAAAATGAATTGGAGACATTTTCTGATAATACTGAAGATTTTAATCTAACATATGTATGATAAAATAAAGGATTGCTAGGGTAAATGATAAAATTGAAGATTTATTTGAGCAAAACTCAAATACAATGATATGCATAAAAATACAATTAGAATATAGCTAAAAGTGATGTGGAGATATTTTCATATTAAACTGAAGATTTTCATATAATATATTTATGATAAAAATGAGGATAACAACATAATTTATAAAACTGAATTTTTTTAAAAAAACAGAATTAATTATGTAATTGAAGAAGGAAGTGGAGATATTTTTATAAAGTAATGAAGATTTCATGTAACATATGTATGATAAAATTGAGTATAACATTAGATAATGTATAAAATTGAAGATTTTTTTAAAAAAAACTCAAATACAATGATAACCATATAAATATAATTAGAATTCATTTGAAAAAGGAAGTGGAGAAATTTTATGATAGAACTGAAGAATTTAATCTAAAATATGCTTGATAAAATTGAGGATTATATAGGATATCTGATCAAATTGAAGATTTTTTTGGAAAAATCTCACATACAAATAGAATTATCAGATAATTGAAAATGAAGTGGAGACTTTTTCTGATTACACTAACGATTTTGTATAACATATTTCTGATAAAGTAAGGGAAATTCATAGGAAAAAAAATAGAAATTGAAGATTTTTTTGGCAATTTTCACACATACAATGGTAGGCATACAAATACAATTAGAATGTAATTGAAAAAGGTATTGGAGATATTTTCCTATTAAACTGATGATTTTCCTCTAAGCTTTGTAGGATGAAATTGAGGATAACTTAAGGTAATATATGAAATTGAAGATTTTTTTGGAAAAGGAACTCTGATGCAACAATAAGGAAGCAAATACAATTAGAATACAAATGAAAAATGAAGAGGAGATATTTTATTGCCACGGACCGACTCAGTCGGGACACACGTGGGGGAATCAGGGTCTTTGGTATGCAGGAAGGTACAGGTCCGGCGAATGACAGATAGACACACATAAGATCTGAATGCGTCTGAATGCACTTTACTGTTCTGAGGCAGGAACTTTATATACCCACACAAGTTGGTATCACATTACTCAAGAAAAAATGTATCCAGTGAAATGTTTACAAAGAATGGTTACCATGAGTATCTGGCACAAGGAAATACAAAATGAATCAGGCATGAACGTCAGAGATTACACACAAGGTTATCGCGTCCCTCTGTAGTCAATAATAAATTAGTAATTCAAGAGTCAGAGATTACACACAAGGTTATCACGTCACTCTGTAGTCAATAATAAATTAGTAATTCAAGAGTCAGAGATTACACTATGTTTTGCTATCTTCTTGTGAGACTTCCTCAGGCTTACTTTGAAACTTTACTTAACTGAAGGTTTCCATGTCAGAGTGCCAAAGCCAGCTAACCATACAATAATAATATAAATTGTTGGGAGGTTAATTCTTTAATGTATCTAGGTAATAACTGTACAGCTGATTAAAAGCAAAGCAATGGATCTCTAGAAGATAAATCATGGCCAGTGCTGTAGCTCAAAGAATAAACTCTGAGTGAATCATCACGCCTGGATGCTCGCACCTCCGGCTGGCAGGGACATCTTGTAAGTAAAAGAACAGGTCAGATAAAGGGTCACACAGCTTGCCATGAGAAATTTCAGCTCAGCCCTATCTGCAGCCAAGGAGGCCCACAGCGGCATTCACCTTGAACAGCCCTGCCAAACAAGTCTTTTCCCAGTAAATATCAGACAGCTTCCGCCTGGATTGCAGCTTGGCTGCGTGAAATTATGGTGATCAAGAAATGCGCGTGATATTTTATGATAAAATTGAGGATTTTTATCTAACATATGTATGATAAAGTTGAGAATTACAAAGGATTATTGATAAAGTTGAAGATATATTCAGAAAAAATCTTGGATACAAAAATAGGCATGCAAATACCATTAGAATACAACTGAAAAAGCTATGTGGAGACATGTTAATTCTGAAGATTTATATCTAACTTACATATGATAAAATGGATGATAACATGGGGAAATTGATAAAATTGAAGATTTTTTGATAAAATCTCAGATACAATGAAAGGCATACAAATACAACTATAAATAAGTGAAAAAGAAAGTGGAGACATTTTCTAATAAAACTGAAGATTTTTATATATTATTTCTGAGTAAAATATGGAAATTCATGTGAAAATGTTAAAGTTTGAAGATTTTTGTGGTAATTTTCACAGATACAATGGTAGGCATACAAATAAATAATAATATGGTTGGAAAAGGAAGTGGAGGTATTTTTTGATAAATCTGAGGAATTTTGCATAACATATATCTGATAACATGGAAATTCATAAAATACTGTAAAATTTGAAGATTTTTGTGGTAATTTTCACAGATACAATGGTAGGCATGCAAATATAATTAGAATGTAATTGGGAAAGTATGTGGAGACATTTTCCTATAAAACTGAAGATTTTCCTCTAACATATGTTTGATAAAATTGAGGAAAACTGATGATAATTTATAAAATTGAATTATTTTTTGCAAAAAATCTTAGATGCAATAATAAGATTACAAAGACAGATACAATTGAAAAAGGAAAATGAGACATTTTCTGATAAACCTGAAGATTTTCATATAACATATGTATGATACAAATGAGGATTACATAGGATAACTGATAAAACTGAAGATTTTCTTGGACAATTCTCAGATACAAGGATAGGCATACAAATACAATTAGAATAAAATTGAAAAAGTAGCTGGAGACTTTTTTGTATAAAACTTAAGATTTTCACCTAACATATGTATGATAAAATGGATGATAACATAGGAAACTAGATGAAATTGAAGGTTTTTTTTGATAAAATCTCAGATATATTTAAAGTCATACTAATAAAATTAGAATATAAGTGAAAAAGAAAGTGGATATATTTATGATAAAACTGAAGATTTTTGTATAATATTACTAATAAAATTTTGTAAATTCATGTGAAATGTTAAAACTTGAAGATGTTTGTGGTAATTTTCAGATACAATGTTAGATATACACTTAAATAATCATATATTTGAAAAACTAGTGGAGATATTTTCTAATAAAATCGAAATAATTTTGCATAACATATATCTGATAAAATTATGTAAATTCATAGGAAAACTGTAAAATTTGTAGATTTGTGTTATAATTTTCACAGATACAATGATAGGCTTTCAAACAAATTTAGAAAGTAATTGAGAAAAGAAATAGTTATTTTCTGATAAAACTGAAGATTTTCTTCTAACAAAAGGATGTTAAAATTGAGGATACCTTAAGATAATTTATAAAATTAAAGATATTTTGGAAAACAAAAACTAAAATACAAGGATAGGCATACAAATACAACTAGAGTATTATTGAAAAAGGAAGAGGAGACAATTTCTTAAAGAACTGAAGATTTTCATCTAATATATGTATGATAAAATTGAGGACTACATAGGATAACTGATAAAATTGAAGGTGTACTAGGAAAACGTCTCCAGCTACTTTTTCAATTATATTCTAATTGTGTTTGTATGCCTATCCTTGTATCTGAGAATTTCCTAAGAAAATCTTCAATTTAACCAGTTATCCTATGTAATCCTCAATTTTTTAAATTTTTTATTCTATATTCTTTGTTTACATTCCAAAGGCTTTCCCCTTTCCCAGTTCCCCCCGACCATATGTCCCATAACTCCTCCCCTGCCAACTATTCCCCAATCCACCTCTCCCCCACCATTTCTCTCTTCTGGTACGCTCCTACAAAACTGGATCCAATCTTTTCAGGCCCAGGTTCCTCTACTTTCTTCTTCAATTGTATTCTGATTATATTTGTATGCCTATCCTTATATCTAAGAATTTGCTAAAAATTCTTCAATTTAATCAGTTATCCTATGTAATCCTCAATTTTATCATACATATGTTAAATTAAAATCTTCAGTTTTATCATAAAATGTCTTGTCTTCCTTTTTCTATTGTATTCTAATCGTCTTTGTTATCTTAGCATTTCATCTGAGTTTTTTTGCAAGAAAATTCTTCAATTCTATAATTATCCTAAGTTTTTATCAATTTTATCAAACATATGTTAGAGGAAAATGTTCAGTTTTATAGGAAAATATCTCCACATCCTTTTAAAATTACATTGTAATTATATTTGTATGCATATTTTGTATCTGTGAAAATTACTACAAAAGTCTTCAATTTTTAAATTTTTCCTATGAATTTCCCTTCCTTTATCAGAAATATGTTATATGAAATCTTTAGTATTTCAGAAAATATGTCCACTTCCTTTTCAATCATGTGATAATTCTATTTGTACGCCTATCATTGTATCTGAGATTTTTCCAAAAAAATCTCAATTTTATCAGATATCCTATGTAATCCTCAATTTTATCATGCATATTTTAGATGAAACCCTTCAGTTCTATCATAAAAAAATCTCCACTTTCCTTTTCAATTGAATTCTAATTTTATTTCTATGGGTATCATTGAACTTCAGTTTTTTCAAAAAAATCTTCAATTTTATACATTATCTTGTGTTATCCTCAATTTTATCATATGTATGTTTGATGAAAATCTTCAGTTCTTTGTGAAAATCTCTCCACATCCTTTTTCCATTACATTCTAATTGTATCTATATGCCTATGATGATATGTGAGTTTTTTTAAAGATATCAAATTTTATAAATTACATTATGTTATCCTAATTTTTAGCATACATATATTAGATGAAAATCTTAAGTTTTATATGAAAATTTCTTCATGTGTTTTTTAGTTATATTCTATTTCCTTTTTATGCTTATCATTGTATCACAATTTTGTCCAAATGTACAATTTAATCAATTACACTAGTAACCCTCTATTTTATCAAACATATCTTCAGTTTCATCTGAAAATGTCTCCACTTCATTTTCAATTGTATTCTAATTGTATTTCTAAACCTATCATTGTATTTGAATTTTTTCCAAAAAATCTTTAATTTTATAAATTAACTTGTGATATCCTCAATTTTTCATATGCATGTTATATGAAAATCTTCAGTTTTATATGAAAAGTTCTCTATTTCATAATTCAATTATATTCTAAATGTATATGTATGCCTATCATTGCATCTGAGTGGTTATTTTTTTTTTCAAAAAATCTTCAATTTTATATATTAAGTTACCCTGAGTTTTATCATACATATGTTAGAATAAAATCTTAAATTTTAATCGAAAATTTTCCCACTTCATTTTTCAATTATGTTCCAATTTTATTTGTATGCCTACCATTGTATCTGTGAAAATTACAAAAATCTTCAATTTTTAAATTTTTACTATGTATTTCCCTTACTTAATTAGAAGTAAGTTGAAGGGTTTTTTTTGAAAAAAATAATTCAGAAACAACGATAGCCATACAAATACAATTAGAATATAATTGAACAAGGAAGTGGAGACCTTTTTGTATAAAACTGAAGATTTTCATATAACATACATATGATATATTGAGGATATCACAAGGTAATTTATAAAATTAAAGATTTCTGGAAAAATTCAGATACAATGATAGACATAGAAATACAATTAGAATACAATTGAAAAACGAAGTGGAGTCATTTTCAGAAAAAACGGGAGATTTTCATCTAACATATGTATGATATAGAGATTACTCGGGTAATTGATAAAATTGAAGATTTATTTGTACAAAACTTTAATACAATGATAGGCATAAAATACAATTAGAATATTACTAAAAGTGATGTGGAGACATTTTCATTTTTACTGTAAATTAATTTATTTACATTTCTTTTTAAAATTTTCTATATGTTTACATTCCAAGGGCTTACCCTGTTCCCAATTTCCCCCTCGCCATATGTCCCATAAGTCCTTTCTCCCCCACCGCAACCTACTCCGCAATCAACCCCCTCCCCCGCCATTTCTCTCTTCTTGTACTCTCCTACATAACTGCATCCAGTCTTTTCAAGACCAGGTTCCTCACCTTCCTTCTTCTTGTGAATTCTTTGACTTGCAAATTATGCCTTGAGTATTCAGAGGTTCTGGGCTCATTAGTATCCACTTGCAATTCATGTGTATTCTTTTGTGATTGGGTTAACTCACTCAGAATTATATTTTCCAGATCCAACCATTTTCCTACAAATTACATGAATTCATTATTTCTAATTGTTGAATAGTATTCTGTTGTATAAATATACCACATTTTCTGTATTCATTCCTCCTTTGAGCGACATCTGGGCTCCTTCCTGCTTCTGGCTATTATAAATAAGGCTGCTATGAACATAGTGGAGTATGCATCTTTATTGCATGAAGGGGAATCCTCTGGGTATATGCCCAGGAGTGGTATGACAGGGTCCTCTGGAAGTGTCATGCCCAATTTTTCTGAGGAACTGTCAGACTGAATTCCAGAGCAGTTGTACCATCTTGAAATCCCACCAACAGTGGAGCAGTGTTCATCTTTCTCCACATCCTTAGGAACACCTGTTGTATCTTGAGTTTTTAATCTAAGACATTCTGATTGGTGTGAGTGGAACCTCAGGGATGTTTTGATTTGCATTTCCCTGATGACTAATGATGTTGACTGTCTTTTAAGGTGCTTCTCAGCCATCTGAATTTCTTCATGTGAAAATTATTTGTTTAGCTATGTACCCCATTTTTAAGAGGCCTATTTGGTTCTTTGGAGTCTAACTTTTTTTTTTTTTTTTGGTTTTTCGAGACAGGGTTTCTCTGTGTAGTCCTGGCTGTCCTGGAACTCACTCTGTAGACCAGGCTGTCCTCGAACTCAGAAATCCGCCTGCCTCTGCCTCCCAAGTGCTGGGATTAAAGGCGTGCGCCACCACCGCCCGGCTTGGAGTCTAACTTCTTAAGTTCTTTTTATATATTGGATATTAGTCCTCTGTCGGATGGGGAGTTGGTGAAGATCTTTTCCCAATTTGTTGGTTGTCATTTTGTCCTTCTGACAGTGTCCTTTGCCTTACAGAAACTTTGTAATTTTATGAGGTCCCAGTTGTCAATTCTTAATCTTAGAGCATAGGCTATTGGTTGTTTATTCAGATACTTTCCCCCTGTGCCCATGTCCTCCAGGGTCTTCCCCAGTTTCTTTTCTATTAGTTTCAGTGTGTTTGGTTTTATGTGGATGTCTTGATCCAATTGGAGTTGATCTTAGTACAAGGAGATAAGAGTGGGTCAATTCACATATTTCTGAATGTTGTCTTCCAGTTGAACCAGCACCATTTGTTGAAAAAACTATGTTTTTTTCCACTAGATGGTTGTAGCTCCTTTATGAAATATCAAGTGACCATATCTTGTGGGTGGATTTTAGAAAATCAAAAAGATAGATAATTCCTGAGCCAGACTAACCAAAGGACACAGAGACAGTATCCAAATTAACAAAATTAGAAATGAAAAGGGGCTATAACAAAAGAAACTGAGGAAATTAAAAAAAATCATATCCTTCTACAAAAACCCATACTCAACACAACTGGAGAACCTGGAGGAAATGGACAATTTCCTAGACAGATACAAAATACCAAAATTAAACCAGGATCAATTAGATCAGCTAAACAGTCGCATAACACTTAAAGAAATAGAAGGTGTTATAGAAAGTCTTCCAACCAAAAAAAGTATGGGACCAGATGGTTTTAGTGCAGAATTTTATCAGACCTTCAAAGAAGACCTAACACCAATACTCTTCACACTATCCCACAAAATAGACACAGAAGGAACACTGTCCAACTCGTTCTACGATTGCCACAATTACGCTGATACCAAAACCACACAAAGATACAACAAAGAAAGAGAACTACATGACAATTTCTCTTTTTAATATGGATGCAAATATACTAAATAAAATTCTTGCCAACCGAATCCAAGAACATATCAACATGATCATTCACCATGATCGTCATCCCAGGGATGCAGGGATGGTTCAATATACAAAAATCCATCAATGTAATCCACTACATAAGCAAAGTAAAAGAGAAAGACCACATGGTCATCTCATTAGGTGCTGAAAAAGCATTTGACAAAATTCAGCATCCTTTCATGCTAAAAGTCCTGGAAAGAACAGGAATTCAAGGCCCATACCTAAATATAGTAAAACCAATATACAGCAAACCAGTAGCTAACATCAAAATAAATGGAGAGAAACTTGAGGAAATCTCACTAAAATCAGGGACTAGACAAGGCTGCCCTCTCTCTCCACATCTTTTCAATATAGTACTTGAAGTTCTAGCGAGAGCAATTAGACAACATAAGGAAGTCAAAGGGATACAAATTGGAAAGGAAGAAGTCAAACTATCATTATTTGCAGATGATATGATAGTATACGTAAGCGAGAAAAAAAATTCCACCAGAGAACTCCTACAGTTGAAAAACAACTTCAGCAGAGTGGCTGGTTATAAAATCAACTCAAGCAAATCAATAGCCTTCCTATACTCAAAGGACAAGCAGGCTGAGAAACCAGTTAGGGAAATAACACCCTTCACAATAGCCACAAACAATATAAAGTATCGGCGTGACTCTAACCAAGGAAGTGAAAGATCTATATGACAGGAACTTGATATCTTTGAAGAAATAAATCGAAGAAGACCTCAGAAGATTGAAAAATATTTCATGCTCTTGGATTGGTAGGATCAATATAGTAAAAATGGCTATCTTGCCAAAAGCATTCTGCAGATTCAATGCAATCCCCATCAAAATACCAAATCAATTCTTCATAGATCTAGAAAGAGCAATTCTTAAATTCATCTTGAGTAACAAAAAACCCAGGATAGCTAAAGCTATTCTCAACAATGAAAGGACTTCTGGGGGAATCAATATCCCCGACCTCAAGCAATACTACAGAGCAATTGTGTTAAAAACTGCATGGTATTGGTACAGTGACAGGCAAGTAGATAAATGGAAAAGAACTGAAGACCCAGAAATGAACACACAAAGACATTTTATTATAAAACAGAAGATATTCATCTAACATATGTATGATAAAAAGGAGGACAACTTAACATAATTAATAAAATGGAGTATCTATTTAAAAAAAGTCACATACCATAATAGGCATATAGATATAATTAGAATATAATTTAAAAAGTGAAGTGGAGACATTTCTGCAAAGAACTGAAGATTTTTATCAAAATATATATGATAAAATTGATAACAGGAAATGATGTATAAAATTGAAGATTTTTTGAAAAAAAACTGAAACACAATGATAACCATATAAATAAAATTAGAATTCAATTGAAAAAGGAAGTCGAGACATTTTATGATAGAACTGAAGATTTTCATGGAAAATCTGCATGATAAAATTCATAATTACATAGGATATCTGATCAAATAAAAGATATTTTTGGAAAAATTTCACATACTATGATAGGCATACAAAAAGAATTGTCACATGATTGAAAAGGAAATGGACATATTTTGTGATAAAAGTAAAGATTTTGTAGAACATATTTTTAATAAAGTAATGGAAATTCATAGGAAACAATAAAATATTGAAGATTTTTGTGGTAATTTTCACAGATACAATGGTATGCATACTAATACAATTAGAATGTGATTGTAAAAGGATGCGGAGATATTTTCCTATAAAACTGAAGATTTTCTTCTAACATATGTTTGATAAAATTGAAGAATATTTAGAATAATTTATAAAATTGAAAATTTTTTTGAAAAAACTCAGATGCAATGATAAAATTGCCAAGATAATTAGAATGCAATTGAAAAAGGAAGATGAGATATTTTCTGATAAAACTGAAGATTTTCATATAACATATGTATGGAAAAATTGAGGATTACATAGAATAACTGATAAAATTGATGAATTTCTTAGAAAATTTTCAGATACAAAGGGAGGCATACAAACACAATTTTAATATAATTGAAAAAGTAGATGGAGACACTTTTGTATAAAACTTAAGTTTTCACTTAACATATGTATTATAATATGGATAACAGGAAAATTGATAAAACTGAATATTTTTTGATAAAAACACAGACACACTTAAAGGCATACTAATACAATTAGAATATAAGTGAAAAAGAAAGTGCAGATATTTTCTGATAAAACTTAACTTTTTTGTATAGCATTTCTAATAAAATTATGGAAAGTCATGTGAAAATGTTAAATTTTGAAGATTTTGTGATAATTTTCACAGATTGAATGGTAGGCATAAAAATAAGTAATAATATAGTTGTAAAGGGAAGTGGAGATATTTTCTTATAAATCTGAAGAATTTTGCATAACATAGACCAGAAAAAATTATGGAAATTCATAGGAAAACTATATAATTTGAAGATTTTTGTGGTAATTTCACAGATAACATGATAAGCTTACAAACACAATTAGAATGTAATTGAAAAAAGGAATAGAGACATTTTTGATAAAACTGAAGATTTTGTGTAACAAATTTTGGGAAATGTAAGAGAAATTCATAGGAAAAATTTAAAAATTGAAGATTTTTGTGGTAATTTTCACAAACAATGGTATGCATACAAATACAATTAGAATGTAATTGCAAAAGGAAGTGGAGACAGTTTTCTATAAAACTGAAGATTTTCCACTAACATATGTATGACAAACTGGAGGATAGCTTAAGGTAATTAATAAAATTGAAGATTCTTTGAAAAAACTCAGATACAATGATAAGCATACAAATAGGCTTTGAATACAATTGAAAAAGTTTCGTTGATAGGCATATAAATACCATTAGAATGTAATTGAAAAAGGAAATGGAGACATTTTTGTAAAGTAATGAAGGTTTTCATATAACATATATATGATAAAATTGAGGATAATATTAGATAATGTATGAAATTGAAGATGTTTTTGGAAAAACTCAAATACAATGATAGCCATAAAAATATAATTACAATTCAAATGAAAAAGGTAGTGGAAATATATTATGATAGAACTGATGATTTTCATCAAAAATATGCATGATAAGATTGAGGGTTACATAAGATATCTCATAAAATTGAAGATATTTTTGGAAAATTCTCACATAAATGATAGTTATACAAATAGAATTATCAGATAATTGAAAAGGAAATGGAGACTTTTTCTGATAAAACTAAAAATTTTTTACAACATATTTCTGATAAAGTAAGGGAAATTCATAGGAAAAAATTAAAAATTGAAGATTTTTGTGGTAATTCTCACAAATACAAAGGCACACATGCAAATACTATTAGAATGTAATTGAAAAGGAAGTGGAGCCATTTTCCTATAAAACTGAATATTTTCCTCTAACATATGTGTGATAAAACTGAGGAAAACTTAGGATAATGTTTAAAATTGAAGATTTTTTTGAAAAAAAATTCAAATACAATGATCGTCATACAAATATATTTAGAATTTAATTGAAAAGGGAAGTCGAGATATTTTCTCATAAAACTGAAGATATTCATTTAACATATGTATGATAAAATTGAGGATTGCATAGCATATCTGATTAAATTGAAGATATTCTCTAGAAAAATCGCAGATAAAATGATAGACATACAAATACAATTTGAATATAATTGAAAAAGGTGGTGGAGACATTTTTGTATAAAACTAAAAATTTATCATCTATCATATGTATGATAAAATTGAGGATAACATAAGATAATTTCTAAATCTGAAGATATTTTTGAAAAAGAAAATTCATATACAATGATAAGCTTACAAATACAAATAGAATACAATTGAAAACGGAAGTGGAGATATATTCTGCTATTTTTGAAGCTTTACATCTAACTTATGGATGATAAATGCATGCATGATAACATAGGAAAATTGATAAAATTGAAGATTTTTGTGATAAAATCTCAGATACAGTAAAAAGCATACAAATAAAACTATAAATAAGTGAAAAAGAAAGTGGTGACGTTTTCCTGATAATTATGAAGATTTTAGTATAACCTTTCTGATTAAATTATGGAAATTCTTGTAAAAATGTTAAAATTTGAAGATTTTTGTAGGAATTTTCACATATATAATGGTAGACATACAAATAAATAAATAATAATATAGTTGAAAAATGGAAATGAAGATATTTTCTGATAAATCTGAAGAATTTTGCAAAATATTTATCTGATAAAAATAGATAATTCATATGAAAACTGTAAAGTTTGAAGATTTTTGTGTTAATTTTCACAGATACATTGATAGGCTTACAAACACAATTAGAATGTAATTGAAGAAAAGGAAAAGAGACATTTTCTGATAAAACTGAACATTTTCATCTAACATACTTAAGATAAAAATGAGAATTACATTACACATTTTTTGTAAAGAACTGAATATTTTCATCTAACATATGTATGATAAAATTGAGGATTACATAAGTTAATTGATAAAATTAAAGATTTATTTGGAAAAATACTCAGATACAATACTGAGTATTTTGTGTAAGATATTACTCATAAAGTACGGGATATTCATAGGAAAAAATTAAGAATTGGAATTTTCGTGGCAATTTTCACAAATAAAATGATAGGCATACAAATAAAATTAGAATGTAATCAAAAAACCAAGTGGAGACATTTTCATTTAAAACTGAAAAATTTCCTGTAACATATCTATAATAAAATTGAGGATAACTTAAGATAATTTATAAAATTGAAGATTTTTTGAAAAATGAACTCAGATAAAATGATAGGCATGCAAATACATATAGAATATTATTGAAGGAGGAAGTGGAGAAATTTGCATACACAACTGAAGATTTTCATATAACATATGTATGATAAATTCAGGATATCAAAAGGTAATTTGTAAAATTACAGATTATTTGGAACAAAAAGCTCAGATACAATGATAAGCATAGAAATACAATTAGAATACAATTGAAAAACGAAGTGGAGACATTTTCTGATAAAACTGAAGATTTTCATCTAACTTATGTATGTTAAAATTGAGAATAACAAGATAACTTATAAAATTGAAACTATTTTGGAAAAAAACTCAGATACAAGGATAGGCATACAAATACAACTAGAGTATTATTGAAAAAGGAAGAGGACACACTTTTGTAAAGAACTGAAGATTGTCATCTAACATATGTATGATAAAATTGAGGATTACATAAAATAATTGATAAAATTGAAGATTTACTTGTAAAAGTACTCAGATACAATGATCTGCATACAAATACAATTAGAATATAATTGAAAAGGGAAGTAGAGATATTTTCTGATAGAAATGAATATTTTCATCTAAAATATGCATGATAAAATTGAGGATTATATAAGATAACTGATAAAATTTTAGAGTTTTTTGAAAAAAAACTCAGATACACTGATAGGCATCCAAATAGAATTATCACATAATTGAAAAAGAAGTGGAGATATTTTCTGGTAAAACTGAAGATTTTTATCTAATATATGCATCATAAAATTGACTATTACATATTATAACTGATAAAATTGAAGATTTTTTTGGAAAAAAACTCAGATATACTGATAGGCATACAAATAGAAGTATCTCATAATTGAAATGAAGTGGGGACATTTTCTGACAAAACTGAAGATTTCATATAACACATTACTGATAAAGTAAGGGAAATTCATAGGAAAAATTTAAAAATTGAAAACTTTTGTGGTAATGTTCATAGATAAAATGGTAGGCATACAAGAACAATTAGTATGTAATCTAAAAATGAAGTGGAGAAATTTTTATTTAAAATTAAAGATTTTCCTCTAAAATATCTATAATAAAATTGAGAATAACTTAATTTATAAAATTTACAATTCTTTTGAAAAAACTCAGATACAATGATAGGCATACAAATACATTTAGAATATAATTGGAGAATGAGGTAGAAACATTTTCATATAAAACTGAAGATTTTCATATAACATATGAATGATAAAATGAGGATATCCTAAGGTAATTTATAAAATTAAAGATTTTTTTGGAAAAACACTCAGATACAATGATAGGCATAGAAATACAATTAGAATACACCTTTAAAATGGAGTGGAGCCATTTTCAGATAAAAACTGAAGATTTTCATCTAATATATGTATGATAAAATAAAGGTTTACTAGGGTAATTGATAAAATTGAAGATTTTTTGGAAAATCTCAGTTACACTGATAGGCATACAAATAGAATTATCTCATACTGAAAATGAAGTAGAGCCATTTTCTGACAGAACTTAAGATTTCGTATAACATTTCTGATAAAGTCAGCAAATGTTAGAAAAAAATTTAAAAATTAAGATTTTGATGCTAATTTTCACAGATACAATGGTTGGCATACAAATACAATTAGAATGTAATTGAAATATGAAGTGGAGAGATTTTTTATTAAAATTTAAGATTTTACTCTAACATATGTATAATAAAATTGAGGATAAATTAAGATAATATATAAAATTGAAGATTTTTTTGAAAAAACAAATACAATGATAGGCATACAAATACATTTAGAAAATTATTGAACGAGGAAGTGGAGACCTTTTCATATAAAACTGAAGATTTTCATATACATATGAAAAATTGAGGATATCACTAGGTAATTTATAAAATTAAAGATATTTGGAAAAAATTCAAATACAATGATAGGCATAGAAATACAATTAGAATACAATTGAAAAACGAAGTGGAGATATTTTCAGGTAAAACTGAAAATTTTCATCTAACATATGTATGATAAAATAGATTACTAGTGTAATTGTTAAAATTGAAGATTAATTTGGACAAAACTCTGATACAATCATAGACATAAAAATAGAAATAGAATATAACTAAAAGAGACGTGAAGACATTTTCATATAAAACTGAAGATTTTCATCTAATATAACTGATAAAAATGAGGAAAACATAATTTAATTTATAAAATGTAATATATATTTTAAAAACTTGCATATGATCATAGGCATATAGAAAGAATTAGAACGTCATGAAAAAAAGGAAGTGGAGATATTTTCGCAAAGAACTGAAGAATTTCATCGTATACATATATGATAAAATTGAGGATAAAAGGAGATAATGTATAAAATTGAAAATTTAATGAAAAAACTGAAATACAATGATAACCATAGAAATAAATGAGCATTCAATTGAAAAAGGAAGTGGAGACATATTCTGTTAATTCTGAAGATTTACATCTAACTTATGGATGATAAAATGGATGATAATATAGGAAAATTGATAAAATTGAAGAATTTTTTTATAAAATCTCAGATACAATTGAAGGCATACAAATACAACTATAAATAAGTGAAAAATAAGGTGGAGACATTTTCTAATAAAACTGAAGATTTTGTATAACATTTCTGATTAAATTATGGAAATTCATATGAAAATGTTAAAATTTAAGATTTTGTGATAATTTTCACAGATACAAAGGTAGGTATTCAAATAAATAAAATATAGTTGAAAAAGCAAGTGGAGATATTTTCTGATAAACCTGAGGAATTATATATATATATATATATATATATATATATATATATTAAAATTATGGAAATTCATAAGAAAACTGTAAAATTTGAAGAATGTTGTGGTAATTTTCACAGATACAATGGTAGGCATACAAATACAATTAGAATGTAATTGTAAAAGCATGTGGAGACGTTTTCCTATAAAATTGAAGAATTTCATCTAACATGTTTAATACAATTGAGAAAAACTTAGGATAATTTATAAAATTGAAGTGTTTTTTGCAAAAAATCTCAGATGCAGTGATAAGATTACACAGACTATTAGAATACAATTGAAATAGGAAGAGGAGATATTTTATGATCGAACTGAAGATTTTCATTTAAAATATGCATGATAAAATTGAGGATTATGTAGGATAACTGATAAAATTGAAGATTTTCTTTGCAAAATCTCAGATACAATGAGAGGCATACAAATAAAAGTATCACTTATTTGAAAAAGGTAGTAGACATATTTTCTGATGAAACTGAAGATTTTGTATAACATATTTCATATAAAATAAGGGCAAGTCATAGGAAAAAATTTGAAAATTGAAGATTTTATGATAATTTTCACAGATACAATGGTATGCATACAAATACAATTAGAATGCAATTTCAAAAATCGTGGAAACAATTTCGTTTAAAACTGAAGATTTTCCTCTAAAATATGTGTGATAAAATTGATGATAGCTTAAGGTAATATATGAAATTGAAGATTTAAAAAAAAACTTCAGATGCAATGATAACATTAGAAATACAATTAGAATAAAATTGAAAAAGGAAGAGAAGACATTTCTGATAAAATTTAAGTATTTATCTAACATATATGATAAAATTGTGAATTACATAGGATAATTGCTAAATTGGAAGATTTATTCAGAAAAAACTAGGATACAATAATAGGCATAGATATATAATTAGAATACAACTGAAAAGCAAAGTGGAGACAGTACTGATAAAACTGAAGATTTTCATCTAACATATGTGTATGATCAAATAAAGGATTACTAGGGTAATTGATAAAAATTGGACAAAACTCAGATACAATGATAGGCATAAAAATAGAATTAGAATATAACTAAAAGAGATGTGGAGACATTATCATATATTACTGAAGATATTCATCTAATATATAGGATAAAATGAGGATAACATAACAAAATTTATAAAATTGAAAACTTTTTTTAAAAACCTCAGATACACTGATAAGCATATAATTACAATTAGAACGTAAATGAGAAAGGAAATGGAGACATTTCTGTAAAGTAATGAAGATTTTCATCTAACATATGTATGATAAAATTGAGGATAACATAAGATAATGTATAAAATTGGAAATTTTTTTGAAAAAATATCAAATACAATGATAGCCATCAAATATAATTAGAATTCAATTGAAAAAGGAACTGGAGATATGATAGAACTGAAGATTTTCATCTGAAATTTGCATGATATAATTGGCGATTACATAGGATATCTGACCAAATTGAAGATATTTTTTTGGAAAAATCTCACATAAAATGATAGGCATACAAATAGAATTATCAGATAATTGAAAAGGAAGTGGAGAAATTCTCTGAAAAACTAAAGATTTTGCATATCATATTTCTGAAAAAGTAAGGGAAATTCATAGGAAAAAAATTGAAAATTTTTATGGTAATTTTGACAGATACAACGGTAAACATATAAACACAATTAGAATGTAATTGAAAAAGAAAGTGGAGCAATTTTCTTTTAAAACTGAGTATTTTCCTGTAACACATGTATGATAAAATAGAGGAAAACTTAGTAAAATTAATAAAGTTGATGATTTTTTTTGCAAAGTATTCAGATAAATTGATGAGCTGAAAAATAATATTAGAATTCATTTGAAAATGAAGAAGAGATATTTTCTCATATAATGAAGATTTTCATTTAGCATATGTATGATAAAATTGAGGATTACACAGGATAACTGATTAATTTGAAGATATTCTCTAGAAAAATCTCATACAATGATAGGCATACAAATACAGTTATAATATAATTGAAAAAGGAGTTGGAGATATTTTTGTATAAAACTGAAGATTTTCGTCTAACATATAAATAATAAAATTGAGGATAACATAAGATAATTTTTAAATCTGAAGATATTTTTGAAAAAGAAAACTCGGATGCAATGATAGGCATACAAATACAATTAGAATACAAATGAAAAAGTACGTGGAGACATATTCTGTTAATTCTGAAGCTTTACATCTAACTTATGGATGATAAAATGGATGAACACATAGGAAAATTGATAAAATTGAATATTTTTGTGACAAAATCTCAGATACAATGAAAGGCATACGAATAAAACTAAATAGGTGAAAAAGAAAGTGGAGATATTTTCTGATAAAACAGGATTTTAGTATAACTTTTCTGATTAAATTCTGCAAATTCTTGTGAAAATGTTAAAATTTGAAGATTTTTGTGGAAAATTTCACCAATACAATGTCAGTCATACAAATAAATAATAAGAGTTGACAAAGGAAGTACAGATATTTTCTGATAAATCTGAGTTTTATATAACATATATGTGATAACATCATAGAAATTCATATGAAAACTAAAATTTGAAGATTTTTGTGGTAATTTTCACAGATGCAATTTTAGGCATACAAATAAAAAGAAAGTTGAGATATTTTCTAATAAATCTGAAGAATTATTCATAACATATATCTGATAAAATTAAGGAAATTCATAAGTAAATTATAAAATTTGAAGATTTTTTGTGATAATTTTCACAGAAACAATGATAGGCGTCCAACCCAATTAGAATGTAATTGATAAAAAGGAATAGAGACATTTTCTGATAAAACTGAAGATTTTCATCTAACATATGTATGTTAAAATTGAGGATTACATAAGATAGTTTATAAAATTGAAGATATTTTGGAAAACCAAATCTCAGATACAAGGATAGGCACACAAATAAAACTAGAGTATTGTTGAAAAGCAAAGAGGACACATTTTTGTATAGAACTGAAGAATTTCATCTATCATATGTATGATAAAATTGAGAATTACATAATTTAGAAAATAGAAGATTTATTTGGAAAAATACTTAGATATAATCATCTGATGTCAAATACAATTAGAATATAATTGAAAAGTGAAGTGGTGATATTTTCTGATAGAAATGAAGCTTTTCATATAAAATATGCACGATAAAATTGAGGATTACATAGGATAACTTATAAAATTTTAGATTTTTTTTTGAAAAACACTCAGATGCAATGATAGGCATCCAAATAGATTTAGAATGTTATTGTAAATTGCAGTGGAGATATTTTCTGGTAGAACTGAAGATTTTAATCTAATTTATGTATCATAAAATTGAGGATTACATGATAAATGGCAAAATTGAAGATTATTTTTGGAAAAAAACTCAGATATAATGATAGGCATATAAATAGAATTATCACATATTCCTAAATGAAGTGAAGACATTTTCTGACAAAATTGAGGATTTCATATAACACATTACCAATAAAGTAAGGGCATTTCACAGGAAAAAATTTAAAATTAAAAATTTTTGTGGTGATTTTCACAGATACAAATGTATGCATACAAATACCATTAGAACATAATCGAAATATAAATTGGGGACATTTTTATTTAAAACTGAAGATTGTCCTCTAAAATATCTTTGATAAAATTGAGGATAACTTAAGATAATTTATAAAATTGAAGACTTTTTTTTTGAAAAAAACTCAGATACATTGATAGGAATACAAATACATTTAGAATATAATTGAAGGAAGAAGTGGAGACAGTTTCATATAAAACTGAAGATTTTCATATAACATAAGTATGATAAAATAAAGGATTACTCGGGTAATTGAAAAAATTGAAGATTTATTTGGGCAAAACTCAGATACAATGATAGGCTTAAAAATACAATTAGAATATAACCAAAAAGACATGGAAACATTTTCATATAAAACTGAGAATTTTCATCTAATATATGTATGATAAAAATGAGCATAACATGACATAATTTATAAAATTGAATATATGTATGATAAAACTAGGATACCATAACATAATTTATAAAGTTGAATACTGTTTTAAAAAACCTCAGAAACATTGATAGGCATATAAGTACAATCAGGATGTAATTGAAAAAGGAAATGGAGATATTTTTGTAAAGTAATGAAGATTTTCATGTAATATATGTATGATAAATTTGAGAACTGCATAAGATAATTGATAAAATTGAAGATTTACTTGGAAAAATACTCAGATAAAATGATGTGCATACAAATACTAATTGCATATAATTGAAAAGGGAAGTGGAAATATTCACTGATAGAACTGAAGCTTTTCATCTGAAATCTGCATGATAAAATTGACGATTATATAGGATATATGATCAAATTGAAGATTTTTTGGAAAAAATCTCAGACACAATGATAGGCATACAAATAGAATTATCATATGATTTAAAAGGAAGTGCACATAGTTTTTGAAAATACTAAAGATTGCCTATAACATATTTCCGGTAATGTAAGGGAAATTCATAGGAAAAATTAAGAAATTGAAGATTTTTGTGGTAATTTTACAGATAAAATGGTATGCATGCAAACACAATTAGAATGTAATTGTAAAAGGATTTGGATACTTTTTCCGTATAAAACTGAAGATTTTCCTCTAACATATCTTTGATAAAAATGAGGAAAACTAAGGATAATTTATAAAATTGAAAAATTTTTTGCAAAAATGCTCATATGCAAAGATAAGATTACAAAGACTATTAGAATACAATTATAAAAGGAAGACTAGTTATTTTCTGAAAAATCTGAAAATTTTCAATTAACATATAGATGACAAAATTGAGATTTATAAAGGATAACTGATTAAATTGAAGATTTAATTAGAAAATTCTCCGATACAAGGATAGGCATACAAACACAATTAGAATATAATTGAAAAAGTAGCTGGAGATTTTTCCAAGTAAATCTTCAATTTTCTCAGTTATCCTATGTAATCCTCAGTTTTATCATACATATATTAGATGAAAAACTTCAGTTGTTTACGAAAATTTCTCCTCTTCCTTTTCAATAATACTCTAGCTGTATTTTTATGCCTATCCCTGTATCTTAGTTTTTGTTTTCCAAAATATCTTCATTTTATAAATTATCTTATGTTATCCTCAATTTTAGAATACATTTGTTAGATGAAAATCTTCAGTTTTATCAGAAAATGTCTCTATTCAGTTTATCAATTACATTCTAATTGTGTTTGAAACCCTATCATTGTATCTGTGAAAATTACAATAAAAATCTACAAATTTTACAGTTTTCCTATGAATTTCCATAATTTTATCTGATATATGTTATGCAAAATTCTTCCAATTTATTAGAAAATATCTCCACTACCTTTTTCAACTATATTATTATTTAAGTGTATACCTAACATTGTATCTGTGAAAATTACCACAAAAATCTTCAAATTTTAACATTTTCTCATAAATTTCCATAATTTTATCAGAAATGTTTCACATGGATTTCCAAAATTTTATTAGAAATATTATACAAAAATTTTCAGTTTTATCAGAAAATATCTCCACTTTCTTTTTCACTTATATTCTAACTGTATTAGTAAGCCTTTAAGTATATCTGAGATTCTATAAAAAAAACCAATTTTATCAAGTTTATTATGATATCACCCATTTTATCATGCATATGTTAGGTGAAAATCTTGTTTTATATAAAAAGTCTCCAGCTACTTTTTCAATTATATTCTAATTGTATTGTATGCCTTTACGTATATTTGAGAATTTTCCCAGAAAATCTTCAATTTTATCAGTTTTCCTATGTAATCCTCATTTGTATCATACATATGTTATATGAAAAACTTCAGTTTTATCAGAAAATGTCTAGTCTTCCTTTTACAATTGTATTCTAATAGTGTTTGTAATCTTATCATTGCATTTGAGAATTTTTGTAAAATATAATTCAATTTTATAAATTATCATGTTTTCCTCAATTCTATCAAACATATGATAAAGGAAAATGTTCAGTTTTATAGGAAAATGTCTCCACATCTTTTTACAATTACATTCCAATTATATTTGTATGCCAACCATTTTATCTGTGACAATTACCACAAAAATTTTTAAATTTTAGAGTTTTCCTATAAATTTCCATAATTTTATCAGATAAGTCATATAAAATTCCTCAGATTTTTCAAAAAATTATCTACTTCTTTTTTCAATTATATTATTATTTATATGCCTACCATTGTATCTGTGAAAATTGTGACAAAAATCTTCAAATTTTAAAATTTTCATAAGAATTTCCATAATTTACTCAGAAATTATATACAAAAATCTTCAGTTTTTTCAGAAAATCTTTCCACTTTCTTTTTCACTTATTTATAGCTGTATTTTATGCCTTTCATTGTATCTGATATTTTATCAAAAAATCTTTAATTTTATCAATTTTCCTATGTTATCATCCATTTTATCATCCATAAGTTAGATGTAACTCTTCAGAATTAACAGAATATATCTCCACGTCATTTTTTCAATTGTATTCTAATGGTAATTGCTATTATTGTATCCAAGTTTTTTTCTGAATAAATCTTCCATTTTATCAATTATCCTTTGTAATTCTAAATTTTATCATACATGTTAAATAAAAATCTTCACTTTTATCAAAAATATCTCCTCTTCCTTTTTCAATTGTATTCTAATTGTATTTGTATGCTTATTGCATCTGAGTTCTTTTTCCAAAATGTCTTCAATTTCATAAATTACCTTAAGTTATCCTCAATTTTATCATACAAAGGTTAGATAAAAATCATCAGTTTTATACGAAAATGTCTCCATATCCTTTTTCAATTACATTCTAATTTTATTTGTATGTATACTATTGTATGTGTGGAAATTACGACAAAAATCTTCAATTTCTAATTTTTTTATGAATTTCTCTTATGCTATCAGAAATATGTTATATAAAAGTGTTAGTGTCATCAGAAACAGTCTCGACTTCCTTTTAAATTATCTGATATTTCTATTTGTATGCCTATCATTGTATGTGAGATTTTTCCAAAAAAATCTTCAATTATATTAGATATCCTATATATTCCTCAATTTTATCAAACATATTAAAATGAAAATCTTCAGTTCTTACATAATACACCTCTGCTTCCTTTTTCAAATGAATTCTAATTATATTTGTATGACTATCATTGTATTTGAGTTTTTTCAAAAAAATCTTCAATTTTATACATTATCTTATGTTATCCTCAATTTTATCATGCATATGGTACATGAAAATCTTCATTACTTACGAAATGTCTCCATTTTCTTCTTCAATTACATCCTAATTGTACTTATATGCCTATCAATGTACCTGTTTTTTTTAAATATTCAGTTTTATGAATTATGTTATGTTATCCTCATTTTTATCTTACATATATTATATTAAAATCTTCAGTTTTATATGAAAATGTCTCCATGTCTCTTTTAGTTATATTCTAATTATATTTTATGCCAATCATTATGTCTTTTTGTCCAAATAAATCTTCAGTTTTATCAATTACCCCAGTAATCCTTTATTGCATCATGCATATGTTAGATGAAAATCTTCAGTTTTATCAGAAAATGTCTCCACCTCAATTTTCCATTGTATTCAAATTGTATTTCTATGCCTATCATTGTAATTGAGTGTTTTTCCAAAAAATCTTAATCTTATAAATTACCTCATGATATCCTCATTTTATCATATGCATGTTATATGAAAATCTTCAGTTTTTTATGAAATTGTATCTACTTCCTCCTTCAATTATATTCTCAATGTATTTGTATGCCTATCATTGTATCTGAGTTTTTTTCAAAAATCTTCAATTTTATAAATTATCTTAAGTTATTCTTAATTTTTTCATACATATTTTAGAGGAAAATCTTCAATTTTAAATTAAAATGTCTCCAAATCATTTTTCAATTATATTTTATTTATATTTGGATGCCTATCATTGTATCAGTGATTTTTATCAATAAACCTAAAATTTTATCAGTTATCCTATATAATCCTCAATTTTATCATACATATCTTAGATGAAAAGCTTCAGTTCTATCAGAAAATATTTCCCTTTTCAATTGTCTTCTAACTGTAGTTGTATGCAGATCATTGTATCTGAGTATTTTTCCAAATAAATCATTAATTTTATCAATTATCTTATGTAACCCTTAATTCTATCATACATATGTTAGATGACAATAATATATATGTATTTATGTAGATGATTCTCTACATAAATGTGTCTTCTGCCTTTTTCTGTAATACTCTAGTTGTATTTGTATGCTTATCCTTTTATCTGAGGTTTTGTTTTCCAAAATCTTCAATTTTATAAATTATCTTATGTAATCCTCAATTTTAACATATATATGTTAGATGAAAATCATCAGTTTTATCTGAAAATGTCTGCACGTTGCTTTTCAAATATATTCGAAGTGTATTTCTATTCCTATCATTGTATCTGAAGTTTTTTCCAAATTAATCTTTAATTTTATAAATTACCTTGTGATATCCTCCATTTTTCATATGGATGTTTTATGAAAATCTTCAGTTTTACATAAAAATGTCTCCACTTCCTCCTTCAATTATATTCTAAATGTTTTTGTACCTCTCATTGTATTTGGGTTTTTAAAAAAAATCTTCAATTTTATAAATTATCTCAAGTTATCCTCAGTTTTATCATAGATATTTTAGAAGTAAATCTTCCATTTTAAATAAAAATATCTCCACTTCCTTTCTCAATAACATTCTAATTGTATTTGTATGCCTACCGTTGTATCGGTGAAAAGTACCACAAAAATTTTCAATTTTTAAATTTTTCCTATGAATTTCCCTTACTTTATCAGTAATACATTATGGAAAATCTTCAGTTTGGTCAGAAAATGTCTCTACTTCATATTAAAATATGTGATAATCCTATTTGTATGCCTATCATTGTATCTGAGGTTTTTTTTGAAAAAAATCTTCAATTTTATGTTTTCATATGTAATCCTCAATTTTATGATACATATGTTAGATAAAAATCTTCAGTTCTACCAGAAAATATCTCCACTTCCCTTTTCAATTATCTGATAATTCTATTTGGATGCATATCATTGTATCTGAGTTTTATTGTTCAAAAAATCTGAAATTTTATCAGTTATCCTATGTAATCCTCAATTTTATCATGCATATTTTAGATGAAAAGCTTCAATTCTATAAGTAAATATCTCCACTTCCCTTTTCAATTATATTTTAATTGTACTTGTAGGCAGATCATTGTATCTGAGTATTTTTCCAAATAAATCTTCATTTTATCAATTATCTTATGTAATCCTCAATTTTATCATACATGTTAGATGAAAATCTTCAGTTCTTTACAAAAATGTGCCCTCTTCCTTTCTTAAAAATACTCCAGTTGTATTTGTATGCCTATCCTTGCATCTGCATTTTTGTTTTCCAAAATATCTTCAATTTTATAAATTATCTTAAATTATCCTCAATTTTAACATACATTTGTTAGATAAAAATCTTCAGTTTTATCAGAAAACGTCTCTATACCTTTTTTTCAATTATATTCTAATTGTGTTTGTAAGCCTATTATTGAATCTGTGAAAATTACCACAAAAATCTACAAATTTTATAATTTTCCTATGAATTTCCGTAATTTTATCAGATATATGTTATGCCAAATTCCTCAGATTTCTCAGAAAATATCTCCACTTCATTTTTCAACTATATTATTATTTATTTGTATGCTCACCATTGTATCTGTGAAAATTAGCACAAAAATCTTTAAATATTAACATTATCATATGAATTTCAATAATTTAATCAGAAATGTTATACAAAAATCTTCAGTTTTATCAGAAAATGTCTCCACTTTTTTCACTTATATATAATTTAATTGTATGCATTTCATTTTATCTGAGATTTTACCATAAAAATCTTCAATTTTATCAAATTACCTATGTTATCAGTCATTTTATCATCCATAAGTTAGATGTAAAGCTTCAGAATTATTAACAGAATATGCCTCCACATCCTTTTTCAATTAAATACTAATTGTATTTGTGTGCCTATCATTGTATTTGAGGTTTTATCTGGATATACCTTCAATTTTGTCAATTATCCTATGTTATCCTCATTTTTTCATACTTATGTTAGCTAAACATCTTCAGTTTTATCAGAAAATGACTCCACTTCCTTTTTCAATTGTATTCAAATTCTATTTGTGTGCTTATAATTGCATCTGAGTTTTTTTTTCAAAAACATCTTCAATTTCATGAATTAACTTAAGTTATCCTCAATTTTATCATATATATGTTAGAGGAAAATATCAGTTTTATAGGAAAATGTCTCCACTTCTTTTTGCAATTATATTTGTATGTGTACCATTGTATCTGTGAAAATTTCCACAAAAATTTTCAATTTTCAAATTTTTCCTATGGATTTCCCTTATTCGATGTGAAACATGTTATATGAAATCTGTTTTATCAGAAAATGTCTCCACTTCCTTTTTCAATTATGTCATAATTGTATTTATGTGCTTATCACTGTATATGAGAGTTTTCAAAGAAAATCTTCAATTTTATCAGATATCCTATGTAATCCTCAATTTTATCATAGATATGTTAAATGAAAATCTTTGGTTTTATGAGAAAATGTCTCATCTTCCTTTTTCAATTGAATTCTAATAGTATTTGTAAGCTTATCATTGTATCAGAGTTTTTTTGCAAAAGAATCTTTTAAATTATCCTAAGTTTTCCTCAATATTATCACACATATGTTAGAAGAAAATCTTCAGTTTCATAGGAAAATGCCTCCACTTCCTTTTTCAATGACATTCTAATTGTGTTTGTATGCTTACCATTGTATCTGTAAAAATTACCAGAAAATCTTCAATTTTTCATTATTTTCCTACGAATTTCCCTTACTTTATCAGAAACATGTTATGTGAAATCTTTAGATTTTTTAGAAAATGTCTCCACTTTTCTTTCCAGTTATCTGATAATTCTACTTGTATGCCTATCATTGTGACAGTTTTTCAAAAATATCTTCAATTTTATCAGCTATCCCATGTAACCCTCAATTTTATCATGCATACTTTTTTGTTTGTTTTCAAGACAAGATTTCTCTGTGTAGCTTGGGCTGTCCGGGAACTCACTCTGTATACCAGGATGGCCTCGAACTCAGAAATCCACCTGCCTCTGCCATCCTAGTGCTGGGATTACAGGCATGCACCACCACTGCCCAGCTTATCATGCATATTTTTGATGAAAATCGTCAGTTCTATCATAAAATGTCTCCACTTCACTTTTCAATTGAATTCTAATTATATTTGTATGGCTATCATTGTATTAGAGGTTATTTTTTGAAAAAAATCTTCAATTTTATACATTATCTTATATTTTTCTCAATTTTATCATACATGTAAGATGAAAATCTTCATTACTTTACAAAAATGTCTCCATTTCTCTTTTCAATTACATTCTACTTGTATTTATATGCCTACAAATGTAACTGAGAATTTTAAAATAATATTCAATTTTATAAATTATGTTGTTATCCACATATATTAGATGAAAATCTTCAGTTTTATATGAAAATGTCTCCATGTCTCTTTTAGTTATATTCTAATTGTATTTTTATGCCTATCATTGTATCTGAGTTTTGTCCAAATAAGACTTCAATTTTATCAATTACCCTAGTAATCCTCTATATTATCATATGTATATTAGATGAAAATCTTCAGTTTTATCAGAAAATATTCCTCTTCGTTTTTCAGTTGTATTCTAATTGTATTTCTATTCCTATCATTGTATCTGAGTGTTTTCCCCAAAAAATCTTTAATTTTATAAATTACCTTATGATATCCTAATGTTATCATATGTGTTATATGAAAATTTCAGTTTGACCTGAAAATGTCTCCACATCCTCCTGCAATTATATTCTAAATGTGTATGTATGCCTATCATTGTATCTGAGTTTTTTCCCAAAAAACATCTTCAATTTTTTCAGTTATCATACACAATTCTCAATTTTATGATACATATGTTAGATTAAAATCTTCATTTCTACCAGAAAACATCTCCACTTCCCTTTTCAATTACATTCTAATTATTTGGATACCTATCATTGTATCTGAATTTTTCTCAAAATAATCTTAAATTTTATGTTATCCTATGTAACCCTCAATTTTATCATCCATATATTTGATCAAACACTTCAATTCTATCAGAAAATATCTCCACTTCCCTTTTCAATTATATTCTAAATGTATTTGTAAGCAGAACATTGCATCTGAGTATTTGTCCAGATAAATCTTCAATTTGATCAATTATCTGATTTAATCCTCAATTTTATATAAAATTATATATACATATATACATAATTTCATATAACCTACATATGATAAAATGAGGATATCATAATGTAATTTATAAAATAAAATATTTTTTTGAAAAACACTCAGGTAGAATGATAGACATAAAAATACAATTAGAATACATCTGAAAAATAAAGTGGAGACATTTTCTGATAAAACTGACAATTTTTATCTAACATATATATGATAAAATAAACGATTACTAGGGTAATTGATAAAATTGAAGATTTATTTGGACAAATCTGAGATATAATGATAGGCACAAAAATACAATTAGAATATAACCAAAAGAGACGTGGAGATATTTTCATAAAAAACTGAGGATTTTCATCTAATATATGTATGATAAAAATAAGGATTACATAATATAATTTATAAAATTGAATATTTTTTTAAAAATTGAAATTTTTTAAAAATACATTGATAGGCATATAAATACAATAAGAATGTAATTGAAAAAGGAAATGGAAACATTTTAGTAAAGAAATGAAGATTTTTCATCTAACTTATGTATGATAAAATTGAGGATAACATAAGATAATGTATAAAATTGAAGATGTTTTTGAAATAAACTCAAATACAATGATAGCCATACAAATGTAATTAGTATTCAATTGAAAATAAAAGAGCTGGAGACATTTTATGATAGAACCGAAGATTTTCATCTATAATCTGCATGATAAAATTGAGGATTACATAAGATATCTGATCAAATTACAGATTTTTTGGATAAATCTCACATACAATGATAGGCATACTAATAGAATTATCAGATAATTGAAAGAAAGTGGAGAAATTTTCTGGTAAAACTAAAGATTTCATATAAAATATTACTGATAAAGTAAGGGAAATTCATAGGAAAAATTAAAAAAAACTTGAAGATTTTTGTGGTAATTTTCACAGAAACACATGTAAGCATACAAATACAATTAGAATGTAATTGAAAAAGGAAGTGGAGCCATTTTTCTATAAACCTGAAGATTTCCTCTAACATATGTGTGATGAAATTGAGGAAAACTTAGGATAATTTATAAAATTGATGATTTTTTAAAAAAAAACTCAGGTACAATTATAAGCTTACAAAAACTATTAGAATTCATTTGAAAAAGGAAAACAAGACATTTTCTCATAAAACTTAAGATTTTCTTTTAACATATGTATGATAAAATTGAGGATTACATAGGATAACTTATTAAATTGAAGATATTCTCTAGGAAAATCTCATATTAAATGATAGGCACACAAACACAATTAGAATATGATTGAAAAAGTAGGTGGAGACATTTTTTATAAAACTGACGATTGTCATCAAATATATGTATTATAAATTTAAGGATAACATAAGATATTTAAATCTTAAGATATTTTGGAAAATGAAAACTTGGATACAATGATAGGCATACAAATACAATTATAATGCAATTGAAAAGGGAACTGGACAAATTTTGTGATAGAAGTGAAGATTTTCCTCTAAAATATATATGATAAAATTGAGGAATACTTAGGATAACTGATAAAATTGCAAATTTTCTTTAAATAATCTCACATACAATGATAGGCACACAAATAAAATTATCACATAATTGAAAAAGGAAATGGAGACACTTACTCATAAAACAGAAGATGTCATATAATGTTTCATAAAAATAAGGGATATTAATGGAAAAAATTAAAAAATATAATAATTTTGTGGTATGTTTCACAGATACAATGGTACACGTACAAATTCAATTAGAATGTAATTGCAAAAAGAAGTGGAGACATTTTCTGATAAAACAAAATTTTTGTCTAATATATGCATGATTAAAATGAAAATTACATAAGATAATTTATAAAATTGAAGATTTATTCAGAAAAAACCTCAGATCAAATGATAGGCATACAAATACAATTATAATAAAATTGAAAAAGGACCTGGAGACATATCATGTTAATTATGAAGCTTTACATCTAACATATGGATGACAAAACGGATGATAACTTAGGAAAACTGATATAATTGAAGAATTTCTTGATAAAATCTCAAATACAATGAAAGGCATACCAATACAACTATAAAAAAGAGAAAGAAAGTGGAGACATTTTCTGATAAAACTGAAGATTTTTGTATAACATTTCTGAATAAATTAGGGAAATTCATGTGAAAATGTGAAAATTTGAAGATTTTTGTGGTAATTTTCACAGATACAAAGTTCAGCATATAAATAAAAAATAATATAGTTGAAAAAGTAAGTGGAGATATTTTCTGATAAATCTGAGGAATTTTGCATAACATATATCTGATAAAATTATGGAAATTCATAGGAACACTGTAAAATGTGAAGATTTTTGTAGTATTTTTCACAGACACAATGGTAGGCATACAAATAAATAATAATATAGTTGAAAAAGGAAGTAGAGATATTTCTGGATAAATCTGAAGAATTTTTATAACATATATCTGATAATATTTTGGAAATTCATAGGAAAACTCTATAATTTGCAGATTTTTGTGGTAATTTTCACAGATACAATGATAGGCTTACAATCATAAATAGAATGTAATTGAAAAGAGGAATAGAGATATTTTCTGATAATACTTTAGATTTTCATCGAACACATGTATGTTAAAATTGAGGATTACATAAGGTAGTTTATGAAATTGAAGGTATTTTGGAAAACAAAGGCTCAAATAAGATAGGCATACAAATACAAGTAAAATATGATTGACAGAGGAAGAGGACAAAGTTTAGAAAGAACTGAAGATTTTCATCTAACATATGTATGATAAAATTGAGGATTGCATATGATGATTGATAAAATTAAAGATTTATCTGGAAAAATACTCAGATACAATGATCTGCATACAAATGCAATTAGAATATAATTGAAAGCTCTTGGTGTTCTGTTCAGGAACTTTCCCCATGAACCAATGTCCTCACGGGTCTTCACCAGTTTCTTTTCTATTAATTTTAGTGTGTCTGGTTTAATGTGGAGGTCCTTGATACACTTGGAGATGATCTTAGTACAAGGAGATAAGAGTGGATCAACTCTCATTCTTCTTCATGTTGACCTCCAGTTGAGTCAGCACCATTTGTTGAAAAGGCTATCTTTTTTCCACTGGATGTTTTCAGCTCCTTTGTCAAAAATAAATTGGCCAAATATGTGTGGGTTCAATTCTGGGTCTTCAATCCTATTCCATTGATCCAACTCCCTGTCACTGTACTAAGACCATGCAGTTTTTAACACTACTGCTCTGTAGTATTGCTTGTGGTCCGGGATATTGATTCCCCCAGAAGTTTTTTACTGGTGATGATAGTTTTAGCCATCCTGTGTTGTTTGTTATTCCACATGAATTTGAGAATGCTCTTTCTAACTCTATGAAGAACTGAGTTGTTATTTTGATGGGGATTGTGTTGGATCTGTATATTGCTTTTGGCAAGATTGCCATTTTAACTACATTGATCCTGCCAACCCACGAGCATGGAAGATTTTTCCATTTTCTGAGGTCTTCTTCCATTTCCTTCTTCGGAGACCTGAAGTTTTTTGTCATACAAATCTTATACTGGTTAGAGTCACACCAAGATACTTTATATTATTTGTGGATATTGTGAAGTGTGTCCTTTCCCTATTTTCTTTCTCAGCCTGCATATCCTTTGAGTATAGGAAGGCTACTGATTTGCTTGGGTTGTTATTATAACCAACCACTTTGCTGAAGTTGTTTATAAGCTGTAGGAGTTTCTGGTGGAGTTTTTTTGGTCACTTAAATATACTATCATATCATCTGCAAATAGTGATGTTTGACTTCTTCCTTTCAAATTTATATCCCTTTCACTTCCATATGTTTTCGAATTGCTCTAGCTAGTACCACAAGTACTATATTGAAAAGATATGGTGAGAAGGGGCAGCCTTGTCTAGTCTTTGATTTTAGTGGGATTGCTTCAAGTTTCTCTCCATTTACTTTGATGTTGGCTATTGGTCTGCTGTAAATTGCTTTTACTATGTTTAGATATGGGCCTTGAAAATTAAAATGTGTCTGCAAGGCAAAAGAAACTGTCAAAAGGACAAATTGGCAACCAACAAATTTCTAAAAGATCTCCACCAACCCTATTTTTCTTTGAAATATTCTCTTCTGTATGACAGGAACTTCAAGCCCTTGAATAAAGAAATCGAGGAAGATCTCAGGAGATGGAAAAATATTCCATGCTCTTGGATTGGCAGTATCAATGTAGTAAAAATGGCCATCTTGCCAAAAGCAATCTACAGATTCAAGGCAATCCTCATCAAAATCCCAAATCAATTCTTCTTATATCTAGAAAAAGCAATTCTCAAATTCATCTGGAGTAACAAAAAACCCAGGATAGCTAAAACCATTCTCAACAATAAAAGGACTTCTGGGGGAATCAATATCCCTGACCTTAAGCAGTAATACAGAGCAAGTGTGCTAAAAACTGCATGGTATTGTTACAGCGACAGGCAAGTAGATCAATGGAATAGAATTGAAGACCCAGAAATGAACCCACAGACTTATGGTCACTTGATCTTAGATAAAGGAGCTACAATCATTGAGTGGAAAAAAAAGATAGCCCTTTCAACAAATGGTGCTGGTTCAACTGGAAGTCAACATGCAGAAGAATGTGAATTGACCCACTCTTATCTCCTTGTACCAAGATCAACTCCAAGTTGATCAAGGACCTCCACATAAAACCAGACACACTGAAACTAATAGAAAAGAATCTGGGGAAGACCCTGGAGGACATGGGCACAGGGGGAATGTTTCTGAACAGAGCATCAATAGCTTATTCTCTAAGATCAAGAATTGACAAATGAGACCTCATAAAATTACAAAGTTTCTGTAAGGCAAAGGACACTGTCAGAAGGACAAAACAGCAACCAAGAAATTGGGAAAAGATCTTCACCAACCCCACATCTGACAGAGGGCTAATATCTAATATATACAAAGAACTCGAGAAGTTAGACCCCAAAGAACCAAATAACCCTATCAAAAATGGGGTAAAGAGCTGAACAAAGAATTTTCACCAGAAGAAATTTGGATGGCTGAGAAGCACCTTAAGTGATGTTCAACATCATTAGTCATCAGGGTAATGCAAATCAAAACAGCTCTGAGATTCCACCTCACATCAGTCAGAATGACTAAGATTAAAAACTCAAGGGACAACAGGTGCTGGTGAGGATGTGGAGAAAAAGGAACACTCCTACACTGTTGGTGGGATTGCAAGATGTTACAACTGATCTGGAAATTAGTCTGGCAGTTCCTCAGAAAATTGTGCATGACACTTACAGAGGACCCTGTGATACCACTCCTGGGCATATACCCAGCGGATTCCCCTGCATATAATAAAGACACATGCTCCACTATATTCATAACAGCCTTATTTATAATAGCCAGAAGTTGGAAGGAGCCCAGATGTCCCTCAAAGGAGGAATTGATACAGAAAATGTCGTATATTTATACAATGGAATACTACTCAGCAATCAAAAATAATGAATTTATGCAATTTGTGGGCAAATGGTTGGATCTGGAAAATATCATCCTGAGTGAATTAACCCAATCACAAAAGAATACACATGAAATGTGATCACTGATAAGTGGATATTAATGAGCCCAAAAGCTCTGAATACTCAAGGCACAATTAGCAAATCAAAAGATTCCCAAGAAGAAGCAAGGAAAGGACCCTGGTCCTGAAAAGACTGGATCCAATTTTTAGGAGAGTATCAGAACAGAGAAATGGGGTGGTGTGTGATTGAAGAATAGGTGGAGGGAAGAGACCTTATGGGACATAGGGTGAGGCATTAACTGGGAAAGGGGAAAGCCTTTGGAATATAAACAAAAAATATAGAAAATAAAAAATATCAAAATAAAGAAAATGAAATGGAGATATTTTCTGATAAATCTGTGGAATTTCGCATAATAAGTCTGATAAAATTTTGGAAATTCATAGGAAAATATAAAATTTGTAGATATTTGTGGTAATTTTCATATATAAAATGGTTGGCATACAAATAAATAATAATATAGTTGTAAAAGGAAGTAGAGATATTTTCTGATAAATCTGTTCAATTTTGCATAACATATTATCTGTTTAATTATGGAAATTCATAAGAAAACTGAAAATTTGATGATGTTTGTGGTAATTTTCACAGATACAATGATAGGCTTTCAAGCACAATTAGAATGTAATTGAAAAAAAGCAATAGAGATATATTCTGATATAACTGAAGATGTTAATCTATGTATATTAAAATTAAGGATTACATAAGATAATTTGTAAAATTGATATTTTGGAAAACAAAAACACAGATACAAGGATAGGCATACACATACAACTAGAGTATTATTGAAAATGGAAGAGGACACATTTTTTTATAAAGAACTGAAGATTTTCATCTAACATATGTATGTAAAAATTGAGAATTACATAAGATAATTGATAAAATTGAAGATTTATATGGAAAAATACTCAGATACAATGATCTGCATACATATACATTTAGAATGTAATTGAAATGCAAAGTGGAGATATTTTCTGATAGAAGTGAAACTTTTCTTCTAAAATATGCATGATAAAATTGAGGGTTACATAGGATAACTGATAACATTTTAGATTTAAAAAAACACTCAGATAGGCATTCAAATATAATTAGAATATAATTAAAAAGGGATGTGAAGATATGTTCTGGTCGAACTGAATATTTTAATCTAACATATGTTTCATAAAATTGAGGATTACATGAGATAACAGATAAAATTGAAAGTTTTTTTTGGAAAAAACTCAGATACAATTATAGGCATACATATAGAACTATCACATATTTTCAAATGAAGACAGTTTTTGATAAAACTGAAGATTTTATATATTACTGACAAAGTAAGAGAAGTCTTAGGAAAAATTTAAAAATTGAAAATTTGTGTGATAATTTTCACAGATACAATGGTAGGTATACAAATACAATTAGAATGTAATCTAAAAATTAAATGGAGATATTTTTATTTAAAATTGAAGACTTTCCTCTAAAATATGTATGATAAAATTGGGGATACCTTAAGATTATTTATAAAATTGAAGATTTTTTGATAACATATGTATCATGAAATTGAGGATTACATGTGATAATGGATAAAATTGAAGGTTTTTTTGGAAAAAAATCAGATACAATGATAGGCATACAAATATATTTAGATGATAATTGAAGGAGGATCTGGAGACATTTTCACATAACTTACATATGATAAAATGAGGATATCATAAGGTAATTTATAAAATTAAAGATTTTTTGGAGAAACACTCAGATACAATGATAGGCATAGAAATATAATTAGAACACAAATGAAAAATGAAGTGGAGACATTTTCTGATAAAACTGAAGATTTTCATCTTACATATGTATGATAAAATAAAGCATTATTAGGGTAATTGATAAAATTGGAGATTTTATTTGAACAAAACTAGATACAATGACAGACAAAAATACTAGTAGAATACAACTAAGAGAATTGTGGAGACATTTTCATATAAAACTGAGGATTTTAGGTTAATATATGTATGATAATATGAGGATAGCATAACATAATTTATAAAATTGAATATTTTTTAAAACCTCAGAAACATTGATAGGCATTTAAATACAATTAGAATATAATTGAAAAAGGTAAGGGAGACATTTTTATAAAGTAATGAAGATTTTCATCTAATATATGTATGATAAATTTGAGGATTGCATAAGATAATTTAAAAATTTGAGGATTCATTTGGAAAAATACTCAGATACAATGATCTGCATACAAATACAAATATAATATAATTCAAAGGGAAAGAGGAGAAATTCTCTGATAGAACTGAAGCTTTTCATAATTATGGAAATTCATGTGAAATTGTTAAAATTAGAAGATTTTTGTACTAATTTTCACATTTAAAATGGAATGCATACAAATAAAATAATAATATAGTTGAAAAAGGAAGTGGAGATATTTTTCTGATAAATCTGAAGAAGTTTTCACAGCATATATCTGATAAATTGACAGAAATACATAGGAAAACTGTAAAATTTGAAGATATTTGTGGCAATTTTCAAAGATACAAAGATAGGCTTCTTACAATTACAATTATAATGTAATTGCAAAAAGGATTAGAGACATTTGCTGATTAAACTGAAAATTTTCATCTAACATATGTATGTTAAAATTGAGGATAAGATAATTTATAAAATTGAAGATATTTTGGAAAACAAAAACTCAGATAAAAAAGGCATATAAATACCACTTAAGTATTATTGAAATAGGAAGAGGAGACATTTGCATAAAGAACTGAAGATTTTCATCTATCCTATGTATGAAAAAATTGAGGATTACAAAAGATAATTGATAAAGTTGAAGATTTATTTGGAAAATAACTCAGATCCAATGGTTGGCATTCAATTACAATTAGAATATAAATGAAAAGGGAAGTGGAGATATTTTTTGATAGAACTGAAGATTTTCATCTAAAATAAGCATGATAAAATTGAGGATTACATAGGGTAAAAGATAAAACTGAAGATTTTTTGGAAACAAATGCTCATACACTTATAAGCATTCAAATATAATTAGAATATAATTGAAAATGGAAGTGGAGATATATTCTAGTGAACTGAAAATTTTAATGTAACATATTTATGATAAGATTGAGGATTACATACGATAACTGATAAAATTAAAGATGTTTTTAGAAAAAGGTCAGATACACTGATAGACATACAGATAGATTGATCACGTATTTGCAAATGAAGTGGAGACATTTTCAGACAAATCAGATTTTGTATCACATACTTCTGTTAAAGAAAGGGAAATTCATAGGAAAAATTTAATACTTGAAGATTTTTGTGGCAATTTTCACAGATACAAAGGTAGGCATACAAATACAATTAGAATGTAATCAAAAAATGAATTGGAGATATTTTTGATTAAATTTTAAGTTTTCTCCCCTACATATGTAAGATAAAATTGAGGATAACTAAAGATAATACATAAAATTGAAGATTTTTTGAAAAAAAAACTCAGATACAATGATATCCATACAAATACATTTAGCATATTATTGAAAAAGGAAGTGGAGACCTTTTCGTATAAAACTGAAGATTTTCATATAACATACATATGATTTATTGAGGATATCACGAAGTAATATATAAAATTAAAGATTAATGAAAAAATTCAGATACAATGATAAGCATAGAAATACAATTAGAATAAAGCTGAAAATGAATTGGAGACATTTTCAGATAAAACTTAAGATTTTCATCTAACATATATATGATAAAATAGAGTAGTACTAGGGTAATTGATAAAATTGAAGATTTATTTGTACAAAACTCTGATAAAATGATAGGCATAAAAATATAATTAGAATATTACTAAAAGTGATGTGGAGACATTTTCTTATAAAACAGAAGAATTTCAATTAATATATGTATGATAGAAATGAGGATAATATAACATAATTAATATAATTGAATATATATTTAAAAAAGTCACTTATCATCATAGGCATATAGATACAATTAGAATGTAATTGAAACAAGGAAGTAGAGCAGGGCGGTGGTGGCACACACCTTTAGTCTCAGCACTTGGGAGACTGAGTCAGGCAGTTTTTGAGTTCGAGGCCAGCCTGGTCCACAGAGTGAGTTCCAGGACAGCCAGAGCTACACAGATAAACCCTCGAAAAAAGGAAGTGGATACATTTTTGCAAAGAACTGAAGATTTTCATCAAAATATATATGATAAAATTCATGATAACTGGAAATAATGTATAAAATTGAAGATTTTTTAGAAAAAAACTGAAATAAAATGTTAAGCATAGAAATAATATTAGAATTCACTTGAAAAAGAAAGTGGAGACATTTTATGATAGAACTGAAGCTTTTCATCTAAAATCTGCATGATAAAATTGTGGATTACATAGGATATGAGATAACATTGAACATATTTTTTTGAAAAAAACACAAATACAGTGATAGGCATACAAATTGATTTATCACATGATTGAAAAGGAAATGGAAGTATTATCTGATAGAAACTAAAGATTTCATATAACATTTCTGATAAAGTGAGGGAAAACATAGGAAATAATAAAAAATTGAAGATTTCTGTGGTAATTATCACAGATACAATGGTATGCATACTAATACAATTATAATGTAATTGTCAAAGGATGTGGAAAATTTTTCCTATAAAACTGAAGATTTTCCTTTAACATATGTTTGATAAAATTGAAGAAAATAGAATAATTTATAAAATTGAAGAACTTTTTGAAAAAAAATACTAAGATGCAAATATAAGATTACAAAGACTATTAGAATACAATTGATAAAGAAGATGAGACATTTTCTGATAAAACTGAAGATTTTCATATAACATATGTATGATAAAATTGAGGATTACATAGGATAACTGATAAAATTGAAGATTTTCTTAGAAAATTCTCAGATACAAGGGTAGGCATAAAAACACAATTAGAATATAATTGAAAAAGTAGCTGGAGACATTTTTGTATAGATCTTAAGATTATCACATAACATGTATGATAATATGGTTGATAACATAGGAAAATTGATAAAATTAAAGATTTTTTGATAAAATCTCAGATATACATAAAGGCATACTAATATACTTTGAATATAAGTAAAAAAGAAAGTGGAGATAATATCTGATAAAACTGAAGATTTTTGTATAGCATTACTAATAAAATTATGGAAATTCATGTGAAAATGTTAAATTTTTAATATTTTGTGGTAATTTTCACAGAATAGGCATACAAATAAATAATAATATAGTTAAAAAAGGATGTGGAGATATTTTCTAATAAATCTGAAGAATTTTGCATAACATATCTGATAAAATTATGAAAATTCATATGAAAACTGTAAAATTTGCAGATTTTTGATGTAATTTTCACAGATACAATGATAGGCTTACAAACACAATTAGAATGCAATAAAACAAAGAATAGAGATATTTTCTGAAAAAACTGAAGATTTTCATTTAACATATGTATGTTAAAATTGAGGATTACGTAAGATAATTTATAAAATTGAAGACATTTTGGAAAACAAAAATTCAGATACAAGGACAGGCATAGAAATACTACTAGAGTATTGTTGAAAAAGGAAGAGGACACATTAACATATTTATCATAAAATTGAGGATTGCATATGATAACTGATAAAATTGAATATTTTTTTGAAAAAACTCAAATACAATGAGAGGCATACAAATAGAATTATCACATAATTGAAAATTTTAGGAAGAAACTGAAGATTTCATGTAACATATTACTGATAAAGTAAGGGTTATTCATTGGAAAAAATTAAAAATTGGAATATTTGTGGCAATTTTCATAAACACAGTGATAGTCATACAAATAAAATTAGAATGTAATGAAAAAAAGAAGTGGAGACATTTTCGTTTAAAATTGAAAAATTTCCTCTAACATATCTATGATAAAATTGAGGACAACTTAAGATAATTTATAAAATTGAAGATTCTTTGAAAAAAATCAGATAAAATGATAGGCAGACAAATACATTTAGAATATAACTGCAGGAGGAAGTGGAGACATTTTCATATAAAACTGAGGATTTTTATCTAATGTATGTATAATAAAAAGGAGGATAACATAACATAATTTATAAAATTGAATGTTATTTTTAAAAATCTCAGATACATTCATAGGCATATAAATTGAATTAGAATGTAACTGAAAAGGGAAATGGAGATATTTTCAAAAAGTAATAAAGATTTTCAACTATCTCATATATGATAAAAATTGAGGATAATATAAGATAATATATGAAATTGAAGATTTTTTTGAAGAAACTCAAATACAATGATCACCATACTAATATAATTAGAATTCAATTGAAAAAGGAAGTGAAGACATTTTATGATAGAATTGAAGATTTTCATCTAAAATCTGCATGATAAAAATGAGGATTACATTGGATATCTGATAAAATTGAAACTATTTTTGAAAAATCTCACATAGAATTATAGGCATACAAACAGAAATATCCCATGATTGAAAAGGAAGTGGAGACATTTTCTGATAAAACTAAGATTTTTTATAATACATTTCTGATAAAGTAAAGGAAATTCATAGGAAAAATTTAAAAATTAAACTTTTGGTGGTAATTTTCACAAATACAATTGTAAGCATACAAATACAATTAGAATGTAATTGAAAAAGGAAGTGGAGCCATTTTCCTATAAAACTGAAGATTTTTCTCTAACATATGTTTGATAAAATTGAGGAAAACCTAGGATAATTTATAAAATTGATGATTTTTTGCAAAAAACTCAGATACAATTATAAGCTTACAAATATTATTAGAATTCAATTGAAAATTGAAGGTGAGACATTTTCTCATAAAATAAGATTTTCATTTAACATATGTATGACATAACTGAGGATTACATAGGATAACTTAATAAATTGAAGATATTCTATAGAAAAATCTCAGATACAATGATAGGCTTACAAATAAAATTGGAATATAATTGAAAAGGGAAGTGGAGACATTTTTGTATAAAACTGAATATTTTCATCTAATATATTTATGATAAATTTGAGGATAACATAAGATAATTTTTAAATCTGAAGATATTTTTGAAAAAGAAAACTCAGGTACAATGATAGGCATACAAATACCATTAATAAACAATTAAAAAAGTAACTGGACACATTTTGTGATAAAACTGAAGATTTTCATCAAACATATGTATGATAAAATCGAGGATTACAAAGGATAACTGATAAAATTGATGATTTTCTTTGAAAAATCTCATATACAATAATAGGAATCCAAATACAATTATCACATAATTGAAAAGGAATGTGAAGATATTTTCTAATAAATCTGAAGAATTTTGCATAACATATATCTGAAAAATTATGGAAATTCATAAGAAAACTGAAATTTGAGGATTGTTGTGGTAATTTTCACAGGCTTACAAACACAATTAGAATGTAATTGAAAAAAGGAATAGAGATATTTTCTGATAAAACTGAATATTTCATCTAACATATTTATGTTAAAGTTGAGGATTACATAAGATAATTTATAAAATTTAAGATCTTTTGGAAATCAAAAACTCAGATACAAGGATAGGTATACAAATACAACTAGAGTATTATTGAAAAAGGAAGAGGACACAATTTTGTATGGAACTGAAGATTCTCATCTAACATATGTATGATAAAATTGAGGATTACATAAGATAATTGCTAAAATTAAATATTTATTTGAAAAAATACTCAGATACAATGATCTGCATACAAATAAAATTAGAATGTAATGGAAAGTGGAAGTGGAGACATTTCGGTTTTTGGTGTTTTGTTTTGTTTTGTTTTGTTTTGTTTTGTTTTGTTGTTGTTTTTTTTTTTGTAATTTCGAGACAGGGTTTCTCTGTGGAGCCCTGGCTGTTCTGGGACTCACTCTGTAGACCAGGTTGAACTCAAACTCAGAAATCCACCTGTCTCTGCCTCGCAGAGTGCTGGGATTACAGGTGTGCGCCACCACTGCCCAGCTAAAAAGGCTTCTTTTTTGTTTGTATGTTTGTTTATATGTTTGTTTGCTTGTTTGCTTGCTTGTTTTTCAAGACAGGCTTTCTCTGTAGTCCTGGCTGTCCTGTAACTCACTCTTTAGACCATGCTGGCAACATATTCATAAAGAACTAAAGATTTTCATATAACATATGTATGATAAAATTTAGGATAACATAAGATAATGTATAAAATTGACAAATTTTGAAGAAAACTCAAATACAATGATAGCCATAAATATATAAATAGAATTCGATTAAAAAAGGAAGTGGAGACCTTTTATGATAAAGGAATATTTTTTATCTAAAACATGCATGATAAAATTGAAGATTGCATAGGATATATCATAAAATTGAAGATTTGATTTGGAAAAATCTCAGATACAATGATAGGCATACAAATACAATTGAAAAGGAGGTGGAGACTTTTTTGTATGAAACGGAAGATTTTCATCTAACAGATGTATGATAAATTGAGGATAACATAATTTTTAATTCTGAAGATTTTTTTTGAAAAAGGAAACTCAGATACAATGAGAGGCATGCAAATACAATCAAAATACAATTGAAAAATGACCTCGACACCTTTACAGATAGATCTGAAGATTTTCATCTAACATATGTATAATAAAATAGAGGATTACATAGTATAACTGATAAAATTGAAGATTTTCTTGAAAAAAATCTCAGGTAAAATTATAGGCATACACAGGCAATTATCACATAATTGGAAAAGGAAGTGGAGACATTTTCTTATAAAACTGAAGATGTCATGTAACATATTTCATATAAAATAAGGGAAATTCACAGGAACAATTTAAAAATTGAAGATTTTTGTGGTAAATTTCACAGATACAATTGTATGCATACAAATACAATTAGAATGTAATTGCAAAAAGAAGTGGAGACTTTTTTCTATAAACCTGAAATTTTCCTCTAACATATATATATGATAAAATTGAGGATAATTTAAGGTAATGTATAAAATTGAAGATATTTTGAAAAAACTCAAATGCAATGATAAGCATACAAATATAATTTGAATATAATTGAAAAAGGAAGAGGATATATTTTCTGATAAAACTGAAGATTTTTATCTAACATATGTGTGATAAAATTGAGGATTACAGGCCGGGCGGTGGTGGCGCACACCTGTAATCCCAGCACTTGGGAGGCAGAAGCAGGTGGATTTCTGAGTTCGAGGCCAGCCTGGTCTACAGAGTGAGTTCCAGGACAGCCAGAGCTATAGAGCTACACAGAGAAACCCTGTCTCAGGAAAAACCAAAAAAAAAATTGAGGATTACATATGATAATTAATAAAATTGAAGACTTATTCAGAAAAAAACCTTGGATACAATGATAGGCATAAAAATACAATTAGATTTTAACTAATAGACACATGGAGACATTTTCATATAAAACTGAATATTTTAATCAAATATATGTATGATAAAAATGAGGATAACATAACATAATTTAAAAATATGAATATTATTTTAAAAATCCTTAGTTAAATTGATAGGCATATAAATAAATTGGAATGTAATTGAACAGGGAAATGGAGACATTTTTGTAAAGTAATGAAGATTTTCATCTAACATATGTAAGACAAAATTGAGGATAATAACATAAGATAATGTATAAAATTAAAGATTTTTTTGAAATAAAAACCTCAAATACAATGATAGCCATACAAATATAATTAGAATTCAAATGAAAATGGAAGTAGAGACATTTTATGTTAGAACTGAAGATTTTCATAAAAAATAACCATGATAAAATTGAGGGTAACATAGGATATCTGATAAAATTGAAGATATTTTTGGAAAAATCTCACATATATTCATAGGCATATAAATAGAATTATCAGATAATTGAAACAGAAGTAGAGACATTATTGTCTAACATATTTCTGATAAAGTAAGTGAAATTCATAGGAAAAATTTAAAAATTGAAGATTTTTGTGGTAATTTTCACTGATACAATGGTAAACATACGAATACAATTAGAATGTAATTGAAAAAGAAAGTGCAGCCAAACTCCAATAAAACTGAAGATTTTCGTCTAACATATGTGTGATAAAATTGAGGAAAACTTAGGATAATTTATAAAATTGATGATTTTTTGCAACATACTCAGATACAATGATAAGATCACAAATACTATTAGAATTCAGTTGAAAAAGGAAGACTAGACATTTTCGCATAAAACTGAAGATTTTCATTTAACATATGAATGATAAAATTGAGGATTACATAGGATAACTGATCAAATTACATTTATTCTTTAGAAAAATCTCAGATACAATGATAGGCATACAAATACAATTAGAATATATTGAAAAAGGAGGTGGAGACATTTTTGTATAAAAGTAAAGATTTTCATCTAACATATGTATGATAAAATTGAGGATAACATAAGATAATTTTTAAATCTGAAGATATTTTTGAAAAAGAAAACTCAGATAGAATGATAGGTATACAAATACAATTAGAATACAATTGAAAAAGAACTAGATATATTTTGTGAAGAAACTGAAGATTTTCATGTAACATATGTATGATAAAATTGAGGATTACATTGGATAACTGAAAATAGAAGATTTTCTTTGAAAAATCAATGATACAAAGATAGGCGTGCAAATACAATAATCACATAAATGTAAAAGGAAGTGGAGACATTTTTCGATAAAACTGAAGATTTCTTATAACATAATTCATATAAAATAAGGGAAATTCATCGGTAAAATGATTAAAAATTAAAATTGAATATTTTTGTGGAATTTTTACAGATACAAAGGTACGCATACAAATAGAATTAGAATGTAATTGAAAATGGAAGTGGAGACATTTTCCTGAAAAACAAAATTTTCCTCTAACATACGTATGATAAAATTGAGGATAACTAAAAGTAATTTATGAAATTGAAGATTATTTGAAAAAAACTCATGCAATGATAAGCATACAAATGCAATTACAATGCAATTGAAAAAGGAAGAGGAGACATTTTCTGATAAAACTGAAGATTTTTATCTAACATATGTATGATGAATTTGAGGATTACATAATTTAATTGATCAAATTGAAGATATATTCAGAAAAAAACCTCGGATACAATGATAGGCACAAATACAATTAGAATACAATTGAAAAGAGACGTGGAGACATATTCTGTTAATTCTGAAGCATTACATCTAACTTAAAATGTATGATAACATAGGATAATTGATAAAAATGACGATTTTTGTGATATCTCAGATACAATGAAAAGCATACAAATATAATTATAAATAAGTGAAAAATAAATGAAGACATTTTCTCATAAATCTGAAGATTTTCATCTAACATATGTATGTTTAAATTGAGGATTACATTAGATAATTTAAAAAATTGAAGATATTTTGGAAAAAAAAACTCAAATACATGGTTAGGCATACAAATACAACTAGAGTATTACTGAGAAAAGAAGAGGACACATTTTTGTAAAGAACTGAAGATTGCTATCTAACATATGTATGATTAAATTGAGGAATACATAAGATAATTGATAATTGAAGATTTATTTGGAAAAATACTCAGATAAAATATTATGGATACAAATACAATTAGAATACAATTGAAAAGGAAAGTGGAGATATTTTCTGATAAGACCTGAAGATTTTCATGTTAAATATGCATGATAAAATTGAGGATTACATAGGATAACTAACAACATTTTAGATTTTTTTGAAAAAAACTCAGATTAAATGATAGGCATACAAATAGAACTATCAGATAATTGAAAAGGAATGTGTAGATATTTTCTGGTAGAACTGAAGATTTTAATCTAACATATGTATCATAAAATTGAGGATTACATATGATAATTGATAAAATTGAAGACTTTTTTGGAAAAAACTGAGATAAAATGATAGGCATACAAATAGAATTATCTCATAATTGAAAATGAAGTGGAGAGATTTTCTGACAAAACTGAAGATTTCTTATAACATATTACTGATAAAGTAAGAGAAATTCATAGAAAAAAATTAAAAATCGAAAACTTTTGTTGTAATGTTCACAAATAAAATGGTAGGCATACAAGTACAATTAATATGTAATCTAAAAATGATGTGGAGACATTTTTACTTAAAATTAAAGATTTTCCTCTAAAATATGTATGATAAAATTGAGAACAACATAAGCTAATTTATAAAATATAAGATTCTTTTGAAAAAACTCAGATACAATGATAGGCATACAAATACATTTAGAATATAATTTGAGGGTGAAGATAGACATTTTCATATAAAACTAAAGATTTCCATAGAACATACATATGATAAAATGAGGATACCATAAGGTAATTTATAAAATTAAAGATTTTTTTGGAAAATCACTTAGATGCAGTGATAGGCATAGAAATACAAATAGAATACAACAGAAATACGAGGTGGAGACATTTTCTGATAAAACTGAAGATTGTCATCTAATATATGTATGATAAAATAAAGGATTACTAGGGTAATTGACATAATTGAAGATTTCTTTTGAAAAAGCTCAGTTACACTGATAGGCATACAAATAGAATTATGTCATAATTGAAAATGAAATGGAGACATTTTCTGACAGAACTGAAGATTTCGTATAACATATTTCTGATAAAGTAAGAGAATGTCAGAAAAAAAATTAAACATTGAAGATTTTGTGGTAATTTTCACAGATACAATGGTAGGAATAAAATACAATTAGAATGTGATTGAGAATGTAAGTGGAGAAATTTTCAATTAAAATTTAAGATTTTACTCTAACATATATATGATAAAATTGAGGATAACAAGATAATATATAAAATTAAAGATTATTTTGAAAAAAACTCAGATGCAATGATAGGCATACAAATATATTTAGAATATAATTGAATGAGGAAGTGGAGAACTTTTCAATAAAACTGAAGATTTTTATATAACATACATACGAAATATTGAGGATATCACAAGGTAATTTACAAAATTAAAGATTTTTTTGGAAAAAAATTAGATAGAATATTAGGCATAGAAATACAATTAGAATACAACTGAAAAATGAAGTGGAGACATTTTCAGATAAAAATGAAGATTTTCATCTAAAATATGTTTGATAAAATAGAGTATTACTAGGGTAATTGATAAAATTGAACATTTATTTGTACAAAACTCTGATACACTGATAGGCATAAAAATAGAAATAGAATATAACTAAAACAGACATGAAGACATTTTAATATAAAACTGAAGATTTTCATCTAATGTATGTATGCTCAAAATTAGGATAACATACCATAATTTATAAAATTTGATATCTACTTTTAAAAAGTCACATACCAACTTAGGCATATAGATACAATTAGAATGTAATGCAAAAAAGGAAGTGGAGATATTTTTGCAAATAACTGAAAATTTTCATCATACATATGTATAATAAAGTTGAGGGTAACAGGAGATGATGTATAAAATTGATGATTTTTTGAAAAAAAACTGAAATAAAATGATACCCATAGAAATAAAATTAGAATTCAATTGAAAAGGAAAGTGGAGACTTTTGATGATAGAACTGAAGATTTTCATCTAAGATATACATGATAAAATTAAGGATTACATAGGATATCTGATAAAATTGAAGATTTTTTTTAAAAAATCTCAGATAAAATGACAGGCATACAGATAGAATTATCACATAATTGAAAATGAAGTGGACATATTTTCTGAAAATACTAAAGATTTTGTATAAGATATTTCTGATAAAGTAAGGGAAATTCTTAGGAAAAATTTTAAAAAATGAAGATTTTTGTGGTAATTTTCACAGATGCAGTGGTATGGCATACAAATACCATTAGAATGTAATTGTAAAAGGATGTGGAGACTTTTTCTTATAAAACTGAAGATTTTCCTCTAATGTATGTTTGATAAAATTGAGGAAAACTAAGGATAATTTATAGAATGGAAGAATTTTTTTGCAAAAAAAACTCAGATGCAACGATAAGATGACAAATACTATTAAAATACAATTGAAAATGGAAGACAAGACTTTCTGATAAATCTGAAAATTTTCAATTAACGTATGTATGATAAAATTGAGGATTACAAGCCAGACGATGGTGGCACACCCCTGTAATCCCAGCACTCAGGAGGCAGAGGCAGGCAGATTTCTGAGTTTGAGGCCAGCCTGGTCTACAGAGTGAGTTCCAGGACAGCCAGGACTACACAGAGAAACCCTTTCTCAAAAAAACAAAAAAGAAAAAAAATGAAGATTACAAAGTTTAACTGATTAAATTGAAGATTTTCTTAGAAAATTCTCAGATACAAGGATAGGCATACAAACACAATTAGAATATAATTGAAAAAGTAGTTGGAGACGTTTTCCCAGTAAATCTTCAATTTTATCAGTTATCCAATGTAATCCTCAATTTTATCATATATATGTTAGATGAATATCTTTGGATCTTTACAAAAATCTGTCCTCTTCCTTTTGCAACAATACTCTAGTTGTATTTGTATGCCTATCCTTGTATCTGAGTTTTGGTTTTCAAAAAATCTTGAATTTTATAAATTATCTTATGTAATCTTCAATTTTAACATACATATGTTAGATGAAAATCTTCTGTTTTATCAGAAAATATCTCAATTCCTTTTTCAATTACATTCTAATTGTGTTTGCAACTCTATCATTGTATCTGTGAAAATTATCACTAAAATCTTCAAATTTTACAGTTTTCTTACGTATTCCCATGATTTTATCAGATAGATGTTATGCAAAATTCTTCAGATTTATCAGAAAATATCTCCACTTGCTTTTTCAATTATATTTTTATTTATTTGTATGCCTACCGTTGTATCTGTGAAAATTGCCACAAAAATCTTCAAATTTTAACATTTTTTCATAAATTTCCATAATTTTATCAAAAATATAATAGAAATATCTTCAGTTTTATTAGATAATGACTCCACTTTCTCTTTCGCTTTTAATCTTATTGTTTTTGTATGCCTTTCATTGAATCTGAATTTTTTCCAAAAATTCTTCATTGTTATCAATTTTCTTATGTTCTCATTCATTTTATTATACATAAGTTACATGTAAATCTTTGGAATTAACAGAATATGTCTCCTCTTCCTTTTTCCATTGTATTGTAATTGTATTTTTATGCCTATCATTGTACTTGAGGTTTTTTTTCAGAATAAATCTTCAATTTTATTAATTATGCTATATAATTCTCAATTTTATCAAATATATATTGATGAAAATCTTCAATTTATCATAATTTGACTCCTCATCCTTTTTCAATTGTATTCTAAGTGTATTTGTATGCTTATCATTGCAACTGAGTTTTTTTTCAAAAAATCTTCAATGTTATAAATTATCTTATGTTATCCTCAATTCTAACATACATATGTTAGAGGATTTTCATCAGTTTTATAGGAAAATGGCTCCACTTCCTCTTTCAATTACATTCTAATTATATTTGTATGCTTACCATTGTATCTGTGAAAATTACCTCAAAAATCTTCAATTTTTGAATTTTAACTATGAATTTCCCTTACTTTACCAGAAATATCTTATATGAAATCTTCAGTTTTACCAGAAAACTTCTCTATTCCTTTTCTCAATTACATTCTAATTGTGTTTGTAAGCCCATCATTGTATCTGCAAAAATTACCAAAAAATCCTTTAAATTTTACAGTTTTCCTATGAATTTTCATAATTTTATCAGATATATGTTATGCAAAATTCTTCAGATTTATCAGGAAATATCTCCAATTCCTTTTACTGCTATATTATTATCCTTTTGTATGAGTACCATTCTATCTGTAAAAATTACCACAAAAATCTTCAAGTTTTAACATTTTCACATGAATTTCCAAAATTTTATTAGAAATATTGTACAAAAATCTTCAGTTTTATCAGAAAATATCTCCACTTTATTTTTAACATATATTCTAAATGTATTACTATGCCTTTAAGTATATCTGAGATTCTATAAAAAAAACCCTTAAATTTCATTAAGTTATCTTCAATTTTATCATACAAAGGTTAGAGGAAAATAATCAGTTTTATAGGAAAATGTCTCCACTTCCTTTTTCAATTACATTCTAATTTTATTTGTATGCATACCATTTTATGTGTGAAAATTACCACAAAAATCTTCAATTTCTAAATTTTTTCTATGAATTTCCATACTCTATCAGAAATATGTTATACGAAATTGTTAGTTTAATCAGAAAATATTTCCACTTCCTTTGAAATTATCTGATGATTCTATTTGTATACCTATCATTGTATGTGAGATTTTTCCAAAAAATATTCAATTTTATCAGATATCCTATATAATTCTCAATTTTATCAAGCATATTTAAGTGAAAATCTTTAGTTGTATCATAAAATGTCTCCACTTATTTTTCAAATGAATTCTAATTATATTTGTATGGCTATCATTGTATTTGAGGTTCTTTTTTAAAAAAAATCTTCAATTTTATATATTATCTTAAGTTAACCTCAATTTTATCCTACGTGTTACATGAAAGTCTTCATTAATTTACAAAAATATCTCCATCTCCTATTTCAATTACATTCTAATTATATTTATATGCCTATCAATATATATATATATATTTTTAAAAAATACTGTTTTATAAATTATGTTATCCTCATTTTATCATACATATATTATACAAAAATCTTGTTTTATATGAAAATGTCTCCACATCTTTTATATTCTAATTGTATTTTTATGCCTATCATTGTATCTGAGTTTTGTACAAATGTATCTTCAATTTTATCAATTACACTAGTAATCCTCTATTTTATCACACGTATGTTGGATGAAAATCTTTAGTTTTATCAGAAAATATCTCCACGTCATTTTTCAGTTGTATTCTAATAGTATTTCTTTGCCTATTATTTTAATTGAGTGTTTTTCCAAAAAATTTTAATTTTATAAATTAGATTTTGATATCCTAATTTTATCATATGTATCTTATATGAAAATGTTCATTTTCATATGAAAATCTCTCCACTTCCTCCCTCAATTTTATTCTGAATGTATTTGTATGCCTATCATTGCATCTAAGTATTTTTTCAAATAAAATCTTTAATTTTATAAATTATCTTAAGTTATCCTCAATTTTATCATAGATACTTTAGAGGCAAATCTTCAATTTTAAATAAAAATATCTCCACTTCATTTTTCAACTACATTCTTACTGTATTTGTATGTCTTCCATTGTATCTGTGAGTATTACCACAAAAATTTTGTTTTTAAATTTGTCATATGAGTTTCCTATACTTTATCAGTAATATGTTATATGAAACCTTCACTTTTGTCAGAAAATATCTCCACTTCATTTTCAAATATGTGATAATTCTGTTTGTATACCTATAATTATTTCTGAGTTTTTATCCAAAATTTTTTTCATTTTTATCATACATTTATTAGGTGAAAATCCTCAGTTTTATATGAAAATGTCTCCACATCTCTTTTAGTTATATTCTAATAGTATTTCTATGCCTATCATTGTATCTGAGTTTTGCCCAAAGAAACCTTCAATTTTATCAAATACCCTAGTAATCCTTTATTTTATCATATATATGTTAGATGAAAATCTTCAGTTTTATCAGAAAATGTCTCCACTTTGTTTTTCAGTTTTATTTTAATTGTATTTCTAACAATTTCTAACATATGCATGATAAAATTTAGGATTACATAGCTTAATTGATAAAGTTGAAGCTTTATTCAGAAAAAAATCTCAGATACTATGATAGGCATACAAATACAATTAGAATACAATTCAAAAAGTATTTGAAGACATATTCTGTTAATTCTAAAGATTTACATCTAACTAATGTATGATAAAATAAATGGTAACATAAGAAAATTGATAAAATTAATGACTTTTTGATAAAATCTCAGATTCAATAATCTGCATACAAAGATTCAATGAAATTACATAAGATAATTGATAAAATTTAATATATACTTGGAAAGACCTTAGAAACAATTATCTGCATACAAAAACATTTAGAATATAATTGAAAGGGGAAGTGGATATATTTTCTGATAGAGCTGAAGATTTTCATCTAAATATACATGATAAATTCAGGATTACATAAAATAACTGATAAAATTTTAGATTTAAAAAAAACTCATACAATGATTGCCATCCAAATATAATTAGAATATAATTGAAAAGAGAAGTGCAGATATTTTCTGGTAGAATTGCAGATTTTAATCTAGCATATGTATCATAAAATTGATGATTACATATGATAACTGATAAAATTGAAGATTTTTTTTGGAAAAAAATCAAAATGAGAGACATACAAATAGAATTATCACATAATTGAAAATGAAGTGGAGATATTTTCTGTCAAAACTGAAGTTTTCGTGTAACACATTACTGATAAAGTAAAGAATATTCATAGGAAAAATTTAAAAATTGAATTTTTTGGCAATTTTCAGAGATAAAATGGTAGGCAAACAAATACAATTAGAATGTAATTGAAAAACGAAGTGGAGACACTTTTGTTTAAAACTGAAAAATTTCCTCTAACATATCTGTGACTAAATTTCAGAATAACTTAAGATAATTTATAAAATTGAGGTTTTTGAAAAAACTCAGATACAATGATAGGCTTACAAATACATTTAGAATATAATTGAAGGAGGAAGTTGAGACATTTTCGTATATGACTGAGATTTTCATATAACATACATATGATAAATTGAGGACATCATGAAGTAATTTATAAAATTAAAGATTTTTGGAACAAAAAGCTCAGATACAATTATAGGCATAGAAATACAATTAGAATACAACTGAAAAAGAAATGGGGACAATTTCTGATAAAACTGAAGATTGTCATCTATCATATGTATGATAAAAATAGAGAAGTAATAGTGTAATTGATAAAATTGAAGATTAATTTGGGCAAAACTCAGATACAATGATAGGCATAAAACATACAATTAGAATATAACTCAAACTGATATGGAGACAATTTCATATTGAACGGAAGATCTTCATCGAGTGTATATATAATAAAAATGAGGAAACAATATATAAAATTCAATATTTTTAAAGAAACACAGATAAAATGATAGGCATATAAATACAGTTAGAATATAATAGAAAGAGAAAGTAAAGACATTTTCATAAAGAACTGAAAATAAAATTTGAAGATTTTAGTGGTAATTTTTACAGATACAATGATAGGCTTACAAACACAAATAGAATGTAATTGAAAAAAGGTATAGAGATATTTTCTGATAAAACTGAAGATTTTCATCTAATATATGTATGTTAAAATTGAGGATAACATAAGATAATTTATAAAATTGAAGATATTTTTAGAAAACAAAATCTCAGATACAAGTATAAATTTTAGATTTTTTTGAGGAAAAACTCAAATACCATGATAGGCATCCAAATATAATTATAATGTAATTGAAAAGGGAAGTAGAGAGATTTTATGGTAGAATATAATTAATGGAGGAAGTGCAGACATTTTCATATAAAACTGAAATTTTCATATAACACATATGATAAAATGAGTATATCATAAGGTAATTTATAAAATTAAATATTTGTTGGGGAAAACACTCAGATACAATCATAGGCATAGAAATACAATTAGAATACAACTGAAAAATGAAGTGGAATATTTTCTGATGAAACTGAAGATATTTATCTAATATATGTATGATAAAATAAAGAATTACTAGGGTAATTGATAAAATTGAATATTTATTTCAACAAAACTCAGATATAATGAGAGGCATAAAAATGGATTTTTTTAAAAAAAAACTCAAGTACAATGATAGGCAAACAAATATAATTAGAATTCAATTGAAAAATGAAGTGGAGACATTTTATGATAGAACTGAAGATTTTCATCAAAAATATGCATAATAAGCTGAGCAGTGGTGGTGTGCGCCTGTAATCCCAGCACTAGGGATGCAGAGGCAGGCAGATTTCTGAGTTTGAGGCCAGTCTGGTCTACAGAGTGAGTTCTAAGTCAGTCCGAGCTAAACAGAGTAACCCTGTCTCGAAAACAAAAAAAACAAAACCAAAACCAAAACCAAAAAAATATGCATGATAAAATTGAGGGTTACATGGGATATCTGATAAAATTGAAGATATTTTTGACAATGTCACATACAATGATAGTCATATAAGTAGAATTATCAGATAATTGAAAAGGAAGTGGAGACATTTTCTGATAAAACTAAAGATTTCATATAACAAATTTCTGATAAAATAAGGGAAATTCATGAGAAAAAAAATAAAAATTGAAGCTTTTGTGGTAATTTTTCAGATACATTGGTAAGCTTACAAAAACAATTAGAATGTATTTGCAAAGCTGGTACAACCACTCTGGAAATCAGTCTGGCGGTTCCTCAGAAAAGGGGACATGATACTTTTCCTCTAATATATGTGTGATAAAATTCAGAAAAATTTAGTATAATTTTGAAAATTGAAGATTCTTTTGCAAAAAAACTCAGATACAGTGATAGGCTTACATATACTATTATAATTCAATTGAAAAACGAAGTGGAGACATTTTCAGATAAAACTGAAGGTTTTCATCTTACATATGTATGATAAAATAAAGAATTTTTAGGGTAATTGATAAAATGGAAGATTTATTTGCACAAAAATCACATGCTATGATAAGATTACCAAGACAATCAGAATACAATGGAAAAAAGAAGACAAGATATTTTCTGATAAAACTGAAGATTTTCATTTAACATATGTATGATATAATTGATGATTACATAGGACAACTGATTAAATTGAAGATTTTCTTAGAAAATTCTCAGATACAAGGATAGGCATTCAAATATAATAAGAATGTAATTGAAAAAGTAGCTGGAGACATTTTTATATAAAACTTAAGATTTTCACCTAACATATGTATGATAAAATGGATAACATAGGAAAATTGATAAAATAGGTTTGTATTTTTTTATTAAATTCAGATGTACTTAAATGCATACTAATACATTTAGAATATAAGTGAAAAAGAAAGTGGAGATATTTTCTGATGAAACTGAAGATGTTTGTATAACATTTTACAAATTATGGAAATTCATGTGAAAATATTAAAATTTGAAGATTTTTGTGGTAATTTTCACAGATAGAATGGTAGGCATACAAATTTATAATAATATAGTTGTAAAAAGAAGTGGAAATATTTTCTGATAAATCTGAAGAATTTTGCCCAACATATATCTGATAAAATTATGGAATTTCATAGGAAAACTGTAAAATTTGAAGTTTTTTTGTGGTAATTTTCACAGATAAAATGATAGGCTTACAAACACAATTAGAATGTAATTGATAAAAGGAACAGAGACATTTTCTGATAAAACTGAAGATTTTGTATAACATATTTCTGATAAAGTAAGGTAAATTCATAGGAAAAAATTAAAATTTGAAGATTTTTGAGGTAATTTGCACAGATACAATGGTAAGCATACAAATACAATTAGAATGTAATTGAAAAATAAGGAAGTGAAGCCATTTTACTATATAACTGAAGAAAATCCTCTATCATATGTATGTTAGAATGAGGATTGCATAAGATAATTTATAAAATTGAAGTTTTTTTTTAAAATCTAAGATGCAATGATAAGCATATAATACAAATAGAATACAATTGAAAAAGAAAGAGGAGACATTTTCTGATAAAATTTAAGATTTTCATCAAACATATGTATGAAAAAATTGAGGATAGCCTAGGATGATTGATAAAATTGAAGATTTATTCAGAAAAAACTCGGAGACAATGATAGGTATACATATACAATCTGAATACTATTGAAAAAGGAAGAGGAGACATATTCTGTTAATTCTAGAGATTTACATCTAACTTATGAATGAAAAATGGATGATATAGGAAAATTGATTAAATTGAATTTTTTTATAAAATCTCAGATTCAATGTAAGGCATACAAATACAATAGGATTATAAGTGAAAAAGTAAGTGGAAATATTTCCTGATAAAACTGAAGATTTTATATAATATTTCTGATAAAACTATGACACTTTATGAGAAAATGTTAAAATTTGAAGATTTTTGTGGTAATTTTCCCAGATAAAATGTTAGGTATATGAATAAATAATAATGTAGTTAAAACGAAAGTGGAGATTTTTAGTATTAAATATGAAGAATTTTGCATAATAAATATCTGATAAAATTAAGGAAATTCATAAAAAACTGTAAAATTTGAATATTTTTGTGGTAATTTTCACAGATACAATCATAGGCTTACAAACACAATTAGAATGTAATTGAGAAAAGGAATAGAGACAATTTCTGACAGAACTGAAGATTTTCATCTAACAAATGTATGTTAAAATTGAGGATAATATAAGATAATTTATAAAATTGAAGATATTTTGGAAACTGAAAACTCAGATATAAGGATAGGCATAGAAATATGACTAGAGTATTATTGGAAAAGGAAGTGCAGACATTTTTAAAAATAACTAAAGATTTTCATCTAATATATATGATAAAATTGAGAATTACATAGGATAACTGATAATTGAAGATTTTCTTAGAAAAATCTCACATACAATGATAGGCATACACATACAATTAGAATACATATGAAAAAGGATGTGGAGTCATTTTTGTATAAAACTAAAGGTTTTCATCTAACATATGTATGATAAAATTGAGGATAACATAAGATAATTTTTGAAACTGAAGATTTCTTTGAAAAACAAAACTCAGATACAATGATAAGCAAAGATATACAATTAGAATACATTTGAAAAATTAAGTGGACATATTTTCTGATAAAACTGAAGATTTTTATCAAACATATATATGATAAAACTGAGGATAACATATGATAACCGATAAAATTGAAGATTTCTTGGAAAAAGCTCAGATATCATGATAGGCATACAAATACAATAATCACATGATTGAAAAAGGAAGTGGAGACATTTTCTGATAAAACTAAAGATTTCGTATCCCATATTTTGTATAAAATAAGGGAAATTCTTTAAAAAAATTATAAAATTGAAGATTTTTTAGTAATTTTCACAGATAAAATGTTATCTGTAAAAAAATTAGAGTCTAATTGAAAAAAGAAGTGGAGACATTTTCCTATAAAACTGAAGATTTTCCTATTACATGTATGATAAAATTGAGGATAACAGGATAATTTATAAAATTGAAGATATTTTTTCAAAAAATTCAGATGAAATGATAAGCATGCAAATACAATTAGAATACAAATGAAAACAAAGTGGAGACATGTTCTGAGAAAACTGAAGACTTTCATCTAAAATTTGTAGGATAAAATTGAGGATTAAATGGGATTAATGATAAAATTGAAATTTATTCAGAAAAAAAATCAGATACAATGATAGGTTTACAAATACAATTAGAATAAAATTGAAAAAGGAAGTGGAGACAACATTAATTCTGAACATTTACATTTAACTTATGTATTACAAAATAGATGACAACAAAGGAAAATTGATAAAATTAAAGATATTTTTGATAGAATCACAGATACAATGAAAGGCATGCAAATAAAATTAAAATATAGGTGTAAAGAAAGGGGAGATATTTTCTGATAAAACTGAAGTTTTTGTATAACATTTCTGATAACATTATGGAAATTCATGTGAAAATATGAACTTTGAAGTATTTTGTGGTAATTTTCACAGATACAATGGTAGGCATACAAATAAGGTGATAATATAGTTGAAAAAGGAAGTGGAGATTATTCAGATAATATGAAGAAGTTTGCACAACATATATCTGATAAAATGATGGAAATATATAGGAAAACTCTAAAATTTGAAGATTTTTGTGGTAATTTTCACAGATACCATCATAGGCTTACAAATACAATTAGAATGCAATTGAAAAAAGAAATAGAGATATTTTCTGATAGAACTGAAGATTTTCATCTAACATTTGTATGTTAAAATTGAGGATAAAATAAGATAATTTATAATATTGAAGAAATTTTGGAAAACAAAAACTCAGAAACAAGAAAAGGCATACAAATACCACTAGTGTATTATTGAAAAAGGAAGGGGAGATATTTGTGTAAAGACCTGAAGATTTTCATCTAAACTATATATGAAAAAATTGAGGATTACAAATGATAATTGATAAAATTGAAGATTTATTTGGGAAAAAACTCAGATACAATTGTCAGCATACAAATACAATTAGAATATAAATGAAAAGGGAAGTGGAGATATTTTCTGATAGAACTGAAGATTTTCATCTAAAATATACATTATAAAATTGAGGATTACATAAGGTAACTGCTAAAATGGTAGGTTTTTTTAAAAAAAACCTCAGATACAATGATAGGCATCCAAATAAAATTAGAATATAATTGAAAATCGAATTGGGGATATTTTCTGGTGAACTGAAGATTTTAATATAACATATGCATGATAAAATTGAGGATTATATATGATAACTGATAAAATTAAATATTTTTTAGGAAAGTGCTCAGATACACCGAGAGGCATACAAATAGAATTATCTCATAATTTGAAAATGAAGTAGAGGCATTTTCTGACAGTACTGAATATTTCGTATAACACATTTCTGATAAAGTAAGGGAAAATCATAGGAAAAAAGTAAAAATTGAAGATTTTTGTGGTAATTTTCACAGATAAAATGGCAGGCATGCAAAAACAATTAGAATGTAATAGAAAAATGAAGTAGAGACATTTCTCGATTAAAATTGAAGATTTTCCTCTAACATATTTATGATATAATTGAGGATATCTTATGATAATATATAAAACTGAAGGTTGTTTTTTTAAAAAAATCTCAGCTACAATAATAGGCGTACAAATACATTTAGAATATAATTGAACGAGGAAGTGGAGACATTTTCGTATAAAACTGAAGATTTTTATATAACATACATATGATAAATTGAGGATATCACAAGGTAATTTATACATTTAAAGACTTTTTGGAAAAAAATTCATATACAATTATAGGCATAGAAATACATTTAGAATACAATTGAAGAACGAAGTGGACGCATTTTCAGATAAAACTAAAGATTTCCATCTAACATATGTATGATGAAAGAGAGGATTACTAGGGTAATTGATAAAATTGAAGATTTATTTGGAAAAAACTCTGATACAATGATAGACATAAAAGTAGAAATAGAATGTAACTAAGACAGACTTGCAGATATTTTCATATAAAACTGAAGATTTTCATCTAACATATGTATGGTAAAATTGAGGATTACATAAGATAAATGATAAGTTTGAATATTTCTTGGGAAAATCTCAGATACAATGATAGGCATACAAATACAATTATCATATAATTGAAAAAGGAAGTGGAGACATTTTCTGATAAAAGTAAGATTACATATAACATATTTCTGATAAAATAAGGGAAATTCAAAGAAAAAATTTAAAAATTGAAGATTTTTGTGGTTATTTTCACAGATACAATGGTAAGCATACAAATACAATTAGAATGTAATTGAAAAAGGAAGTGGAACCATTTACCTATGGAACTGAAGATTTTCCTCTAATATATGTGTGATAAAATTGAAGAAAACTTAGGATAATATATAAAATGGATGATTTTTTTTGCAGAAAAACTCAGATAAATGATATCATACAAATAAAATTCGAATAAATTTGCAAAGGGAAGAGGATACATTTTCTGATAAAACTGAAGATTTTTATCTAACATATATTTGATAAGATTGAGAATTACATAGGATTATTGATAAAACTTAAGATTAATTCAGAGAAAATTTGGATACTCTCAGAGGCATAAGAAGACAATTTTAATACAATTGAAAAAGGAAGAGTAGATATTTTCTGATAAAACTAATGATTTTTATCTAACCTATGTAAAATAAAATTGAGAATTACATTGGATAATTAATAAAATTGAACATTTCTTCAGGAAAAAACTAGGATACCATGATAGGCATTCAAATACAATTAGAATATAATTGAAAGAGGGCGTGGAGACATATTCTATTAATTCTGAAGCTTTATATCTAATTGTATTCTAATAGTCTTTGTAATCATATCATTGTATCTGAGTATTTTGCAAAAAAATCATCAATTTTATAAATTACCCTAACTTTTCCTCAATTTTATCACACATATGTTAGAGGAAAATCTTCAGTTTTATTGGAATTTGGCTAAACTTCCTTTTTCAATTACATTCTAATTTTATTTGTATGCTTACCTTTGTATCTGTGAAAATTACTACAAAAATCTTCAATTTTTAAATTTTTCCTATGAATTTCCCTTACTTTATCAGAAATAAGTTATACAAAATCTATAATTTTATCAGAAAATGCTCCACTTCTGTTTCAATTATATGATAATTCTATTTGTATGCCTATGACTGTATGTAAGATTTTTTCAAAAATATCTTCATTTTTATCAGATATCCTATATAACCCTCAATTTTATCATTCATATTTTTGATGAAAATCTTCAGTTCTATCATAAAATGTCTCCACTTCCTTTTTCAATTGAATTCTAATTATATTTGTATGGCTATCACTGTATTTGAGTTTTTTTTCAAAAAATTCTTTATTTTTATACATTATCTTATGTTATCCTCAATTTTCTCATACATATGTTAGATGAAAATGTTCATTATATACACAAATGTCTCCATTTCCCATTTCCTTTTTCAGAGACCTGAAGTTTTTGTCATACAAACCTTATACTGGTTAGAGTCACACCAAGATACTTTATATTATTTGTGGATATTGTGAAGAGTGTCCTTTCCATATTTTCTTTCTCAGCCTGGGTATCCTTTGTGTACAGGAAGGCTACTTATTTGCTTGAGTTGATATTATAACCAGCCACTTTGCTGAAGTTGTTTATCAGCTGTAGGAGTTCTCTGGTCGAGTTTTTGGGGTAACTTAAATATACTATCATCTCATCTGCGAATAGTGATAGTTTGACTTCTTCCATTCCAATTTGTATCCCTTTCACTTCCATATGTTTTCGAACTGCTCCAGCTAGTACCTCAAGTACTATATTGAAAAGATATGGTGAGAGGGGACAGACTTGTCTAGTCTTTGATTTTAGTGGGATTGCTTCAAGTTTCTCTACATTTACTTTGATGTTGGCTACTGGTCAGCTGTAAATTGCTTTTACTATGCTTAGGTATGGGCCTTGAAAATTAAAAAGTGTCTGCAAGGCAAAAGACATTGTCAAAATGACAAATCAGCAACCAACAAATTGGGAAAAGATCTTCACCAACCTCACATCCAACAGAGGGCTAATATCCAATGTATACAAAGAACTCAAGAAGTTAGACCCCAGAAAACCAAATAACCCTATCCAAAAATGGGGTACAGAGCTAAACAAAGACTTTTCACCTGAAGAAATTCAGATGGCTGAGAAACACCTTTAAAAATGTTCAAAATCATTAGTCATTAGAGAAATGCAAATCAAAACAACCCTGAGATTTCACCTCACACCAGTCAGAATGGCTAAGATTAAAAACTCAGGAGATATCAGGTGTTGGCGAGGATGTGGAGAAAGAGGAACACTCCTCCACTACTGGTGGGACTGCAAGCTAGTACAAACACTCTGGAAATCAGTTTGGTGGATTCTCAGAAAAATGGACATAATACTTCCGGAGGACCCAGGCATACCACTCCTGGGCATATACCCAGAAGATTCCCCAGCATGCAATAAGGATACATGCTCCACTATGTTCATAGCAGCCTTATTTATAATAGCCAGAAGGTAAAAAGAACCCAAATGTCCCTCAACGGAGGAATGGATACAAAAAAATGTGGTATATATACACAGTGGAGTACTATTCAGTCATTAGGAACAATTAATTCATGAAATTCTTAGAGAAATGGATGGAGCTGGAGAACATCATAATAAATGAAGTAACCCAGTCTCAAAAGAATACCCATGATATGTACTCACTGATAAGTGGATATTAGCCTAGAATCTAGGGACACCAAAGACACAATCCACATCTCAAATGATATCCTACAATAAGGAAGGAGTGGACACTGGTGCTGGAAAGGATCAAAACATCAATGTAGGGGAATACCAGAACAGGGAAGTGGGAAGGCGTGGATGGGGGTACAGGGGGAGGGAAAAGAGCATGAGGTAACTTTGGGGGATGGGGAACCAGAAAAAGGGAAATGAACAGTAAATATAGAGTATATCCTATAGAATTTAAAAAAAAGAAAAATAAGTGGAGACATTTTTTGGAAAAAAAACTGAAGCTTTTGTATAACATATTACTGATAAAGTAAGGGAAATTCATAGGATAAATATAAAAATTGAAAATTTTTGTGGTAATTTTTACAGATAAAATAGTAGGCATACAAATACTATTTGAATGGAATCAAAAATGAGGTGGAGGCCGGGAGGTGGTGGCGCACGCCTTTAACCCCAGCACTTGGGAGGCAGAGGCAGGCAGATTTCTGAATTTGAGGCCATCTTGGTCTACAGAGTGAGTTCCAGGACAGCCAGGGCTACACAGAGAAACCGTGTATCGAAAAACAAAACAAAACAAAAGACCAAAAAAAAAAGTTTAGACATTTTTAATTAAAAATTTTCCTCTAAAATATCTATGAAAAATTTGAGGATAACTTAGGATAATTTATAAAATTGAAGATTTTTTGAAAAAAAACATAGATACAATGATAGAAATATATTTAGAATATAATTGAAGGAGGAAGTGGAGACATTTTTTTATAAAACTGA